>CM039126.1:30817931-31299540 GCA_022036555.1 Microstegium vimineum
CCGGAGGAGTCGGCGGTTTCGGGCCTTCTAGTGGCGGTCGAGCCCGATGATATCGTGCCGTCAAGGGATACCGCGTGGTTGGAGTCGCTGGGTATTGCGGAGATGACGACCGTGTTCACAGCAGGCGCCACTGGGATCTGGCCGAAGGTTGATCGGAGCGTCTGGCGTTGGAGGATCGCAGCCTGGTTGCTGAGCCCATGAGGCATCGTCGGAGGAGGACGAACGCCCCTGGTCGTCACAACCGTCGTTTTTGCTAGGGTTCGGCGGTGGCGTGGTCGACGACCGTGATGACCGGAGAGTCAGCGCTATGCCTCCTGCACGAGGTCGACGCAGTCGATAATAGTGGCGCTGGAGCGATCGATGGCACCGACCAGATCATCGATGCTGATCTTTCGCGGGTGGTACTCTGGCGTGGCGGAACGATGCGCGGCCGACGGCGCGTCCGTCCCGCATGACGTGGATCCGACGGTCCAGGACATAGATCCAATCTGAAGCATGGTGCTGGCCGTCGAGAAGACCATCGAATCCGGGAAGGTCGCTTGACGAGCCATGAAGTCGATGCACACAGCCCCTACCTAGCGCGTCAACTATCGACGAAATATACGTCACAGTCTACTTATGGGGTACCCTACGGTAATAGATTATAGGCGGAGGTGTGGCGACGGCGATCAAGCGTAACACGGAGAACGTAGACACGGTGATTTGCCGGCCCGAACCTGTCTAAATCGTCGAGTCTACGCTCTCTGTGTAACGCTTGATCGCCGTCGCCATACCTTCGCCTACAATCTACTACCGTAGGGTATCCCTAGGTAGACTGCGACGCATATTTCATCGGCACAACCTGTCGTGCTCGTCAGGAACTCTGAAGAGCCTTGCTGTCAAGGAAGATCGTATTAGATAGACTCGGATCCCTTGCCTTAGGGGACCGATCTTAATACGTTAAGATATGGAAAATGTAACTCTGCTCCCCGGCTATATAAGGCGAGCAGGGACCCCTTCAAAACATCTCATCTACACCTCGTGTAACCTAATACTCATATCAATCCAGTCACCAAAACACAGGACGTATGGTATTACGGCGATTTGCCGTCTTGAACCTGTATAAATCGTCGTGTATACGCTCTCTGTATTACGCTTGATCACCGTCGTCACACCTCCGCCTATAATCTACTACCGTAGGGTACCCCTAGGTAGACTGCGACGCATATTTCGTCGAAAGTATCTATGCTTGAAGTGAGATGGGTGCTTCTTCTTTTTATTGTTTTTAATTAGAAGTGAGAAGGAGTTCATAAAGTCGTGGATAGCTTTTCATTCTCAATTGTTTCCAATTTAAGTTTAGACCATTACCCCACCATTATTGATCAATGCCGAGCTTACATGTTGTTTTGTTTAGTAAAAGCAAGGCCCTATCTACATGCTGGATGATAATTTCGGCACTAAGTACTTGTTAAGATGTATACTTTGTTCAAAACATATTCTCCATGTTTAATCTTAGATATCTGACAAAAAAAAATTAAGCAAAGCTCAAATGAGGAGTCAACCATTGTCACAAAGGTGGGCAGCATGGAACTCTTTTGTCCTCCTAAATACTGCATCACTGATAGAATATAATCCAAAATATTTTATTGTTTTTAGCTGAATATTAGTACGTTGACATCAAGGTCCATGTAAGCTTATATAATTTTTTTTTATAAAGTTGAATGTATATCATAATATATCTTTGCTTTTTTACAATCCTGTAGAGGTACGTTTTGACGTTTTGCTTGTCATGATAACAGTAATATGATATGACAAGTCTAATATTTGCATAATTCTTTTTAGTTTTTAGGTCGGTTATGTAATAAAGAAGTTTAAATCTAAGTTTATTATCTCGATTGTAACGCATGGGCAGTCAGTACCGATTGATTAAAAAAAACCCGTTACAAAGGCGAAATCCATCGCCTATCAGCACCCATCCTACATTCCAAATCTACCAGTCCACCGACACGCGGGCCCGTCCATACCGCACAGATGGGACCCACCATGTGGTCCTTGACTCGCCCGGCGTGAAGTGTATTTATCCACTTGCCCCCACTGGAGGGTACGAATTTACTCCGCGTTGTTCAGCTGTCCTTTTTCTTCACGTGTCCTGTAATTACATTTACAGCCCAACATTTCTCTATATCACGACGCTGCCCCTCCACGTCTCCCTTCCCGTGTTCTTGTTCGTCTCGTCCCCTCACCTGAGGCCCTCACACCTTAATCGCTCCCGCATCGCAGTTTCCTTTTCGAAGCCTTGCTAGGTTTACAGTTGGGGCCTCCGTCTACCCCGTCAATGGCTCCTGAGGCGGCTGTACTTCAGAGGTGAGGTGAGGCGAGTCGTGGTGACGCGCGTGGTTGATTGGCTTGAGGAGCCGGGATGGACCCGGACTTCTCGCGGGCGAGTGGGGGGCCGAGCTTTGAGTTCGCCTTCAACTCGGTCAACTTCTCCGACCGGGTGTTGCGGATCGAGATCGTCGCTGGGGATGACGCCCTAGGGGCCAAGGGCACCGCCGGCGAGGGGTGCTCGTCGCTTGCCGACTGGGCGCGCCACCGCAAGCGGCGACGGGAGGAGCTCCGACGCGGCAAAGGTGAGCGAGGATTTCTGATTATCTCTTTTTTCCCCTCTCTTCTCTGGAATTTGCGATTTGGCTGTGGATTTGAAACTGAGGAAAGGCAGTCGTTGGTTGTTTGAATTGAATTATTCCATGCTTAGGGTGGGGGAAAACGAATAGGAAGCTGCTTACCTTTTGGGGTGATTTGATTTGACCTTACCGATATATGGAAATTCCTTTTTAAGCTTTAAGTTACTCCCACCTGTATATGTTTAGATTTATAATGTATATATAAACCGATGAAGTATATGTAAATAAAGTATATGATCATACTAGATATGAAGTATGCAAGTATATATAGAGTATATGGTCATCCTTATTTTATGTACTATAATAATAATATTATAATAATATATTAAAAAATATGGGCTCCTTTGAAATTTTTTCACGTAATAAGTTTTAGAGTATCTTATAAAATGAGTATATAAACATGCTTAAGCTAATGCATGAGTATCTATACATACTTAATATGGTTTATTAAAGATGGGAGTAATTACACGCAGGAGTAGGAACAACTCACCTATATGTAAATAAACTATATGATCATACTAGACTATTTAGGATAATATATATATGAAGTATGCAAGTATATATAGAGTATGTGGTCATCCTTATTTTATGTACTATAATAATAATATTATAATAATATACAAAGTTTTGCTAGGCGCTAGGTGAAATCTAGGCAATGACTCCTAGCCTAGCGACTAGTCCAGCCTAGGCTGCCTAGGCGTTTTGCCAATTTAGTATAATAATATATACATATATAGGAGAATCATGAATATTTTAGATTTCAGAAAAAAACAGAGAGAAAGGAAACAGAGGAAAGGGGAGGAGCAGGGCAGGAGAGGAGAGGAGCAGGGGAGGAGGACATATAGACCTTGGGGCTACGGCTGAGGGAGGAGACCGGCGTCGGGGAGAGGCAGCAGCCGCGTCGCCGGCAGGGAGGAGCAGCAGTCGCGTCGCCTGCAGGGAGGAGCAGCAGCCGCGTCGCCGGAGGGGAGGAGCAGCAGTCGACTCCGTCGCCAGTGGGGAGGAGTACGCACCCTTATTTCGCGCGCGCTCCTTGGGCATGCTCTATAATTGTTAAACCTATTGTCTAGAATTTGTATATATTGGAAATAACACTTGAACACTTGAAGTTTTCCTATATGATGTAAGACAATATGTTCAATTTATAATTCTAGAGAATATGTTCAATTCCAACAGTAAAGCACCATAACAATTGGCATGGTTTGGCTGTGGGTGATCTGTTCTGCTGTATTAGTACAATCTTATTCATCTCTGCATTTGTTATGTACAAACTAATTATTTGTATGCCCTACCTTGATCATTGCCTGTCTACTTAGTTGCCTGTAATATGATTTACATAACCATGGACTAATGAACAACATGCACCTGGCAACTCAACGAGCATGTGCGATTGAACAAAGTTTGCAAATTGGGGATGTAATCTCTTGGGCTGATGCTGCTTAGACAGCCATTAGGTGATCATACCTTTGCACTCGTCAATAAATTTTTGACGTTAAGTATGGATGTTTTTATAATTTTTTTATATTCATTAAGGAAATAGTTTCATATTTGATAATGTTGTCTGTTGACAAAAAGTGCACTTCAATATCTATTATTGCCATGGGCATGCTCTATAATTGTTAAACCTATTGTCTAGAATTTGTATATATTGGAAAAAAACACTTGAATTTTTCCTATATGATGTAAGAGAATATGTTCAATTCCAACAGTTACATTACCAAAATTTGTATTTGTGTAATGTGCTTATGAGTAGTTTTACCTGTTATGTGTTGCATTATAATGCAAAATATTTATTCATGTATTTTCTTGTTTGAGCTATGGATAAGGAAATAAAAAGGATAATTAGAAGTGTACATGGACAGACAAACGGGATGTGAAAATGAATTATAGTTTCTCAAGGAAATAGGAGGGGACAATATATGTCTTTGGCATTTTTCTCTCTCGAAAATGAGCTCACCCATGAATTGGCGATGTAGATTTGGGTTTAGGGTTTGGGGTCTTACTTGAGGACACCGGGCTTAGAGGGGTCACCATAGAGCACACTGGCCTAACAGTGGTGGAGGTGGAAAAGGCATCAAGCTTCAATTGGTTAGCATCGGCAGTCGAGGCAGCATTGCACTTTGTCCTACAAAGCCACTGGTTGCTGTGGAGCTCGTGGACCTGATGAAGTAGATGCGCCGAGGGAGGAGCAATGCCAGGAAGGTTTTTTGTCAAAAGCTGCGTAGGTGTGCCTGCCAGAGCTTTGAGGAGGTAGCAGCAGCGGTGGTGTAGGGATGGCACTTCATGTCGGGCATCGGTTGGGAATGAGGAAGAGGAAAGGAGGGAGGAAGAAGATAAGGGAGATAGTGTCAAGGGGGCACATATCTGGCTGTTCAATTGATCCAACACCCAGAAAATGTGACTGAAGCCATAGTCAAATATCAGGCAACTGATAAGGATACAGACCCTATATTATTGATATATTTTTGTGCTGATCATGCCTTGCCAATTTACTATCTCCTTTTCTTTTCACTATTTGCTGTGATTTGCAGTTTGTTCACAACTTATGTCTTATATAACTTTTGTACTATTGTTTTATGGACACAGAATCTGGAAAATACATGCCAGATCCAGCAAACTGCAAAGTTGAAGCTGAAGAACGTGATGCCTATGAGGAAGGCAACGAACCTGTAGCTATGATAGAAGAATCTCCACCTGATATTGAGCCAGATGGTTAGTGCAATTTAGTTTTTTTTTTCAATTATGTTCAAATAATTCAGATTTTTGGTTTCAGGAAAAGGAACCTGCATATACTAAAAAAACTCCTTACCATTTTACCATGTTTGCAATATTCAGGGCCTGCTAACTATTAGTAGCATTAATGGTATTTTCTTGTAATAGTTTACTATTGTCTTGTAGCACAATGTGTTGGAGCAACTAACTGCTGGTAGAAAACACATTAATTTTTTTTCACATAGGTGCCGGTAACCATGTGCCATTTATTTACTAGAGAATTAAAGAAAAAAAAACTTTGTACAGCACTCCAAGAACAAACCTACACAACACACACACCAAATTTGAAATACAAAGCACAGGCGTGCCACTGAACTATAGAAGGAAATGGCCTGCAGTATTGATGCAGCATGGTTCAAAAAAGATTTCAGAGGTCTTCAGCTCCAGCTGTACACCATAGGGTACCCTCATTTACAGCCCTCCTGACCAAATTAGAGACCGGAGAAGCTCCATTGAAAACACAATCATTAAGATGATTCTATAGTTCCCAAGCCACTAAGATGATGGAAGTGTTCAGGCCTTATGCTGCTTCTCCACCTCTTTCATTGTCCGGCACTACCAGGCAGAGAAAGTAGCTGTGCCTTGGTCAGGATCCAAATCTTGTAGGCCTAGCTTATGTAAGGTAGCAGACCAAAACTTCTCATGCAACCATGCAGGAAACCAGAATGTGTTGAATGTTTTCCGATGCTTAATCATATGATAGGCAGGATGCTAGATGAGGTGACCCTTCTTATAGCCAATCTCCTTTCTGTCCAGCAGCAGTTTAGAATGGCTAGCCATAAAAATCCTACATTTCAAAGGGGCCTGAGTTTTCCAAATTCTCTTCCAAGGGACAAATTTAACAGAACCCACTTCAAAGGAGTTATGTACCAATTTACTGGAACACTCCTGAAAATTAGTTAGTTAAATAGCACAATTGTACTAGAGATTAAGTTCAGGCTTATGTGCTTTGTTCATGAAACCTCTTGTCTTGGTTGGTAATTGGAACTAATGTGTATACAAGTTATACTTCTGTGAAATATGTTGTAAGAGAGTTTTTTTCGAAGAAACCTCTTCACAGAGTGTAAGGAGCTCCTGCAGTTCACTTAAGAAGAAGAGACTTGACCCGATTTATAGGAAATGTGGGCCAAACAACCTTACAGCCGCACAGTTTATTAGGAGGAAAACTGGCAAAGAAACCTATGCACGACGGCCCAGGCCAAACCCATAAAAGACAGATCCCGTCGTGTGTCATAGTCGCCGAGCTTGTCGCAGTAGCAACAAGCAGCTCTGACTCCGCGAGTTGTAGGAGATAGCTAAGAGTAACTTTTCTGCAATTAATTTCCTTGGGAGAGTACTCGAAGTAGCAACCCTACATCCCACCTCCCCCCTGGTGCTCAATGTTATTATGGTAATAATTCAACATCTATTCTCAATTTGCTTATACCATGGAAGCTTAATACCCACTTTAAGATATTGAAACTCCTAGAAACAGAATCACAGTCCGATACCATTTCAGCATGTCATTGATTTGGAAACCGTGAACATGTCTGTAGCCTAGTTGGTCACAGGAGCCTTAGTAGCACCTTAGGTCTTGGGTTCAACTCCAGTGAGAGCAAATTTAAACAGGCCTGGGTTAAAGAACACGCATCATCGGTTGTGTTCCTGAGTTATACGTGGCATGTCCAGGACAGCTGGGCTTTGGGGGTGTTTCTTGTCCTGCGTGCAAGAAGTTCCTTAATGTAATGCCATGGGGGCGGTCTTTCCCCTACAGGTCGAGTTTTTATTGATCTGGAAACCCAATTCCATTGACTCAATTCAATGCCAACATCCAAACGGATCCTTAGCTATCTTGTCATGCCACAGTGCACCCTTTTCTTTTGTCATCTCAGTGATTGGTTCATTTTATATTTTAATTGGACCTTTTCTTTGCCAGGTGAGGATGGAGAAAGCAGTGATTCATCCTGGAGTATGGAGTGTACTCAGGTTTTGAGAGTAAAGTCTATCTACATCAGCTCTGCAATTCTAGCTGCAAAGAGCCCTTTCTTTTACAAGGTATCTATTTTTTTCTGGATTTCGCTGATAATGCACTGTATTGTGGTATAATTAATTAGCTCACAACATTTGTTTAATTCTTTTTAGCTTTTCTCAAATGGGATGAAAGAATCCGATCAGAGGCATGCAACTCTTAGAATAACTGCTTCAGGTAATGTGGGAGCTATTGCAGTATGCTTGAATGTTCTAACAAATAGGAGTATATAAGTACTGCCTTGCTCTACATTGTCCTATTGTTACTGAAATGATGGGATCTATAGTACAGAAATGATCAGTCTGAATGAGGTTTGCACTTTCTAATTTTCATTTACGACCTTGTTATGTCCTTGTTCTACATTATCCATCTTTCCTTGCCTCAAAAGTTTAGGTCCATAAGAACAAGGTAGTGTATCTCTGTCAAGTGTTTTATTGTTAACAGTTTGAACTTTTGACTCATCATTGTATTTCTACTCTGAACAGAGGAAAATGCGCTTATGGAGCTTCTAAGCTTTATGTATAGTGGCAAGTTGACGACAAACCAGCCAACTGCCCTGCTGGATATATTGATGGTCGCTGACAAATTTGAGGTCGTTTCCTGTATGCGGCACTGCAGTCAATTGCTTAGAAGTTTGCCTATGACCACAGAGTCTGCACTGCTCTATCTGGATCTACCCTCAAGCATTTCAATGGCTGCTGCGGTTCAGCCACTGACAGACACCGCCAAGGAATTCCTTGCCAATAAATACAAGGATTTGACCAAGTGAGTAATCTCTTGTCAAATAGAGCTAGAAGTTGAATCATGGAAGAGACTTAGCCATTAAAAAATGTTTCCCATTTTCAGGTTCCAAGATGAAGCAATGAATATTCCTCTTGCTGGAATTGAAGCCATCCTATGGAGTAATGACCTTCAGGTCGCATCCGAGGATGCTATCTACGACTTTGTGATAAAGTGGGCACGTGCCCAATACCCAAAATTGGAGGAAAGACGTGAGATCTTGGGCACACGCTTGCTGCCTCTTGTTCGGTTCTGCCACATGACCTGCAGGAAGTTGCGGAAGGTTCTTGCTTGCAGTGATCTGGATCATGAGCAGGCGACTAAATGTGTCACAGAGGCACTTCTTTACAAAGCTGATGCACCACATAGGCAGCGTGCCCTTGCAGCAGATGTGATGACATGTAGGAAATATGCTGAGCGAGCTTACAAATATCGTCCGCTTAAGGTTGTAGAGTTTGATAGACCGTATCCACAGTGCATAGCATACTTAGACCTGAAGCGTGAGGAGTGCAGCCGACTTTTCCCATCCGGAAGGATATACTCACAAGCTTTCCATCTAGCTGGACAGGGTTTCTTCCTCTCAGCACACTGCAACATGGACCAGCAAAGTGCATTCTATTGTTTTGGTCTCTTCCTAGGGATGCAAGAGAAAGGGTCGACAAGTGTTACCGTGGATTATGAGTTTGCTGCAAGGACAAGGCCGTCAGGTGAGTTTGTCAGCAAATATAAGGGCTACTATACCTTCACTGGCGGTAAGGCGGTTGGGTACCGGAATCTCTTTGCGATCCCGTGGCCATCATTCATGGCTGATGACAGTCTCTTCTTTATTGACGGTGTATTGCATCTCAGAGCTGAGCTGACCATAAAACAACCCTAGACGAGACTGTACTACTAACTGTGTTTGTGCTGCGGTGACTAAATCCATGCAGTGATGATCTGCAGTGTAGAAAATGAATCTTCTGTGCGTGCTGTTTTTACTTTTTACTGATGCACTTAAATTGACAATTTGGAAAACGAGAACTCAATTCTCTCTTGTTAGTTGTTTGTACACATTATGATCATGTCATGCTCTGTACTCACTACACTGAAAAGTGATTCAGCTGATCAAATTTTATTTTGGATGGGATATCTTGGCTAGAATGACAGAAGATGCTTCAAATTGGTGTGTTTCGTACAGATACAGAGGTATTTGATTTCTTTTGTTGATTGGTGTATTGACTACACTGTGAAAAGTGATTCAGCTAATCAAATTGAGGAAGGAAGAGGGGAGGTAGATGGGTGGGGGCCCTGGATGCAGAATTGAATTGCTTTCCTCTCATTGTTGAATTACGCATTATTCTGATGCTTTTATATGTATGCATGGTGAGAGGATGTGGTGAAATGGTGGTTTGTCATGACGCTCAAACAAAGCAACAATTCATACTTCTTGTTCCAAAGGACGTTAAATATATTGAGATGCCATATAAACTCCTAAATCTCGTGGGAAATATGAGGAAAGGATATGACATATGTAAGCTATTGCTAAGTAATAGGTGTGATTTATAGATCACTATGTTTATTTAAAAAATGTAGACAAAATTGGAGATACGATAAAAAAGGAAAATATGAGGAGAAAGACATCCTGGCACGTCTCTTGCGAAACCTAATAGAAAATCAAGAGGAAATTGTTAAAACCAATCTACTCGAGAGACAGAATTAATTATGAACTCTGTTGACTCCATTGATTGATCAGGTTTATATACAAACCGAACAAACATGTTGGTGTCTATTCGGGAAGTCGATTGATTACAAGGGGTGAACAGTAATCTTCTGTGGGATGAGATCACTTCTTTCCTATTGGTTGATGTGCTTGACCACAGATCAGTGTGCTTTTCAATACGCAGACTTGATCAATTCCAGTCTTGAGATCAATCAATGTCTTTGTCCTCCAAAACCCTTATAAGAAAAATATGAGGTAACAATGTTTATTGATATGTTGTTAAACTTTTTAAAAGCCCGGTGGAAAAAATAAAAAGAAATATTATGACATATTAGAGATTTATATGGTTCAATGTAAACTTGTGTGTGTGTGTGTGATCCCACATATTACAAATTGAATATATTCATGGTTAAAAAACAAAAAAAGCATTTGAAGCTTAATAATCTAAAAGTTTCAAACTCAGTGTACGCAAGCATTTTTAGGCGGGCAATGCCTTTAGCCAGAGCAACTCGTGGAGGACCACTACTTCTGCTGTGAATGGATTGGATGCATGCTAGAATGATATGTACGTCCTTGAGCTAGACATGTCTTGTTTGCATGAATGCTTGCTTGCTACCTGTGCAGAATGCTTGCTTGAATGCTTTTTTGCTACCTATGCAATATTTCCTCCGTCTCATTAAATATATCACTTTATAATTCGTATCATCTTTTTTAAACGTTCTTCTTATTCAAATTTTTTTTATAAATATTATTTATTTTTCTGTGACTTGTTTCATCATCTGAGATACTTTAATAATAACTTATTTATTTTATAATTTATAAAAATATTTTGAATAAAACGAATAGTTAAAAATATTGTTAAAAAATCAAAAATATTACTTTATATGAGACGGAGGGAGTACACAGCAGTATTGGCCGACGTCATGGCCGAGAATACAATTCAGGCATGCAGTTCAGGCTAGGTAGCTAGGGTGCTATCGTGGAGTTCAGGCTAGGCCGATTTCAGCCCTGACAAAAGCTAGTTATTTGTACCGACCAACAAAAGCTAGTTAGGGCACGAAGAAAATTCATATCCATACGGTTTAAATAAAATAAAATTGATTCATCTAAAATTCTATGTTATTCTTATGAATTCCTACGTTTTTAAAAAAAACATAGTCATGTGAGATATTGTTTTGTAGAAAACAAATATTATGCAAAAAAAATCAGATAAATAGTTAAACAAATATTAGGATTTAAAGCTTAATTATCTAAACATTTCGATCTACGTGCACCCATGCAAAGGCCCTCCAAATGGGGATGCAGGCTGGTCCCCGTGCATGTGCATGCTCCGCAGTGAAAAACCATCCAGAAAAAGTTCACGCACAACCTTTGAATATGCTGCTATACAGTCGTGTGCGACCGAGCACCAGCCCAAAAAGGAAAAAGAACATCCTGATGCCGGCACTGCCTATATGCAGCCACTCCTATTGTAGACGTCTATGAACTAACCATCCGATCAAAGAAACACGATCGTGTCGAGCATCGGCGAGGTGGGTAGATACCACACCCCGGTGGGTATTTACCACCTGTTTTAGAAAATCCGCACTAATATATATATCAAAATAATGTAGTCTGGTCAATAATATCTCATCCTTGCTGTATCAAATAACATTTGTAGAAAAAGTCAGATTTTAATTAAGAAAATACTACTATCACTTGCATCTTGAGAAAGAGCCACACATAGGTTCTCGTAGCCTCTAACCCAAGAGACATGACATGCATTCATGATTTAACCCTGCGCAGGTTTGTATCGCTTTGCCCATAATTACCTTGACCAATTTTCCGTCGCACTTCCTGTGGTGCGACTCATGGTTAAGATATCGAACTTTCCCCATTTCGTATAATTGTAAATCCACATCTATCCACATGCGCTAATATATGTGTCTGGGTGTACTTCATCGACACCTGATTGGGGATTTCATCACCCAACCCTCTCATCACCTACCATAGGGATTATACAACAACTCCATAAGTACTGGAATCGGTCCGTCAAAACGAGTTCATGGTCGATACGACTTATACGGCCCAATAACACAAGCGAGAGTTGGTTATTAATCCTATCAACCTTTTTATCCAAACATACAGTAGGGAATTAGCTGCTCCATCAGTTAACCCCATGTCATCATATTCACATATCATCCATCCGTAATTAATTTCAGAAAGTAATATTTAATACAGGTTGCTTTGATTTTGCCAAATATATTATAAAAACTCAAGGAGAAATGGTCAAGGATTCTTACCTGAGTTGTTAGGATTCAACTCGGGCTCAGATTGGTTCACTGGATGATCCGGCGATCCGGCACCTGACTTTGTTCGCTTCCTTAATCTTGGAGATATTCAGCTCCA
The DNA here is from genome assembly GCA_022036555.1 of Microstegium vimineum. NCBI lineage: Eukaryota > Viridiplantae > Streptophyta > Magnoliopsida > Poales > Poaceae > Microstegium > Microstegium vimineum. The sequence continues at coordinate 30,830,242 of CM039126.1, forward strand.
AACTTGGACTTGTGCTTCCTCACGAGCACCCCTCCTACTTGCAGATCTTGACTTCTTTACAGGTCAACCCTTCCTCTCAACCCATGTCGCACTCCATGAGTGCTCAAGTCACCATCTTGCGTTGATGTGGATGGAAGGCTGGTGGTTTTTCTCTAGAAAGTACTGAGCTAGGTGTTCTTGGTAGGCTTTAGCTTTGAGTGGGAACACAAGAACTGGTTGTACGCAAATTCTGCTAGGTGTAGGTGCTTGTCCCATGATTCCCCAAAAATCAATGAACAACATCTCAACATATCCTCAAGTATTTGGTTCACCCGCTCCGTTTGACCATCTGTCTGCGGATGATAGGCTGTGCTGAAGTTGAGTTCTGTTCCCAAAGCTGGGTGGAGACTCTTCCAAAAACTTGAAGTGAATACTGATCCTCGGTCCGAGGTTATGGTTTTTGGAACTCCATGGATAGACACGATCCTTTCTAGGTACAATTCAGTCAACTTGTCAAATGAATAATTTTGGTTGGTGGGAATAAAATGTGCTGACTTTGTAAGCCGATCCACCACGACCCATATGGCGTCTTTCTTGCGTAAGGTCATGGGAAGACCTGTGATAAAATCCATACATATATCCTCTCATTTCCAGTCTGGAATGTCAAGTGACTTTAGTAACCCCGCAGGTCGCTGATGCTCAGCCTTCACCTTTTGACAAGTGTCACACTTGCTTACATATTCCGCAATCTCTCTTTTCATGCTTCTCCACCAGAAATTGCCTTTTAGATCCCTGTACATTTTTGTGCTCCCAGGATGTATGGTGTATAGTGTATCATGTGCCTCTCTCAAAATTATTTCCTTAATTTCAGCAACATCCGGTACACAGATCCTGCTATGATTCCAGAGAACTCCGTCTTCATCCAATCTGAATTTTGAGGGCTGCTCTGCTCTAATTCTCCTTGCTTCTTCTATAATGAATGCATCTAATTTCTGCTTTTCCTTGATTTGGTCCAGCAGGTTGGGATGGAATGTCATGGTTGCAATATTTGCTTTTGTACTTGAGAATCTGAACTCTATTTCCATCTTAGCCAATGCTACAGTTAGTTCTTGTGAATACTTTTCAATTGATAGCTGGTTACAATGTGTTTTTCTACTAAGAGCATCCGCAACCACATTAGTTTTCTCTGGAGGGCAATGCTAGAGTACAAATTTTACTTCCTAGGAGATAATACCTCAAATAAATCTCAACCATTGATTTTTTAGAATTTTTGAATTAATAAATTAATTAATCCAAGAAAAAAAAGGAAACATTGTTATGTCACCCATCACAGGAGACAAGCAAGGGCACGCTCGGCCCCTTCCTTTTCTACGGGTATGTTTCCTTTTTTCCCTTTGCATTAAAAAATACATTAAGTGTTTAGTAATAAAATAAAAAATATATAAACATATATATTAATTGATCTGTAATTTTAGCAATAAAAAAAGGTAAATACTATATTTCACTCGGCCGTGATATTATCGCTCCGCACGGCCGCCCAGCGCCTTATCGCTTCGTACACTGCGCACCCATTCGTCTTCACTCCTTCACCTCCCAGCCCTCGCATAGCAGCCACTCGCATGTCTTCTAGTTCTGCCTCTGGCTGGCAGCCAGCCACCTCCCGATTTGGGACTGGGCTCCCCCGAGGCGGCGCATGGATCCCGCCTCGTCGGTGGCCGCCGAGCTCTGACGGCCGCTGCACCACCACCTCGCCTCTGCCGGCCGTCCCCACCTCGAGGCATCCTTCGTCGTCACCGCCGCCGCCCGATCCGGGGGCGGCTCCAGCAGCCGCAGGAGGCCGCGACGCGACGCCGTCCGGGGAGGAGCCGTCCAAGCTCGTCTCCACGTCTGGCACCACCTTCAGCAGCGGTGCTGGTGGCCGGGACTAGGTCTTCTCTCCGGTTCCCAATCCGCCGCAAATCGGTGCCCCGCTAGCCAGCGAACCCTCAGATCCGCCGGTCCCGTACCACTTCCCGCACCCTCACTTCCAGATCCCATCCTCACTCGTTCCCCACTGGCAACCGGCGGTCTTGGGCAGCGACGGCATCCCAGCGTGACCGCACCTCCACCCGCTCCTGGGTCCTGGCTCGTCTATGCAGATGAAGTCACCCCTGCCAACTTCGGTTATCATCAATAGAAGGAGGTTTAGTACAGATATCGGACTAGTACATAATATCTATTTTTTTCATCAATGTTCTAAGATGCCTAAGATGTTATACAGAACATCTTAAAATGCTCAGAATGACATACATGATGAACAATTTATATTTGATTTCAGTGTTGCTTGAGGGAACATATCGAATTTGTAATATTTGGGATGTGGGCTAAATAACGCAGGCAAATCTAGAAGCAACGAGCTTGTTGAGTGATGCAAAAAGTGGCAACGTGAGAAAAAAATCTAGGACCAACGTGCTTTTTGTGGGCTAAATAATGCACGGTCGACCGTTTTAATTAGCATCTTGTCAAAAAAAGAATGTAATCATTGCACTTTTACCAAAAATGGCAAGGCCGTACCATAGGCTAAATTACGGCCGGCCGTACTTTAGCTGCTTCCATAAAAAAAATATGTTATAAAATACAACTCGATTAAAACTATATCACATAGTCGTGTAGGTTTATAATAAACCATATAGCTATTACGTATATTGAGCATATAAAATGACTGTAAAGTTTCATATGCACGTAAAATTTATTTTAACTTTTTTAAAAAATATATATTCTAATTTGGTCATGTATGTTCGGTACTTATGCACATAAATTTCACGTATGTTGGATTTAGGTATTCACACGTATACGTGTGTCGCTATTTAACTTTGAACTAAAATAGTGTAAATATTTATATCCGAATTCAATTTCACATGCATTTAATCTAAATTCACTCACGTCACACATGGGCATGCACATGCAAATCACTAAGGTTATCACCCATCAATCAAATCTAGAATTTTTTTTATATCTAAACTTTCCTTGACTGTCTTTTTTTACAAAATAAAATTATATATTTCATATATTACCTCCTATAAGGTAATAGATGATCGTTACCGTCCGATTAAAATAAATGAACGGCTCACAGTTATTTGTACGTATCACAGCAAAGCCCTTCCCTGGATAATAGTTGATGGTGAGATCATAATCTTTTATGAGTTCTAGCCACCTCCTCTGCCTCATGTTTAATTCCTTCAGAGTGAATATATATTTTAGTCTTTTGTGGTCACTATACAACACACACTTAGATCCATACAGATAATGTCTCCAAATTTTTAGTGCAAAGACCACAGCGCTCCTAGTTCAAGGTCATGTGTAGGATAATTTTCTTCATGTTTTGCATAGGCTATCACCCTACCTTTTTGCATTAGAACACACCCCAATCCTGACTTAGAGGCATCACAATAGATTACATATTCTTCTCCATTTTCAGGTAAGGCCAATATTGGTGCAGTGGTCAACCTGTTCTTTAGTTCTTGAAAACTTTTCTCACAGGCTGCTGTCCAAACAAACTCAACATCTTTTCTCAGCAACTTAGCAACTTAGTAAGTGCTGCAGAAATCTGGGAGAATCCTTTTATAAATCTGCGGTAATATCCCGCTAGACCTAGGAAGCTTCGTATCTCAGTTGGACTTGTAGGTCGATCCCATGACATCACAGACTCAATCTTGCTTGGGTCTACCTCAACTCCCCTCCCTGACACCACGTGTGTCCCAGAAAGGCTACTTGGTCTAACTAAAATTCACATTTATTAAATTTTCCATACAGTTGGTTTTGCCTTAGGATCTGCAGTACTATTCTCAAGTGCTCGGCATGTTCTTCTTTGCTCTTTGAAAATATGAGGATGTCATCGATGAAAACTACCACAAATTTGTCCAAGTACTTTATAAAGAGCTTATTCATTAAGTTCATGAACATAGCAGGTGCATTGGTTAGCCCATAAGGAACTACTGTATACTCATAATGTCCATATCTAGACACAAAGGCTGTTTTCTCTCTGTCTTCTGCCCTCACTTTCAGTTGATGGTAACCAGACCTTAAGTCTAGCTTTGAAAATACCCGTGCATTTCTTAGTTGGTCAAATAGGTCGTCTATCCGTGGTAGTAGGTATTTATTCTTTATTGTCACATTGTTCAACTCACGGTAATCTGTACATAACCTAAGCCCTCCATCCTTTTTCTCTGAGAATAGTATAGGGGCACCTCATGGTGACACACTCTCTCTAATAAACCCTTTTTTTTTAAGCCATCCAACCGTTTCTTCAGTTCAACTAACTCTTGTGGTGCCATTCTGTAGGGGCGTTTGGAGATGGGTGTTGTACCCACTACCGGATTCGCAAGATTTGCCGAGTGCCCCGAGCACTCGGCACAAGCGGAAAAACTCTCGGCAAAGGCTTTGGGCCAGTCGGCAAAAAAATAATCGGCAAAGGATCCTTTGTCGAGAGCTATTTATCGGGCACTCAGCAAAGCCTTTGCCGAGCGCTTTTCCGGCTCTCGGCAGAGAAAAGTAACGAGACGGCGTCTTCCGTCGCTGTCCGTCCTCACGGTTGATGTGTCGAGAGCCCTCTGACATGGCTCTCGGCAAAGCATATATATTTATTTTTTTAAAAAAATTCTTTGTCGAGAGCCCTCCTCCAGGCTCTCGGCAATCCTGGGAATCTGCCACAGAATGGCCTCTGTTTGGCACCTGTGCCGAGAGGGGCTCTCGGCAAAGGGGTCATTCCCAGGTATGCCGAGAGGGGCTCTCGGCAAAGGGGACATTTTTTCCCCTTTGCCGAGAGCTACCCTCGGCAAAGCGACCATAAACCCTTTTTTTGATTTTTTTTTCATTTTCCACTACAATATATCACATATATCATATCCATCACATATACCTCATGTCCATCACATATATCACACATTCATCACATATATCACACATTTCATCATATCTATCTCACATTCAACACTTATATCACAAAAAACACCTGCAAGTGACATACACAAGTCCATCCAAAGTTCATACACAAGTGCACAAGTCCACAAGTCCATTCACAAGTTCACAAAAATATCTACAAGTTCATATCAAGTCCAACAAATGAATCACAGAGATAAAGACAACTACTGTCCAACTCCCCAACCACTCGAAGCACCCCTCTGAGACGGCGGCGTATTCTGACCTGCATCGTTCTGGGGTGCTTCCGACGGAAGATGCGGAGCATTCAAACCCGCCGATATAGGCTGCACAAATACAAACACGTTGGATGTGTTAGACAAGGAATTCAATCTAAGTAGCTTAATTTTGAATGTCGACTTGACCCTTAAGCAATCGTAGTCTACTTACAGGAGTGCCAAGCCTGATCGGTGGAGGTAAAGGTAGAGGTGGCGGTGGTGGCGGTGGAGAGGGCGGAGGACCGTAACCCGAGTGTTGCCCAAGCCCTTGCATGTACTTGAGCATGGATGTCATATGCTCCTGCGTCCTTTGCAGCTCCTGCTGCTGCCTAAGTAGAAGGGCCTCGCGCTCGGCTTCCTTAGCCTCCTGCATCCGCCGATCGGCCTCCCTCTGGGCGTCCATAGCCGCAATTTGGGCCTGCAACATTTCACCAATTGGTTAAATAATATAAAGGTAAGGTATGCAACAACTCAGAGGCTGTACTAAGCTGAGAAAAAACATGAATCACCTAGAGTGACAGAATATGCTGCTGTGAGGCTTCTGGCCGTGGGCATATGGGAATGCTAGAGTTGTTGCTCCGAGCCCGGATCTGAGAGAGGGAGGGAGTAGACGTCGGGTCGATGATGCCGCTACCAAGATAGTACCGCCCATGCTTCTTGCCACCTCCAAACCTCATCACAATCTCTGGATCTAGGTCCTGAGAGCCCGGGTCATAGTCCTGTCCATACTTAGACCTTGCCGCAGAGGTGTACTCAGTGATGCGGGCGTACGCGGTAGGGCTGCAGTACGCAGAGGGCGGTGCGTCCGCGCTGTAGGAGATGTTGGATGTCGTCAGCCCCATTTTGGACAAAGCAAACGCCTGGAAGGTGTTGCACGGCGCCCCCCATGTGAATCCGACTGCGAGATAGACATCAGAAAGATTAAAAATCATATGAAATTGAATGTTGAAATTAAAACAATGAATTGAATTACCCAAACTTTGTCGAATGAGGCGAGGTTGTGGTTGCCTTGATGGTGCGATGCCCCTCCCATCTGTAAACGCCGCAACCGGGCAGCCTCGTGCGTTGCAACCCACTCGTCAGAGCACCACCTGTCCACAATCGCCCGCCAACACTCGGGATAATTGACGCACCACCAGGGACACATCTACACATCATCAGTTATTTGCATATTATATGAAAAAAAATATTAATATTGTTTATCTACCTTCGTGTACTGCTCATGTGTAAGCCTCTTGTCTCGTGCATCGTTCTTTTTAAGAGCTTCTCCGAGCTCGGACCTATGGTAGTTGACAATGGCTTGGATCCTTGACTCGTAATGGGTGTCCACTACGAGCTTTCTGCATGCTTTTGAAAGAACCGCATGTGCCCTGTCCTCATATCCCTCCTCGCATTTGAAATAAAGCTGCATAGAGACACATATGTCTAGAGAATCATTTGAAGACAAAGGCAATGAATTGAGCAAAGTGGTCCGAAGAACACTTACCCAAAAGTCATGCTTCACCCGCGCCTTCTTGTTTCCAGCTATATTGTCGGGGGCGTTGACGTAGTGCTTGAAGGTGTAGGCTGGCTCGTTCTTCCCGGCAAACTCAACCAAGCCAGGGAAGTGCGTCTTGCACAGAAGACCGAGGATGCCATTGATATGACGCACTTGAGCAGCAACACCCGACACAAGCGTCCAGTTCCTACATAAGTGATTCAGAACACATTAGTTTCAACTTCATTTTGGAACATATCATAATAACAAGTATTGAAAACACGTAAATTTACTTACTTTTGACCTTCAGGACGAATCACCGGACGCCGTGCAAACGCCGGGGGAGAAGGGAGGACTACGGGACCTCGCAGGTACGGAGGTTTTCCAGTAGAGGAATGGGCAGGCTGCCCGACACACTCGTCCTCGTCCTGATGCTCCGGCCCGTCGTCGTCGTCATCCCCGTCCTGCTGCAGATGTTGCTCGTGCCCGTCGTCGTCGTCGTCCTCGTCCTGTTGGGGCTCCTCCGCGACCTCGTCCTCCACCAGCGTGGGAGGACGAGGAGGCTGTCTCCTCCTGCGACCCCTGCCGGTCCTGGTCGACTCCTCCTGCGACCCCTGCCGGTCCTGGTCGACGACTCCCCGTCCATGGGACGTGACCTCACGCAGACCGAGTTAACGTTCCTCATACGTCCTCCCACCATCTTTTCTCAGTCACCTGCAATTGAAAATAATAAACAATAGATAATTAGTAAATAATTAGATTAATTAACAGGCAATTAAAAATAGACACAAAATAAACAACATATATTTACTAAATATTACATGTTTTTAGAAATAATCTGCCGGATTAGCTGGATCATAAGACTCATCATCACTATTAACCATATCCAAATAATTAGTTGTATCCGAAGGAGTAATGTTGTCTTCGTTGTCATTGCCAACATGTAATCGTTCAAGCATTTCTAAATCCTTCACATTTTGCACCTCATGTCCTTCCTCCACGTCATCAACCAACTCATTGTCTATGTCACCAACGTTTCGAAATCGTCTCAATTTTTTTCCCAAGCCTACACATGTGATATCAAGTCCACTCAACAAGTTTTGTGATTTTTGGAATTCGTTTGTATTTTATACAATTTTAAAAACAAGTCACACGCAAGTTGTTGGTCAAGTTTGGTGAATAAGATGTTTAAAATTTCGCGTCTGTCCTTGGATACCGACTCAAAGTGCGCTACAAACCACGAATATTATTTTTTCAGTCATCAAATTCCATTATTCGATGCACCTGCACTTCAAAGTTGTTTTATTTAAAATATCATTTTAAATAAAAAACCAAACAAATATAGCAAAACTACTAAAAAATATACGAAATTCTAAGATTAAGTCACTAGCGATGTAAGAAGCAAGTAAAATAAAATGAGTGGAAAAAAGAAAAAAAAATCAAATTCTTTGCCGAGAGTAACCCTAAAGCTCTCGGCAAAGAATCTTTGCCGAGAGCCCGCGACGTGGCTCTCGGCACAAAAATTATAAGGGAGAACGGTAGCACGCCGTTCAAAAGATTTGCCGAGAGCTTGACGGTTGACTCTCGGCAAAGGATAACGGAGGAGGCTGCCGTTTCGTTTGCCGAGAGGATTTTTTTGCCGACGGCGTAGCTCTCGGCAAAAGGAATTCTTTGCCGAGAGTTTTTATTTGCCGAGAGCCGGCTCTCGACACCGTGACTTCTGCCGAGTACTGTATGGTGCCGAGAGCAGCTCTCGACAAAGAATTTTGTGCCGAGTGCCCGATAAAAAGCTCTCGGCAAATCCTCGGGCACTCGGCAAACGTCCTGTTTCCGATAGTGACCGGGTATTAATTCAATTGCAAACTCTAATTCCCTATCTGGAGGCATGCCTGGCAAGTCCTCAGGAAAGACATCAGGGAACTCTTGAACTACATGTATGTCTTCTATTTTCTTCTCTTTAAGGCTTGCTAGAGATGCATTTGGGTTTATCGGTTTAGTCCGAACTCCAAAATAAAATATTCTGGAACCATCAGACCTCCTAATGGCTGCACACTTTTGCTCATAGTCTAATAATACCCCATGCTCATGCAACCAATCCATGCCTAATATCACTTCTAACCCAGTCATATCTATCACAAGCAAATTTGCCAAGAACTTAATATTCTGAATTATTATGGTCTGGTCTTTGCATATCTTTTCTACTTTTAATAGCACACCTGGGGAATTGACCCACAAGGCTTTTTCCAAGGGTGCGTGCACTAATCCATTTTTAATCATAAAGTTCTGAGAGATAAAGGAGTGTGTAGCACCTGAATCAAAAAGAACTGTACCAACAGCAGGTGGGATGAGTAATTTACCAGTGATGATATCTGTAGCTGCGCCCAGTTGCTCTGCATTCACAAAATTCAGCTTGGCTGTACCCCACTTGGTCCACCACGTCCTGTTCCTCTCCCTGCTGTGTTTGGCTGTCCACCACCACCTCTTCCCATTGGTTGGTTACTCACTTGAGTGCGTTGTGCAGGCTGCACTGTTGTCTTTGTTGGGTGGGGACAATTAATCTTGTGATGGCCTTCCTTGCCACAATTGAAGCAGGTACTTGATCCCTTTAAACAGTTATTGGTGAAATGTTTCCCTCCACACTTCCCACATATGGGGGCTGCATTCTGGTAGTTAGTTGGGGCTGGTTTATATGGTGGCACTTGAGGACGTGCTCGTGCTTGCTGTGTCATAGGTCTTTGCTCGAATCTTGCTTTCTTCCTTCTTTCTTCACCCAACTGAGAGTGCTCATATTCAAGTACTATGGCCCTGTTGACCAGATCTTGAAACCTGGTGATCATGTGAGGTCTCAAGTGCATCCGAAGGAATGGGTGCAACCCTTCCATGAACTTCTCAACCTTTTTCTCCTCAGTGTTTACATCATCAGGGGCATACCTTGATAATTCAGTAAACTGATGTACATACTCTCCTAGCCTTTTATTTCCTTGGACTAAATTTCGAAACTCCCTCTTCTTAATAGACACCTTTCCATCTGGAACAAATGCCAAAGTGAAAGCCTGTTTGAACACTGCCCATGTAACAGGTTCATTTTCAGCATGATTGTGCTTAAAGTTTGCCCACCAAGCCCCAGCAAGGCCCTGCAATTGGTGGGATGCATATCTCACCTTCTCTTCATCTGAGCAACCAACTGTCTCAAGCTTCTTTTCAACTTCTAATAGCCAGTCATGGGCCTCAAGTGGATCTACAGCCTTGGAAAAGGATGCTGGTTGGGTCTGGAGAAATTGCCTCAAGCTAACTCCGGCCACTGGCTGTGCTAGTCCACCTGGAGCAAGCCTATTTATTATGGCCTCCATGAAGCGATTCTGATTGTCTTGCAACTCCCTCCGAGAGTTTTCCATAAAGAGCACGATGTCCCCAATATTCCTAGCCTCGCCATTGACATTGGAAGTTCCGGCCTCACCAATGCGGGGATAACCTTCTCCTGGTAGGAAGCTATGATTTCCAGAAGAATTGCCTCCATTCCCATTGGACCAGAGGCGAAAGACAAGGTCATCTTCACCTAATCCGCGTCCGTCCATCCTGCAAGACAAGTGTCGTTGAGTGATCTCTCTTTTTGTTTTTGCATATTTACTTAGTAAATCAAGTACTGTTGCACACTAGCAAAAATTAGTATGGTAGTTGTAATTACTGAGCTGATTCAACAACTTTCGCAGACTTTAACATTGTCAGGTATATGAAGGTTAGCCACTTGCATCCCACACATACACATGAAAATGCACAACATACTGATAATTTAACCACATGGTCATGGATAGTCATAGGGGCGTGTTACATTCGACCTAGGTGCTGCCATTCCTTACACATGGTCTTGATCTAATTAACTATTACAAGCCACTAAGCAAGATCTATGAGAGACCTTCGTTTTTACATAAGAGTGCACTACTATCGTAACAACTTATATTACAGGTCACTACACTACCTTAGTCCCTACTGCAGTCCAACTAGTACTAACTCCAAAATAACCCCATATGTTGAACTAACTACAAAATAACCCCATCTGTGACGACGACGTCATACACATAGAAGTCAGGAGGACTGGAGCTTGATCCCGCTGCCCCGTTGCTGCTACCTGCTTCATTCTCTCCCTGCAGTCCCAACACTTGATTCAGAAAGGTCCTAGTAGCTGCTGCTTCGATGTAGACTTCCCTACGAACACTCATGCGTGCTTGATATGATCTAACTTGCTGCTGTTGTGCAGGTTCAGGAGGCGGGAGAATGTGCACTGCTGGCTGTATAAGTGGTCCGTCAACAAGCTCAGGGGGCAAGGGCGCTAACTCTGGTGTCCCAACATGTGGCCCAAGTGGTCCAAAATCTTGTGGCGCTGGTGGAGCATTTGGAACTAGCTGATGTGGTGAAGCAGGTGGTGCCGGTATGTCTGGGTTCTCTACTTCTTCTGCTGCTTCAGGTTCTTCCTGCTCCATTTCTGGTTCTTCCTCTTCTTCTTCTTCTACTACTACTAGAGGGTTAAGGGCACCTCCAGGTTGTTGAAGATGATTAATATGTTCCTGTAGTATAGCACGGTAATGGTCACTAACTAGGAACATATAGTACCAGTAACGGGCTTCGGACCACATCTTAGTGAAATCTGCAGCAAATGACCGAAACACCATCCCATCCGATATCATTTTCATGCTAGAGGCTAAGTTGATGGCATCCTGTGAACATCCTAGCACCGTGAGATTGAGAATCCTGATAAGCCTTGAGCTCCTAACTGAACTGGTGCACTAGAACTTCCAGGATCAAATCCTAGAAAGTCGCGATAGCAGGTAGTGCGCAGATAGGCTGCAAAGTGCGCCCGGAGCACCTGCATAGCATCAGTGGCCACATCCTGTATGGCATCCTCTGGAAAAGGCCGGGATCTAATGAGTTCTCTATGGAATGTTGGGTCCATAGGAAATCCAGTTAGAATCAGCACTATGCGCCTCTCGCCATGGTCCAGTGTTTCCTCCAAAAATTCTGGGCATGATCCTCCAAGGGTCTGAACCATGTGCATGAAGAGCATCACTGAATGTCCACATACTCTTTCTGGTGGAACACTAGAACGTGCCATCCTGTACCAAGGTTAGGCAATTAGCATGACAGTTAGCTATGTGTTATTAGCAAGGTAGTCACCTAGAGAAAAACAAAATATAGGGAAGGGTACAGTAAAATCAATTCAAAACAGCAATAGACATACCATATACAGAGATGGGATTTGCTCTAGGACCAGATTTTGTTTTTCAACTTAGATCACCTATAGTCTCTAGCTATTCGCATGGCCCTCGCAACTACGACTTTGATACCAGCCCGGGTCATTAACACTTTAAATAATAACCCCGGCCTATGATTTATTACTCAACAACTACAAGATTGTCGAATAATAGACCATAACAAAGTTGGCAGTAGAGAATAGCTAGAAGGTATCAATAGTCATTACAATACCATCCTACACACTTAAGTATTTAGAGAGACGTCACATATTTGCGCATTATTACAAGCCCGAAATATAGAGGTCCAAACTAGATTACTAAACGAGCGCCAAAGACATATTGCCCTTGACATACATAACTACTAAGAGGATTATTTATTCATCCCATCCACCATAGGAGGTGGCAGCGGCCCGACTAGCGTCCTCATATTCATCCCAATCTGCATAGGCATAATCATCATCTAAAGACCCTTGTGCACCTTCTTGGAGATCTTTGGAAGAAGGAGGGTTATATATATATATATATATATCAAAGTAATGCAGTCTGGTCATGTCAATGATCAATAATATCTCATCCTTGCTGTTTCAAATAAAATTTGTAGAAAAAGTCAGATTTTAATTAAGAAAATACTACTATCACTTGCATCTTAAGAAAGAGCCACACATAGGTTCCCGTAGCCTCTAACCCAAGAGACATGACATGAATTCATGATTTAATCCTGCGTAGGTTTGTATCGCTTTGCCGATAATTACCTTGACCAATTTTCCATCGCACTTCCTGTGGTGCGACTCATGGTTAAGATACCAAACTTTCCCCATTTTGTATAATTGTAAATCCACATCTATCCATGTGCGCTAATATATGCGCTTGGGTGTACTTCATCGACACCTCATTGGGGATTTCATCACCCAACCCTCTCCTCACCTACCATAGGAATTATACAACAACTCCATGGGTACTGGAATCGGCCCGTCCAAACGAGTTCATGGTCGATACGACTTATACGGCCCAATAACACAAGCGAGAGTTGGTTATTAATCCTATCAACCTTTTCATCCAAACATACAGTAGGGAATTAGCTGCTCCATCAGCTAACCCCATGTCATCATATTCACATATCATCCATCCGTAATTAATTTCAGAAAGTAATATTTAATGCAGATTGCTTTTATTTTGCCAAATATATTATAAAAACTCAAGAAGAAATGGTCAAGGATTCTTGCTTGAGTTGTTAGGATTCAACTCAGGCTCAGATTGGTTCACTGGATGACCCGACACCTGACTTTGTTCGCTTCCTTAATCTTGGAGATATTCAGCTCCAAACTTGGACTTATGCTTCCTCACGAGCACCCCTCCTACTTGCAGATCTTGACTTCTTTACAGGTCAACCCTTTCTCTCAACCCATGTCGCACTCCATCGGTGTGTTTGGTTTGGGGATGTAGTGGGTTGGGTTGGGTTTAACCCAGTTTTCTGGGTTGGGAGGTTGGACCCAGTTTTTTTGTTTGGTTGCAGGGATGAAGAGGGATGAAATAGAGGTGATTTTGACACCGTTAACAACAGCCATAGGGGCCCATCTGTCATTCCCCTTCTTTCATTTTCCCCGTCTTCTTCCGCCGCTCGCTCGTCCGTGCTCGTGTGCAAGCCCGTCCGCCCCTCCCCACCGCGTCCTTGGCGGACGGTGGCGTCCCGCCCGACCCTCGTTGGAGGCCCGCCTCCCCACCGCGGCTTGGCGGCCGGCGGCGTCTGGAGTCCCCGCCTCCCCGCCGCGTCCTAGAGGCCGTCCCCGCCTCCCCGCCACGCTCTAGAGGCCGGCGCGTCCCCGCCCCTCCCTCGCTAGTGGCCTCGCCTCCCCGCCGCATCCTGGAGGCTGGCTTCGTCCGTGCCTCCCTCGATGGCGGCCAGGGTCACCACGCCCCGTGTCGTCCCCGTCGCGCCGCCCTGCCCCGCCCCAAGCCCGACCTCTGAGCTCGCCTACCCCGGCCGCTAGAGCCCGAGCTCGCTGGCGGATTCATCTAGGGAGGGCGTGGTAAACTAGGGAGGGCGCGACGAAGGGAGGGAGAAGGAGACGGAGGCTGACGGCTGCATCTGGGTCGAGCTCGTCCCCTCGATTTGGAGGGACAAGCTGAACCCGCAAAACAGAACCCGGGTCAACCCACTTTCACCCAACCCGCAAACCAAACAACATGAAACCTGGGTCCGACCTAGGATATCCCACTAGAACCCTCAATCCAAACAGACTATGAGTGCTCAAGTCACCATCTTGCGTTGATGTGGATGGAAGGCTGGTGGTTTTTCTCTAGAAAGTACTGAGCTAGGTGTTCTTGGTAGGCTTTAGCTTTGAGTGGGAAGACAAAACTGGTCTGCTTGGTCTGCTACTACGCTGAAGACTACTTCTTTCACCCGGCCCCCTATTAGTATACTACTCCGCTCCCCATAGATATTTACTTACATTTCTCAGCTTGGTCAAGGTGTGTGCAGTGAAGACGTTCAACTGCTCCTACTTGATTGGCTGGGTCCTTTCTAGAAGGGCATGATAGTCCACAGTGAAATAAACCAGTTCTAGAGTACAAGTGTTGGTGTAATAGTGTCTACAGTGTTATGTACTAGCAATTGTTCTAGCAATTGTAAAGAATGAGGAAGTGTAGTAATTGGAGGATCTAAACTTGTCTTAGTCATGTAAAGACTAATTCTCAAGGATTAATACATGATTTGTGTGTTTTAAATGTTAATGTGTATCAATTATACAGCATGATGAAATTAAGATAGTGTGATGACTCACTTAGTCAAGGTCAGTTATCTACTAAAAATGTGGGTCGTTACATTGCGTAAGAAATAAATTAATCCTCCATGTAGGGCATCACATTTATCTACCATATCGTACATTACAGGTGATATCCTCTTTGGCCGCAGCTGATCTCCCCTGCAACAGCGGCGGCGGCGGCGTCCTCGGCTCGCAGATGCAGCCATACGGGGACTCCCACTCCATCCTCGCAATGTATGGCGGCCACGAACCTCGATCTTCATGGAGGAGAATCCGCTCCTGAGGCAGCCACTGTGGTGGCACTGTCGGCCCTGTGTGGCTAGAGGCCTAGAGAGCCGGCGACGCACACAATCTGTTAGACATCGAACATCTCATGTCGTTGTCCCTCCCCTATGCACCTACGTCCCTGTGATCTGCAGGTTAGCCTCCTGTCCTGGCCCCATCTATTTCTGATTCGTGCACGGATTGTTGGCCATCATGAATCATACGAGTACTTGAGTGCATGGAAGAGGTCGTTGCCCCTTGCTAGTTTGTTAATTGATTTTCCAATTTTAACTTTTTGTTTCTTGTTGAATTTGTAGATCATGACTCCTTCATAGGACTACTTGATTGCAATCTGATCTTTTTTATAAGCCGGTAAGGAGAGGATTAAAGATACCTATTTATACTAGTAATTAAATGCATATCATGGCACAAACCCGATCCGGCTTTTGGATGTTTATTAGTCAGTGTACACTGCATTTTAGCTTAACTTCTAACTTTTATCCGTAATTATTTTCTTCGTTTTCCTTTATTATATTATTTTCTCAAAGTATATCAAATTATTCAGACAAATAAATAACATTATTTTGTTCACATTTTGATATTCCATCAGACATATTGTCTTGTATCATGCAGTTGCAGGGCTATCTATTCTGAATTCTTTGAGATCAATCATTTTTTGTGATAAACTAAAATTACATGTATAGATAACTTAGTTACTTTGCAGGCAGGTAGTTTTGTTTAGTCTGATAAACACAAGTATAAATGTCTCTTTCACTATTGTTATTTATCATAATTCACTTGCTAATAGACATGTCACCATTGTGTTACTGCAGAACATATCAAAATGCTGACAAACGGGCTTCATCCCCATATACATGGGAATCTCCGTAACAACCTTACTGAGGATGCGTCCAGCTAGAACTATCATGACCCTGTGATGGTCTCTTGTGGTTGGTCAATGGTCTGGCAGAGCCACTGTTAATATATGTAAACGTGATCAACTTTTATGTCACATTATTATCTAGAATATTTTTCATTTGAAATTGTAATATGAACACAAGTTTGACTCTCGGAGGTTGGATTTATATTTGCAATAGTTGTGTTTCACTATGCACTATGCCTGATGTTTTTGTAGCATGGACAAAAGTTTTCATTAGTTTTCACGGACCATTGTTATGTTACTGCAAGAAGAATGTTGGTTTGCCCAATACACAGTACGAACTAGCAAAACCTATTATTAGATTACTATACTGACATTGACAAAGAGTATTACGTATCCCTAAAGACTTAGTAATAAAAAATGATACAATAAAAAACAGACTAACCGGATACCCCACATGCCGGTGACTTTGTATAACAAATTTTATTATGTATAAATCTAAACAAAATTATTTAATGGCACAAATGATAGTATCTGTAATAAAAATTATCTTGTTCAGAGCCGGATGGCCGGTTGGATTTCACTAGTAAATTTACCACTCACAAGTCGAAAAAACAATTATTTATTGGCACAAAAGATATTATTAGTAATAAAAATTGCCATGACTAGATATTAGACTCCGTTGATTATCACAAAAACCTTATTGCTCACAAGTCTAGATGGAACTATTCATAGACTCAAATGATAATATCATTAATAAAAAATATCTTCTCGACATCTAGCTAAATTTACTATTTGCATGTCATGATGTAATTATTATAAACCAAAATGATACTATTAGTAATAAAAATTACCTTGTCTAGATATCGGATGCCACGTTATTTATCATAGGAAAATTTACTCCTCATAATTACGGGCATAATTAATTATAAGCCCAAATAATATTATTTATAACAAAATAGCATGATCGTAGATCGAACACCTAGATGACTATGCCAGTCAATTTGATTACTCATGGTCAGGATAAAATTATTTATGAACCAAAATGTACCTCTTAGTAATAAAAAAGTCTAACAGAGACAAAACATGTCGATGAGTGACATAACCATTATTTGTGCATTGAAATGGTTTGTCATCGGCATGTTTTGTCTGTGTAAGACTTTTTTTTTGCATTGACTGACATTTATTTGTGCATTGACCGACATTTATTGTCTCTGTTAGACATAACTGTTATTTGTGCATTGAAATGACAATAAACGTCAAACAATTATTTGTCACTTCATAACCGTTATTTGACGCGTCCGGTGCTTCACTGATGTGAGTCCGGTGCCAAACCCTTGGCACCGAGACTACACCGGACGCGTCCGGTGCCACTTAAACACATCTATCAACTCCAAATCAACTCGCGCTGAATATGGAAGTTGTTCTAGGCTATCTTAGGGTCAACCTAGGCTCACTTTGGGCTATGTATGTCAAGTGTGCACCACACCTACACCATGAAACTTTCCTAAGTCAAGCTACTCATTCTACCCCCCTTAATAGTATGGTCAAAGGTAAAACAAAGACCTAATCTACTCTAAGAGTCCTTCATCTCCTTATGACTTAGACCTGGTCTATCCATGGTCTTCATCTCCATCCTTTGAAATCCAAAACGATATCCATCTTGGGGGCATTAGATTACCATTGGTTGCCCATTCACTCTGTCATCATGGCCTAACATTCTAATTTCCGCTACAAAACACACATTAGTCATAATAACCTCGTATTGATGTTAATCACCGAAACTATGGGGCCTAGATGCTTTCAATCTCTCCTTTTTTTGGTGATTGATGACAATACGCCTCGAGTATATGTATATAAGAATGGTTTGGTGAGGATTTCAATGACTTGGTAGGTATAAGCATAGGTTAGTGAAATAGAATGAATAAGACATGCTTATCCTAGCCAAGCCACAACAAATACTCATGAGAATAAGAATTAAGCTTGAGTACCACATGATATGCTCAAAAAGGATACATCGGAGTATGTCGCGGAAGCACAAACATTAGAGCATAAGCATATCATGAACATAACTGACAACTCATCATATATATGAATGAAAAGCATAGAGTATGTCAAACAGGCATCTCACAAAAGTATCACACATATATACAATGCATGAAAGCGAAAACATGATGCATGAGTACGATAAATAACAATCATAAGAACCAACCACCTCATAACTCCCCCTGACGCTAATACTCGACCCTCCCTCCTTTGGCGCCAAGCACCAAAAATCTTTGGGTCTGAGGCTAGATGAGATGGGTCGTGGCCGAGAAACTCAAACTGGGAGAGGTCGGGCTCGGGGCTGGAATCAGCATCTACCTAACCCTCTAAAGCTGGAACAACTATGGACGTAGCAGTATGGGACTCTCTCTAGAGGTGGAAGCTCGGCCTCAGACTCTGCCAACTGACCCTGAGGCTCTATAACTACTTCTTCTCCCTCTGCTGGTGCCACCTTAGTAGAAACGACAACTACCTCTGTAACAACAACTGGGGGAGGCGTAGTCACCGTAGGAGCTGAACTATCCGGAGCAACCTCTAATGACGTAACTGAGGACGAGTGAGTGCCCGTAGTCGGTGGAAGCACCTCTATCGTCGCTGTCTCAAGCACTGCTCTAGTAGGTGTGGGCTCTCCGGTCAACTCACTGTAGCTAGCAGATAGGTCACGTGTAGTCTCAGCAATCGAAGCGGCCTGAGTCAGTGTGAAGCCAGTCTGAATCAGTGTCTGACCCAGTGACACTAACCATTGGGAGACCTGAGGAGTCTGGACTAATGTCTAGTACAGTGGTGAGTGTGGCAGCTGACTCTAAAGACCACTGGTCTATAATGCTGGAGTAGCTGTCACTGTTTGAGAGGGGCCAGCTACTGATGATGGTGGCTGAGAGGAACTTGGCAGGCCAATAGGTGGTTAAAGAGACAGTATGGATCCTAACCCCAGAAGCCTCTCCAAAAGCTGAGTATGTTGCCTCTGATAGGCAAGAAACTGCATCTGAAACTCGTCCTAACAAGCCTGGGACTAAGCCTGAGTGGTGGCCTACTATGCTGCTAGACGTCTCATGTCCTCGGCCTATCGTCGATACTACTCCTCCTGCCTCTACTCCTCTGCCTGCATCTGATCTAAGATGGAAAGGAGTGTAGGGTCCAAGGTAGCGTGAGCAGGGGCAGAACGAGAACCACCTGCCTCGTGGTCGCGTGAGCATGGAATCTACTGAGGTAGGGGCCGTAGTCCTTGTCAATGCTGTCTGACGGGATGTCATCAAGAGACTCACCCTCTGGCTAGGCGTCAAGTGCTGTGAACTCTGACTCCGCAAGACCCTCAACTGCAGCATCCTGCTACTCCTTTGTCTCAAGCACTATGCCTGCCTATCTGGTGTAGGGTCCTCCTCTGCCTCTACCTCGTCCTCTGCCACGACTAGTCAGCTGCCTCATGCCGTACTTAGGGAACGCAATGGCTCGCCGCTAGTCAATAGAAGCCAACAGATTCAGTGGGCGAACAACAACTGGCGGTGTCCTCTGAAGCCCTCAGTAATCACATCGTCCATCTCACTAACAATGAGATCCCAAATGTCAAATGACTGTTGTCGTATGAGGTGAGAAAGTAGCCAAAGCTGTATCTTGGCCCTCTTTGTAACCAAGATGAGGGAGGAGTGTCCGCCTCATCACCTCATTCAGGACACGGGCAACCGACATGAGGTCCTTCGGTAACCGGCTGGACACGTCCCCGAACGGCTCTCTGAAGCAAGGACAGACAAACTCTATGGAGGGAACCAAGCCTCCGTGGGGACGGTGAGGAGTCTCTGTCCCCCCTTAGCACAACTCATCTATATTCATATCTGAAGGACTTAGATAGAGGATCTCCCTGAACCTTTGAGCGAACACCCTGCAATCTCTGCCTCTGAAGAAATAGTGAATGAAACTATGGTCTGGCAAAACCCAGAGTGACGCGTAGAACTTCTTAACCCAATCTGCCAAGTAAGCTCCTGAACGTCCAAGCAAATCTGCCATTCCAGGCTGGTTGGTGAGAAACAGTCTAATCTCCTCTCCGGCAGATGCAATGATGGCCTCAAGCAAGCAAACTCTCTGAGGATAGATGGCTATGTCGCTCTCAGTGTAAGCTCTAAAGAAGTCCTCCTGGAGAGGAGTGTAGATGTCATCTCTGGCTCTAGTGTCACGAGTCGGAGGAAACGAAATGTCTGGGAGGAGCGCAGTACTCGCAATGCTGTCCATCGGGTCAGGGTGGCACCGAGGTGTGAGCATGGGTGGTCCGGCGTGGTCGCTCCTCTAATGGCTGCTCTGGCTCCTCCTCTTGCTCCTATGTAGCCTCAACGGGCTCTGCCTATGCCTCAGCTGTCTCTGCAAGCTCTAAGGCGGTCGGTGAAGCAAGTCGTGCACCTCGATGAGGTGGTGAACCTATGCGCAAGGCTCCACCCCGACCACCTCTCTCAGTGGCCTCCGCGGCCTCTGCTATTGCCAAAGCTGCTGTTGCTGCTGGATCTATCAATCTCTTCCTCTTCTTAGAAGCAACCTTATTACCCTTCTCCTGGGCAGTGGGAGGATGACGAGGAGGTGTGGGATCCTCACTGTCACTGCCAGAAGAACCACCGACGTTCTTCACGCGTGCCATTGGGGGCACGGGAAGACAACGAGAACAACTGACGCTGAAAGAATCAACTGCCGGTGTGAAACTCCCAAAGAACCACTATGACTAAAAGTCTGCAAGAAATTCACTAACAATGTAACCACTGCAAGAGTGACTCCCCCTAAGTCCTAGACTGACCCTCGTGAGGCTTGGCCTCAATCCGTACTCGCGAGCTTGGCCCCGAGTTCAACTGCCACTGACTATCACCACAGCCCGCTGCTCGAGAGGAATACATAGATTTACATAACATGTATGAGTATCTAGAGATAAGAATTTCTATTGAAAAGCATGAAATGAGGTATGAAAGAGATCGGGATTCATGCACTACCTCAATGAAACGCAAAATCCGAGATGAGAGAAATCGTTGATCCGGGTTACGCCAATCAATCTGCATACCAAATTGACTGGAAGAAGGTGGTAGTGGTGATGGCAATTGAGGGGAGATGACAACAACTAACCCTAGAACTTAGGGTTAGGGTTGGATGGGAACAGGTGGAGCAATCAGTGGGGGAGGCAACGGGCGAGAACAGGTGGAGCAAGGGCGTGCTGTGGTGGAGAGAGGGGGCAGGGGCAACTGCTTCGTCGGCGGTGAGATACGGCTGTGGCGCTGCATGTACGAAGGATCACGTGCGCGGGCGAGAAGAGAGCAGTGCGTGGGGGTGAATGCGGCAAGATGGACCAAGCGCAACATGGAGGTGAGGGCTCGCTGGCATCGTAGGGTCGCCAGAGAGGGGCAAGGCTAGCGTGGGTGAGGGAGACCTCAAGGCTATGGCATCGAGGGCGTACAAATTAGATTGAAGAACTCTCGAGGAAGGCGACAATTTTGAAGCTTAACCCCACAACATAAAGGAGCACCGAAAGCTCTGGTGAAAGTCATCGGACCCAATACAGGGTGTGTCCGATGCGGGAACAGAGAGTTCCAGGGAGCACTGGACGCATCCGATGCCCCACCACCGGACGTTTGGAGCTTCCGGTGTGGCCTTTTTCCATGGGTAGAGTCACAGGACGCTGCCACTGGACGCTACGCTAAAAATGGCCATGTGTCTTGAAAGGTCCTAAGTGATGGCTAGAGGGTGGGTGAATAGCCTAAAATAAAATCTGCAAAGAAACTCAACAACTTGTTAGACAATTAAACAGCGAAGCGAATTTTACGCTAGCCTACTTGTGTCGCGAAGCCATCTATTTCAACAATGCTAGCCTAATAGTTCTAAGTCACACAAGCTACTAGCTACACTAAAGAAACTAGAGCAACTACAAAAGGCTAGAACTACTAGAGCAACACTTAACAATAACAAACTAGCTAACACTAGAAAGCCTACACAACTAGCACAACCTAATATCTCTACTAACAAGAAGAACAAAACACTAAGTAGAGAGGAAGATGATCGATATACCGCCGTGTAGAGGTGGAGTGAGCCAATCAATAAGATAACCGATTAAGTCCAATCAATCACAATGAGACAAGGAGACACTCGATTTTTATCGAGGTTCACTAGTTTGCCAACTAGCTAGTCCTCGCTGTGGCAAGTCACTCACTTGGAGGTTCTCGCGCTAATTGACATCACACACCTGCAATTGATTTTTATACATATACGGCAGTAAAATAAATAGTATATATCTTTTCAAAGAAAGAAACAGCCGGCCACAAAACATGGAGAAGAAGCAAACAAATCGGCGCCGGCCACAAATCATGGAGTTATATAAGGGTACATGCGCACACGCGGGATTCTACCCAAACCCGTTAGCTGCTAACGGGCCATAACACGGACATCTCCGTTAGCTATCTGTGCGGGACTGGCTGGACGGACACTCCGTTAGCTATCTGCGCGGGACTGGCTGGCTGGATGCTCGGGTGTGCATACTGCTAGGTAGGAGTAACTACACGCGAGTGTAGGGAAAACTGACCCATATATATATATATATATAATATATATATATATATATATATATATATATATATATATATATATTATATTATATAGTTAAGCACCAAAACAATTGGCATGATTTGGCTGTGGGTGATCTGTTCTGCTGTATTAGTACAATCTTATTCATCTCTGCATTTGGTATGTACAAACTAATTATTTGTATGCCCTACCTTGATCATTGCCTGTAATATGATTTACATAACCATGGACTAATGAACAACATGCACACGGCAACTCAACGAGCACGTGCAATTGAACAAAGTTTGCAAATTGGGGATGTAATCTCTTGGGCTGATGCTGCTTAGACAGCCATTAGGTGATCATACCTTTGCACTCCTCAATACATTTTTGACGTTAAGTATGGATGTTTTTATAATTTTTTTATATTCATTAAGGAAATAGTTTCATATTTGATAATGTTGTCTGCTGACAAAAGGTGCACATCAATATCTATTATTGCCATGGGCATGCTCTATAATTGTTAAACCTATTGTCTAGAAATTTGTATATATTGGAAATAACACTTGAATTTTTCCTATATGATGTAAGAGAATATGTTCAATTCCAAGAGTTACATTACCAAAATTTGTATTTGTGTAATGTGCTTATGAGTAGTTTTACCTGTTATGTGTTGCATTATAATGCAAAATATTTATTCATGTATTTTCTTGTTTGAACTATGGATAAGGAAATAAAAAGGATAATTAGAAGTGTACATGGACAGACAAACGGGATGTCAAAATGAATTATAGTTTCTCAAGGAAATAGGAGGGGACAATATGTGTCTTTGGCATTTTTCTCTCTCAAAAATGAGCTCACCCATGAATTGGTGATGTAGATTTGGGTTTAGGGTTTGGGGTCTTACTTGAGGACACCGGACTTAGAGGGGTCACCATAGAGTACACTGGCCTAACAGTGGTGGAGGTGGAAAAGGCATCAAGCTTGAATTGGTTAGTATCGGCAGTCGAGGCAGCATTGCACTTTGTCCTACAAAGCCAGTGGTTGCTGTGGAGCTCGTGGACCTGATGAAGTAGATGCGCCAAGGGAGGAGCAATGCCAGGAAGGTTTTTTGTCAAAAGCTGCGTAGGTGTGCCTGCCAGAGCTTTGAGGAGGTAGCAGCAGCGGTGGTGTAGGGATGGCACTTCATGTCGGGCATCGGTTGGGAATGAGGAAGAGGAAAGGAGGGAGGAAGAAGATAAGGGAGATAGTGTCAAGGGGGCACATTTCTGGCTGTTCAATTGATCCAACACCCAGAAAATGTGACTGAAGCCATAGTCAAATATCAGGCAACTGATAAGGATACAGACCCTATATTATTGATATATTTTTGTGCTGATCATGCCTTGGCAATTTACTATCTCCTTTTCTTTTCACTATTTGCTGTGATTTGCAGTTTGTTCACAACTTATGTCTTATATAACTTTTGTACTATTGTTTTATGGACACATAATCTGGAAAATACATGCCAGATCCAGCAAACTGCAAAGTTGAAGCTGAAGAACGTGATGCCTATGAGGAAGGCAACGAACCTGTAGCTATGATAGAAGAATCTCCACCTGATATTGAGCCAGATGGTTAGTGCAATTTTTTTGTTTCAATTATGTTCAAATAATTCAGATTTTTGGTTTCAGGAAATGGAACCTGCATATACTAAAAAGGAAGCACCATTTCTCCCCCTTTGTCACACATTACCACAAAGGAAGCACGTGTGAAAGTTGTATCAAGTCAATTCAAAAAGAGTGAAGTGATTATCAAATTAAGTTCAACCTAGACCACTTGTCCTAAATATTTAACACGGTTTAAACCAAAGACAAGATTCTTCACACGTCTTGCAACGGTTATCTTATCTATGTTGGTTAAATACATGGAGCAAGTATTCTAGACTAAACATGTGAGGTTGCAAGCTTATCAACATATCATATGCTACCACTAGATCAATCAAAGCATAGAAGCAATAGTGGTACCATATATACATACAAATCATTTGATTTTCATGAATGAGCCTAATTAACCATGAGAGATGTCTAAATGCTCTACACAAGTCTAACAAAGGATGAATGCATATGTCAACCAATTGTACCTTACTATCTTGGAGTAGAGGCATGTCATATAAGTGTGGGGGTGCATCAACTCATGTTGGAGAAATCCAAGATGTTCAACTCATTCCTTAACTTGCAAAACCTCTTCTCATCAAGTGGTTTGGTGAAAATTTTGGCTAATTGATCATCAGTTCCCACATTGTCAATTGATATGTCACCCTTTTGTTGATGATCTCTTATGAAATGATGGCTCACATCTATGTGCTTTGTTCTTGAGTGTTGGATGGGATTGTTTGTAAGCTTCATTGCACTTTCATTGTCACATAGCAATGAAACTTTCTTGAATTTGATTCCATAATCCTCTAACGTGGCCTTCATCCATAATAGTTGTGCACAACAACTCCCCGCACTAATGTATTCGGCTTCGGCGATAGAGAGTGCCACACTATTTTTCTTCTTGGATGACCATGAGAGTAGTGATCTTCCCAAAAGTTGACATGTTCCACTAGTGCTCTTTCTATCCACTTTGCATCCTGCATAATCGGAGTCTGAATATCCAACCAACTGAAATCTTGACCCCTTGCTATACCACAATCCAACATCTTGTGTATGCTTTAAATACCTCAATATCCTCTTTGTGGCATTCAAATGACTCTCTCTAGGAGATGCTTGAAACCTTGCACACATGCATACACTAAACATGACATCCAGTCTTGATGCGGTCACATAGAGTAAGCTTCCAATCATTGACCGATAGAGTGTTTGATCAACCATCATGCCACTTGTGTCACTATCCAAATGTCCATTTGTCCCCATAGGAGTACTAATGCCTTTTGCATCTTCCAAGCCAAATTTCTTGATCATATCCTTAATGTACTTGCCTTGACTCACAAATGTACCATTCTTCATTTGCTTGATTT
The DNA here is from genome assembly GCA_022036555.1 of Microstegium vimineum. Taxonomy (NCBI): domain Eukaryota; kingdom Viridiplantae; phylum Streptophyta; class Magnoliopsida; order Poales; family Poaceae; genus Microstegium; species Microstegium vimineum. The sequence goes on from CM039126.1 coordinate 30,855,592, forward strand.
GAAGTTTAAGGAAACCAATCATTGACATTTCAAACTCATTTGCCATCATTTCCCCAAACTCTTCACAAAATTCTTGATTTCTAGACCCAAAGATAATGTCAACCACATAGATTTGAAATACAAACAAGTCATTCCCAATCTTCTTAGTAAATAGGGTGGTGTCAACCAATCCAATCTTGAACCCTTTAGAGAGTATAAAGCTTCTCAACCTCTCATACCATGCTCTAGGTGCTTGTTTCAATCCATAGAGAGCCTTCTTGAGCTTGTATACATGGTTGGACTTCTTTATATCTTCAAATCTGGGTGGTTGCTCAACATATACTTCCTCATTGATGTACCCGTTTAAGAATGCACTCTTGACATCCATTTGGTACAACTTGATATTATGTGCACAAGCATAGGCTAATAGAATCCTTATTGCCTCTAATCTTGCAACCGGAGCATATGTTTCACCAAAGTCAAGACCTTCCACTTGAGAGTAACCTTGTGCAACAAGTCTTGCTTTGTTTCTCACCACTATTCTATCTTGATCTTGCTTGTTCTTCAATACCCATTTGGTTCCAATGACATTGTGCTTTCTTGGTCTTTCTACTAGTTCCCAAACTTGATTTCTTTTGAAGTTGTTTAGCTCTTCATGCATAGCATTGATCCAATCCACATCCTTCAAAACTTCATCAATCTCGTTTAGCTCAAATGATGAGACAAAAGAGTAATGCTCATAAAATGGAGCCAATCTTGATCTTGTTTGCACACCGCTTTGAATGCCACCAATAACTTGATCTAATGGATGATCTCTTGCAATATTGGTAGGTTGGAGCACTTGTGTATGAATGTCATTTGGTTGAGATGATGGACTTGCTTGATGTTGATCTTGCACCTGATCTTCACTTACATTTACTTGATCTTGAGAGTCACTAGCTTTTTCATTTGATGGAATGATCACTTGATCTTCATCTTCATCTTGTACTTGTCTTGGTCTAATATCACCAATATCCATGTCCTTCATAGCATCAACTAGCTTGTCACCTCTCACATCATCTAAGTTTTCTTCTTCATCTTGAGATCCTTGAGTTTCATCAAATTTAACATCATGAACCTCCTCAAGTGTGCCACTAGCCAAGTTCCATACTCTATAAGCTTTTCTTGTTGTAGAATAACCAAGTAGAAATCCCTCATCACATTTCTTCTCAAACTTGTTTAGCCTTGTGCCTTTCTTAAAGATATAGCACTTGCACCCAAATACCCTAAAGTAAGCAATGTTTGACTTTCTTCCATTCAATAGCTCATATGGAGTCTTTTCAAGCATGCGATGACAATAGAGACAATTGCTAGAGTAGGAAGCCGTATTGATAACTTTGGCCCAAAATGAATGACTAACATTGTATTCACTCAACATTGATCTTGCCATGTCAATCAAGGTTCTACTATCCCATTTGATTGAGAAGTGTACTTTGGAGAGAATTAATGATTGATTCCAAATTCATCTATTCTTGTGTTCTTGAACTCACTCCTAATGTCACTTCTAACTCTCTTGATAGTTGTTTCAAACTCATTTTGGCATCTCTTGACAAATGACTTGAAGATATCAAATGTGTCACTCTTGTCATTCAAGAAGAATACCCATGTATATCTAGTGAAGTCATCAACTATCACAAAGCCATACTTGTTTCCACCAATACTTGTATATGTTATTGGTCCAAAGAGATCCATGTGTAATAACTCAAATTCCTTGCTTGTACTCATGATGCTCTTCTTAGGATGTGTGTTTCCAACTTGCTTTTCGGCTCGACATGAGCTACATAGCTTGTCCTTCTCAAATGTCACATCCTTCAAGCCTCTCACAAGATCATGCTTCACTAGCTTGTTCAATTGTTTCATGCCAACATGACCAAATCTTCTATGCCATAACCAACCCATGCTAGATTTGGAGATGAGATAAGTTGAGAGTTGAGTCTCACTAGCATTAAAATCCACAAGATACAAATTCTCATATCTAAATCCTTTGAAGACCATGTTAGAACCATCCACACTTATGATTTCCACATCCTCCACACCAAAGATGCATTTGAAACCGAGATCACACAATTGGGCAACCGACAATAGATTGAATTCAAGCCTTTCAACTAGAAGCACATTGCTAATGCTTAGATATTTGGAGATAGCTGTCTTTCCAAGCCCTTTCACCTTGCCTTTGCCATTGTCACCAAATGTGATACTATCATAGCCATGAGTGTTATCTTGGTTGATTGAGTTGAAAATCCTTCCATCACCGGTCATGTGTTGAGTGCACCGACTATCAAGTACCCAATGCCTCCATTCGGCTTTGTACTTTACCTACAAGAGAGATCAATTCTTTTTAGGTACCAAAACTAGCTTGGGTCCTCCAAGGTTAGTTACCAAGGACTTTGGTACCCAAATGGATTTCTTGGAAGTCATCCATGGTACACCAATGAACTTAGCATGAACACCATTAGTACCCTTGGAAAGGACGTAGAATGGATCAATTCTAATTGAGGATACTTGCTTAGTCTTCTTGTTCATGCATTATTGCTCATTGTGACCAACTTGCTTGCAACTTTTGCAATACCTACTAGTGTCCTTCACAAAACGAGTCTTGTGAGGAGCAAAAGCGGCCTTGCCTTTCTTGGGGGTATATCCCAATCCCTCTTTGTAGAGAGATGCTCTTTGGCTACCCAAGTTGTTGGGGATATTACCTTCGTATACCCCCAGGGACCTACATGGGCCTCTTGACTAGAAGACGGCCCAGCTCGAGGCCCTGCGGCACGCGACCAAGCCTGCCATGCTCGCTAGGGACTCCGCAAAGCCTTGCTCGCCAAGGAAGATCCTAGGAGATAGATTCGGATCCCTTACCTTAAGGGACCGATCGTAATCTGTTAGGATATGGAAATTGTAACCCTGCTCCTCAGCTATATAAGGCGAGCAGGGACCCCCTCGAAAGATCCATCTACACCTCTTGTAACCTATCTCTTAGATCAATCTAGCCACCAGAACACAGGACGTAGGGTGTTACGGCGATTTGCCGTCCTGAACCTGTCTAAATCACCATGTCTATGCTCTCTGTGTTACGCTTGACCGTCGGCGCCACACCTCCGCCTAACAATCTACTACCTTGGGGTACCCCCTAGGTAGACTGTGACGCATATTTTGTCGACAGTTGGCGCGCCAGGTAGGGGGGAGGTGTGCCACGACTCCATGGCTCGTCAAGCGGTCACTTTCCCCGACTCGATGGTCCTCTCGGTGGCCGGGACCACGTTCCAGATTAGATCTATATCCTGGACCATCGGCGGCATGCCACGCGTGTCGGATCTTACAATCGACGCCCACCGCCGGCACGCTATCCCGCCGTGCCAAGGTACCGACCGCGCAAGACTATCAACTCCGACGACCTGATCGACGCCGTCGACCGTGCCAATGCCAACATCGACAGTTGCATCGACCTTGTACAGGCCGCGCGATGCTGTCTCTCCGGTCATCACGGCCGGCGCCCACGTCATCACCGAGCACCCACAAATGCGGTTGCCGGAAACACCTCTACGTCCCACACGTCGACGCTACCCTACGAACTCCCCAACTAGGCGACCTCCTTCCAGCACTAGCTGCTCTGGCACTTATCCGACCAGATACCACTGGCACCCGTCATCAGCACGGTAGTCATCTCTGGGATCTCCAGCAATTCCATGCAAGCTCTGTCTTTTGACGGTACGACCTCGTCTGATTCCATGCCTAATTCAAGGACCGAAACGATCGTTTCTTCCGGGTCATCAAGCGACTTCTCGGAGTTCCCACCTAGTTTCGGAGGCATGATCTTTTAGATCTCCATCGACAGTGCACCGCGCAATAATGAAGTTGACGATGAACATATCGCGCAGGAAGGACGTAACGCTGACCGTGCGCGCCGGCGCGACCAGGAGCGTCGCGACCAGGAACGCCGCGATCAGGAGAGGTGCGAGCAGGAGCGCCACAACAGAGTACGCCTCGAGGAAGAGCGGCGCGAGCGTGACTAGAGAGATCACAGCCATTTTTCCTTGGCACAACCTAGAGTTGGAGTTTGACAAGATGGGCGACATCTCGGTGTATCAAACCCCGAGCGCCAACCTAGTGGTGGCTGCGTGTGAGTTGGACAAACTCCCCTTTTCCCCTGTGCTCGAGAAGGTCACCGCCTATATAAAGGCGGCCGCGGTCCAAGTCAACAAAGGGGGCGTCCTACACGAGTTTTCCGACCAATCGCATAGCAGAAATCAGCGCCGGAGCCCACAACGGCCACATCGGCCAAGATCCCCACGTTACGACGACCAAGAATACGAGCAACCTCGACGCGATCAACCACAAGCGTCAATGTCCGAGATGGCGGCCGGCCCTCGCCCTTTCTCTGCCCATCTCCGTGGTACTATGTGTCCGCAGAATTTTAGGATCACTTTGGTGGAGAAGTACGACGGCAAGGCGAATCCAGAGCCGTGGGCGACCACGTACGAGATCACCGTCCTGGCCTCCGGCGGGGGACGCAACGTAATGGCGAACTACTTGCCTGTGATGCTCTCAGCCTCAGCCAACAGTTGGCTCCATAAGCTCCCCGAGAACTCCATCGACTCGTGGGAATAACTTAAGGAACTATTCGTCAAAACCTACAAAGCAACACGCGACCAGCCGGGGATGCGTTACGACCTTCAGAATGTTCGCCAGGGGAATAACGAAAGCCTTCACGAGTACATTCGCCGCTTTTTCGACAAACGGTTGACCATCCCAGATATTGTGGATACGGAGGCCACCTCCATCTTCTCCAACAGCCTGCGCAACAACGAGCTCCGAAACAAGCTGGTCCGTAAGAAAGTTACCAGCATCGAGGAATTGATGACCATCGCGAACTCGTACACCGACCAGGACGACGCCATGCGCAGCCGCGATGATAGGCGGTGCCGCTCCCGCTCCCCAGGACGTCCGAGACACAGCGACCACCGGTCCGACCACCGCGATGAAAGACGACTGAGAACACGACCGTCGCGATCAGCATCCACGATATCCGGAGGGATCTCTGTAGGAGCCTGACCATAGGCGAAACAACCGCTACATCTCCACCATGAACATTCGACCAAGATGCAACTATGACGTCAACTACGAGAAGATCCTAGATGGCCAATGCCCCATCCATAAGAACTCCAGGCACTCCATGCGCGAATGCAAAGTCCTCGAGTCGACAGTATGAGGAAGAAGCGACAAGAAACCGAAGCATGACGACACCGACAAGGACAAAGATCGGGAGCCCCCGGCACCCGAATTTCGACCAACATCAAGGACCTTCACCATCTTCGGGGAAGCATGGTCGTCGAAGGTGAGAGGCGGCGCTATCAAGTTCGCAAAGATGTCCTCTCCATCGGCACCGTCAGAGACAACCTGGCCAGCGCCCGCTATCTCGATTGGTTGGAGCAGCCCATAACCTTCGCCAGGGACGATCAGTGGACGAACTATAGGTACTCGGGACATTTTCCCCTCGTCGTTGACCCAATTATCACCACTTTTTGCTTCCAGAAGGTTCTGGTCGACGGGGGCAGCGCCCTCAATATCATCTTCGCTGACGCATTCCGCTAGCTCGATTACTCGAAGAAAGATCTCTCCCCGGCAAATTCCCGCTTTTGGGGATCATTCCAGACAAAGCCTCCACACCAGTAGGGAAAATCACCCTACCAGTGGAGTTTGGTGACCTGAGCCACTTCCGAGTGGAGAACATCCACTTCATCGTCGCTGACTTCGAGACTTCCTACCACGCCATACTCGGCCGACTGGTGCTGGCTAAACTCATGGCAGTCCCGCACTACACCTACATAGTGCTCAAGATCCTAACATCACAAGGTGTCCTCAGTCTCCGCACCAACCTACAGATAGCATACGAGTGCGAGCAGCAAACACTCAGTGCCACCAGAAAGCTCCTCGCCGCAGATGCGTACCTCTCCGAACTCAGTGACAAGCCCGCCATGAAGAAGCCCAAGGAAGCAGGATCAGCAGCGACCAGCAACAACCGCACCCGCGGCTAGGCGTAGTGACCGCCAGCCCCCGGAGGTGCGGGGCATTTTTTAGAAGTTTAAATACCCTAGTGGCTTGTACTATGTACCCCTCCAATAATGAATAAAGGTTCGCTGTTTTTCTGGATATATTGCCTTTTTTCCTCCTCTTCCTGCAAAACTACAAAACGCTCTCGGCGTTCGACAACCACGACAAAATGCTCTCAGCATTCAACGACCACTACAAAACGCTCACATCGTTCGACGACCATTACAAAACTCCCTTAGCGCTCTACGTCCTCTCCAAAATGCTCATAGTGTTTGACAACCTGTACAAAATGCTCTCAGCGTTCGACGACCTCTCAAAAATGCTCACAACGTTCTACGACCTCTCCAAAATGCTCACAGCATTCAACGACCTCTCCAAAACGCTCTCAGCATTCGACGACCCGCCAAACAACCTGGCCATAACCGCAAAGCCGCCGAAGCTAGCCTACCGATTAGTCATAAGCGCACAAGAGTAGCTACCCTGTTGACGCTAAGAATGACATACTTTTACATATCTAAAATACCATCAACAGCCTCGGTTTCAAGGGTAGAATAACACTTCATGAACATATTTATTAGTAATAAGTTCCACATGTACTTGTACAACCTTTGTTTTCAGGGAATGACATTTCAGGACAATCAGGGGTGCTGGAAGCTCCTTTTGCACATCTCCCGATGTGTGATCGGAATCAAACTCCAGAACCTTTGTACCATGAGACTCCTGGCACGTTTAGGAGCTCCCACGAGAAAGCCTGGCTCCAAAGGAGCCAAATTACGATCGACCGATCGTGGTTTGGACCCTTCTGGCTAGCCAAGCCAGCACGATCCATGACAAAGCTATTCCAACCCTTAGGTGTAACTTGTGCTTTCATTCAACGCTCCAGATCAAGTGCACAAGGATCCATGAGCCCACATCAAGAGAACCAGCGTGAAAAACACCTCAGAAGAATCAACCAAGCTCTATGACTGGTGGGGCCACCTTCTGGAAGGTGGTAGTGGGTCCAACACCCCATAGGGGGGGTCAGCCAATACCCCTAAGCGGCCCATAGCCCCCCAGCTCTTCCCTGAGCTGTGGGGTACCCTTCTAGAAGCCTTGGGCAGGGCCCACCTGTCATAGGGGGGGGGTCGGTCGATACCCCCCAAGACCCCTGAAGCTATTGGTGACTCCCCCTCGCATTTAACGCATGATGGAAATCAGAACCATCCATTCTAAGGTGGTTTGGAGGCGGTGGATCCAAGGGCCCAAGATTGAAGCCTCCTGGATTGATGACATGGCAGTGGATAAGCCCCTACTCCACCTCCCACTATAAATAGAGGCTCACACCCCCCCTCTTCACACATGGTGGACAAGCCTACAAGCTCATTTTCTTAGATTTATCTTAGTAGTTAGTCTAGTGTGGGAGTTAGAGTTGAGTTGAGATGTGCTCAGGATTTCTAGAATTGTCTCTTGGAGAGTCTGGTATAGCTCTTGTATCTTTCCTTTCTTGTAAGACTTTATTTTATTCAATATATTACTTTTCCTTTACTTTACTTAGTATTTACTTTGAGCATTACTATACTTGTTATAGTATTGTTATGTGCTTTTGCTTATTACTAGCCTTTACATCAATAGTCTGTGATCCTTGTGGCCTTTCCCGTATACGATCATTGCCTGTCGTAGGGTACTTTGGTTGTAGATCACAACTAAAGTAGTAAGTTGTGTGTAAGCGTGGTGCTTATACATCATCTTACCCTTGGTTACCGCATGCTGCACGGATTATTTGTGGTAGCTAGCAAGAGAGTGACAGCCTTGTCTAGTCTTTGTATCCCACCATGTGTTCTTAGGCAAGTTCTTAAAAGGTAAGACCCCATAAAAAGAGAGCGCGGTCTGGTAGGAGTTTTTTCCTTCTACTGATCTATCCTCTCGCCTAGCATACTTGTATTGAGGAGGCAAACTATTGTGTTTAGACTAATTAATTTGCTAAGTACATTGAAGTAGAGTGAATTACATAGGAGTCCTAATCTCTCTCGTTGTCCTCCCACCTAGCTATACTCACTATTTATCCTTAGTTATCTTTTACCTTGGCTTATTCATCCATCACCTTCCTATCACTTTATTCGTTACCCCCCTATACTAGTTGCTACTAAGTTGAGGTGCTCTTTAGGATCTCTTTCTAATTATCATTTATACTAACCGCTTTCCCTTGGGAAAATATAAATTATGATACCTTGGAATACTCCTAGGTGAAGTGCTACAACGGTATAATCTGTGCGCTTGCGGATTTATCCAATAGTCATAAGAAATACCAACAAGCATTTCTAGCACCGTTGCCGGGGAAATCATAGCCTAGAGATTTTAATTAGATTGAATCGAGAGATTCTCATTAACTTAGTTATCAATTAGTTATAGGGGCTTACCCCCTGTCTATATCTTCCTTTGTTGTGAAGCCAGATAGTGTATGAGCGGTTTCTAACTAATGGGAAATTATCTAGAAGATCCCGAGCAGCTGTTGAGGAGAACTAGACGTCGTCAAGTTCCCCATCAGAGGATCATCTCAACCTCGAATCCGTTCCAGGAAGGAGGCTCTGCACCACCACTCAAGGAAGCTATGGCCCAGAAGGCGATTTTTGACTTCTCGGCTCCATCCGCTACCCACGTAGCTTAGTGCCCTGAAGTCAACATCGGAGATGCCACTTTCAAGCTGAAGCCCGCCTTGATCCACATGGTGCAGGCCAACCCATTTTGCGAGAATCCCCATGAGGATGCCAATTCTCATCTCCAACACTTCATGGAGGTGTGTGGCACATTCACCATCAAGGGAGTGGCACCTGATGCCATTCGCCTTCGCCTTTTCCCTTTCTCATTGTTGGGGAAGGTGAACCAATGGTTCTACGCCCACAAAGAAGAAGCCACCACCTGGGAGAGGTGTGATAACGCATTCCTCAAGAAGTTCTTCCTGACGGGCAAAACCAATGCCCTTCGTGAAAAGATTTTGAGCTTCCAACAACAATCTGATGAGACGATTCCCGAGGCATGGGAGTGTCTCCAGGAGTACATTCGAGCCTTTCCTCATCATGGGATAGAAGATTGGCTCCTAGTTCAAGGGTTCTACCACGGGCTATCCAATATGGCCCATAGTCACCTTGATGCTGCCGCTGGAGGGGCATTCCTTCAACACACAGTGAGGAATGCCAAGGACCTCATTGAAAATATGGTGATCAACCAAGGATGGGGTGAGGAACGTCTCCAGCCAAAGAAGAGAGGTATGACACCGTGAATGAGGTGGACATACTCTCTGCCACGATGGACCTCTTGATGAAGAAGATAGAAGAAGGTTCCAAGAAGGAACAAGAGGCCATCTACCCCATTGCCGCCACACTAGCTATCGAAGTCGATCCATGATGCGAGGTGTGCGGGGGAAATGATCACTCGGGCAACAATTGCCCCGAGACATCGAAGGAGGACGTGAACTTCATCATCAACAACAACAACAATAGGTATCGACCCCAACAACAAGGAGGTTGGAATTCACGCCCCTTCTACCAAGGTAATGGAGATAATAATTACAATAATTACAATTCTTTCAATAAACAACCTTCATTCAAAGATCTTGTTCTTGGCCAATCTAAAATTAATTATGGAATAAATAAAAAGATGATAGCCAATGATAAAGTTCTTGAAAACCTTAATGAGAAAATGGATAGCTTTGCTTCTACCATGAAAAATCAATTGAGCTTTAACAAAATGTTAGAAATGCAACTAGCTCAATTAGCTGCAGCTATTCCATCTATAGAGCAAGGTAAAATTCCTGGGAAACCAGAAGATCCAATTGAAAATGTTAACATGGTCACAACAAGGTTTGGTAAGCCTCCACTATGCTCCAATTGGGGCTATCTTCTTGATCCTCCCTTCATCATGAAGAAGGAAGATCTAGGCCATCCGACGATCAAGTGCTCAATTGGACAATAGACCTTCCACAACGCCTTCTGTGACCTTGGATCAGGCGTCAATATCATGTCTAATGTAACTTATGATAACTTGCTAGGGGGACCCTTGTTCCCTACATGTGTTCATTTGCATATGGCGGACCAAACCATGTGGTTTCCCGAAGGGCTGGCTAGGGACATCTTGGTGAACATCCAAGATGAATACATCCCCACTGACTTCGTCATCCTGGACATGGGAGCCAATGTGGATGTTCCCATCATCTTGGGAAGGCCATTCCTCAACACCACCAACGAGATCATCTATGTGGGATGGGGCTAGATCCATTTCCAATTCTTAAGTCACAAGGTAAAATGTGCTTTCAATGGTTACAAAGCTAACAAATATATGAAGGCACATCAATCAAAAAGAAGAGTTCAAGCTCCACGCCAAAATAAGCAATACCCGGTGGCCAAGATCAATGAACTCAAGAAGGATGGACCCACCAAGCCAAGGTAGGTTTGGAAAGCTAAAGAGGTTCACACCCTTCGGTCTCCCTCTCTGGAGCCATCAAGTGCACCCGAAGAATGAACAAGAAGGAGGAGTCCTGCTCCAAGGACTTAAAATCAAGGAGCCCTCGCCAAAAGGTAAATCGGTAGTTATCTTTTACTTCCTTTTATAGTCATTTCAATTCTTTAATTTTCATCATGCTTAAAACTTAGCAAAATAAAGTTTAGATTGAATAAAACCTTGAGAGTTGATTAACACCGAAACTTGACCAGGTTTAGGCACCCCTAGGCACCCTAAGCTTGCTTCCTTTAATGGGGGACATGAGGTGACCTTAATGGAAGAAAAAAAGCAAAAGAGGCCTAGGGGGGATCGACCGACACCCCTAGGACCCTATGGTCACATCCCTTTCACCCCCATCTTCTTTTGTCTATGAATCTCATGATTTGAGTAGTGTGAATTTCAAAATTCAGAATTTGCTTTAGGATACATCTCTTTAGCTTTGTCATGCTTTAAAAATAAAACATATTAATCACCTTTTGACTAAAGCATGACACACTTTTGTCTCCCACTACACTTTGTCCAAAGTAGGGAAGCATGAACACTTTAGCTCAGCTTTAATTCACATCAAGTGGCATGCTTTACCTTTCACCAAGCACTAGGAGAGTTGTGAGTGGAATCTCCACTTTGGAGCCACCCTAGGGTGGTCGGCTGACATGGCTATGTGCCAAGCACCATGTGAATATCTGCCATTCACCTCTAGTGTCTCTCCCACCTTTCAAATTTCAATGGGGGCACAAGGGATGGTCGGCCGACACCCTTTTGTCACCTCCATACCACCTTTGCTTTGTGTAAGGAATCCCATGATGTTTCATGCTCATGGCACCCAAGGAGGGGCACATGGGGGGTCAGCGGATACACCCATGGAGCCTCCTGTCTGCCATCTTCTTCCCCTATAAAAGGCCATGCAAGGAGAGCTCAAAACCACACACTCCAACCAGAGTTCATTTCAAGCTCAAACCAGTTCTTCCTTGCTCTTCCTCCACTTCTCTCAAGTGAAGTTCTTAGCTCTTTGAAGAAGTAGTGCTGCTCTCTCTCAAGTCCACAAAAACAAAAACCCAAAAATATTGTCATCAAGCTTCTCTCTTAGCTCAAGTCTCTTCGCGCAAGGCAAACTAGGAAACTAACGCTAACGATAATCTTTGCCCTAGTCTTGTTCTTGTGTCTCTCTTCGTTTCCAGAAAATGAAGAACCCCTTGAAATCTGCATTCAAGAAGGTGAAACAAGCTCTAAGTGGGAGTACATCTCGTCGCTCCCGCCAATCCGATGACACTTCCCAAGGAAGAAGAAGGGTGGTTCTGCCCGATACACTTGGGATAACATCCCAAGCGAAGGACAACCTCAGGAGGAGGAAGAAGCACCGACGGAAGTACCTCATTTTGGTGCACTCATGGTGCCCCCGATGAGATCGTACGATCAACAAAGTGGTCTCTGGTTTAACCAACTAGAGTACCAGAAGTACCTCTCTCTTCAGGAACGCTCCTTTGAGCATACTAGGATTGTGGATCCAACTCTCCTCGCCAACGCAGGTATGGATGTTGAATTTAATATCATCTTCTCTATCATTGGTTGGTCTGGTTTCTGGCAAGTAGATGATGAACTTGGAATTAAATTGCTCACCATAGAGTTCTTGTGCTCTCTACAAGTCTCTCATGATGAAATATCTTTCCACATGTTTAACCAAAGCTTTAATCTTACTTGGAGCCAACTAAATGTTGCTCTTGGTTTTGATGACACATGCTTGCTAGACTTAGACACTGCCATAAGTAGATGTAACAAGAAGGAATTTTGGATGTCCATATCTACTTTGCATGATTGCTCCAACCCCAAACCTGGGGAAATTCATAATCCAACCCTTCGTTTTATTCACCTTTGGATGAGCATGACTATGTTTCCTGGAAATGATGTTACCATGCTAAGAGCTATAGAGTTAAAATTGTTATATGCCATGATTCATAAAGTTCATGTCTCTCCTATAAAATGTTTAGTAGCTTTTTGGCATAGATCGATTGAAAGAAATAGATCCATTCAATTTACATCTTTAATCACTCGTCTTGCCAAATCAATGAACTTGCTAGATGGAACCTACCCTTTTGAATACATTAATGCACCTAGACCAGTAATTTCTAAAGAATATCTTATACATGCTCAAATGCTGAAAAGAGGTCCAAGAGGTGGCCTCAAAATGATTTATAGTGGTCATACAACTGAGGTTCCTCTCCAAAATGAGAAACGTCAGTTGTATAGGACCCGCTAACTAACCCTTGATTTAGATCAAGGAAGTAGGTAAAGAGGTGTTGCAGGTTCCAGTAGGAGAGCACGCGAGGGGGCACAGTTTGCTCGCTTTGAGCAAGGTGGTCCTTCCTGAGGAGTTATTGGTGAGGAGGAAGATGATGCAACTTACGATGCCATGGACACTTCCAGTGGCATGCCTCCTCAACCACCACGTCCTCAAAGACCACGGGCATCTTTGATGAGGACTGGCTTGATCTTCCGTGAGGTAACCGATAAATTTGACTTATGGAGTTCTCGATGTTGGCGATCCAGCTTCAAATCAGACACGATTCGAACCCAGCAACCGTTACACCATTGCTCCATTGGTTATCAACCAAGCACAACTTGATTAACCTCGCCATGAAGGCTTTTCCTACAAGCGAATCGAGGGACACAAGCAAGAAGGTTTAATCACGCAATCTGAAACAAATATGAATGACTTTAATATCAATAGAGGGTTTGAGAACTCGGTTCCAAAGGACTAATCGACACAGTGGAGGAGATCAAGAACGGGGGCCCTGGATCACTGTAAAAGGACTAATCGACACAGTTACAATGAACGATTCAGTTTCTCGATGGAAAGCTAAACTCTAAAACAAAACCCGAGTCTCAACGGAGGCGACTACGTGGAATATAAAGGAGAGACGTCCTAGGATTGAAGGCGACTAGGGGGGGGGGCGACCACAACTTGGGCTTAAGGCCCGACTCGATACATGGCCAAGTTGGCCCAAAATAGGTGACACAACACCTTGCTGTGGTCACACAAAATAATCCACAGACCCTCTAGAGCTGGGACCAGATCCAAAATGATGGCGTCATTGTCCCCTTTCCAACGAGTACAAGATCACCCTGTTTCGATGTCGTATGAGGGAGTTATGACCGAAACATTGACGACGTGTCTGCTGAATCCGAGGGTGACGTGGCAGCTGAGTTGGAGATGAGTTGCAACATGGGAAAGACGATGGCGTAGATGTGTCCAGCGTGGTGATGTCCTCATCATCCTCCCCGTCTTGAATTGTAGTCGTCCTTGACTCCATCATGGCGATGTCCTCATCATCCCCTCCTTGTAGAATTGAAGTCGTTCTCCTGCAAAAGGTTAGTGATAGCAGGCAATGCACAAGACATAATAGGTTGACAAAACATAGTATAACATGGTGCATCAGGATTATCACATAACTCAGCAATAGCAGATGTTGTAGCAAGAAAAGCACCTCCTGGTAACTTAAGCCCATTATTTTTATCAATGTTTAGCGGAGGTTTATTTTTAATCTCTTGAGCATGTTTAACAATATCCATAGGAGACAAAGGCAGCAAAGTAATTTTCTTATCCTTATGCATGAAAGTGTATGTATTAGTTCTACCATGGTGTAAAGTATCATTATCAAATTTCCGTGGACGTCCCAACAAAATTGAACAAGCTTGCATAGGTACAACATCAAAATCAGCAGTATCATAATAAAAACCTGTGAAAAAGCTAATGCGGGCTGATTTAGTTACCTTAGTCATACCACTATTATTGAACCATTGAAGTTTTATATGGATGCGAATGTTGTCGTGTGGTCAAGCCAAGCTTCTCAACCAAATCTGAACTCACCAAATTGTTGCAACTCCCGCTATCAATGATGATGAGAACACGACAACCCTGCACAATGAGATACATGTGGAACAAATTGTGGTGCTGGATCTTCATCTCTTCTTCATGTCCCACACGTGAACTCAACACACGCTGCACAAGAAGGCTAGGGTAGCCTACGGCGACAGCCATGGAATCAATGGTCTCCTCGTCTTGATCGCCCTCGGTGGAATCTACAGTAATGTTAGCAGCAAGGGCTAAATTATCTTCAACATCACTAGCACATACATATCCATCCTCAGTAGCAATGAAAGCACGACGACTGGGCCCTCCTTCATGACATGTCCGATGCATTTGCATCGGTGCAAATGATTTTCGAGCTAGGGGAGGAAGAGCTAGTAGAAGCACCCAGAGTGGTACCTTTCTTCGACTAAAACTGCACATTAGACAATTTACTTACCCCAGAAGAGTGTGAAGGTGTAGATGACTTTGGCGTCTCCGGCTCGGAGCGCTGCTGAAAATTCCTCCAAGTGTTAGATCTGAAAGGTTGTTATTGTGTGCGTCCCTGTACTTCTCGTTTGGCCTTAGTAGCAAGATGATATAATTGGGAAAAAATTGCACCATTTTTTGTAATCAAGTCTCATGACCTTGCCCAAAAGTCTCCAGTTGAACTCTACAACAAAAGTCGTGAAAGGTTCATGTTGTCCGGAAACAGAGAAAATGCCGGGAAAATATTCCGAACCCCAGTCCGAGCGCAACCGACGATATTTTTGACCGGCGTTGACCGGCAATTTGGAGATCTCGCATGGCAACGCGCATTGAATGGAAGTCGTTCAAACATCGAGACCTGAATTAGAGCAAAAAATGGTGAAATAGATGACCGAAGATCGCGGAATGCCAGTTTTTTAGTACCCGCAAGGTTTTCTTTAGGAATCAATAATTCGCAAACCATTTGGAGTTTGACTGTGGTTCTTGAAGCAAAACAATCTACTCGTCGAGACCTTCGCAACAGTGCAATCGGATTTGCGAAATAAGTTATGGTTTGTCAGTGGCAATTTTTGAGAATACCCCAATTTAAAGTGACAATTAATGAATTTGGGGAGAAGACGGGAAAGGGGAGTAAGAGCAGGGTCGGCTTCCTTCCTCCCCTTTCTTATGCCGAGCAGAACAGCAACAGAAGGCTCTTTCCCTCCTTGCTCCTCCTTCCTCTCCCTCAAGCTTTCTCCCTTCCATGGCTATGCCCTAGCCGCCTCTCCCCTTGGCGCCTCCCCGGCCTCTCCCTCTCTGCTGGGCAGGGCAGAGCCCCCTTGCAGGCCGCCGGTGCTCTGCTGCGTGCCGCTGCAGCTGCTGCTCTCGCAGAGCCTCGCCATGGCAGAGCCAAGGGCCGAGCAGGTGCTCCCCTGCTCCATGCAACCACAACCCCAGCGCTGCGAGCCCGAGCCCCAAGCCCTAGGGCATGAGCTACCCACCGACGCCGCCGTCATCATCCGCCGACGCCGCCGTCGTCCCCTCGCTATTGCTGCGGTGGAGGAACCCCGACGACCGGCACCGCTCCTTGGTGACCCCCACGGCAACCACGACGACGAGGACCAGCCCCATGCCCTCTCCATGGTTGTAAACGTCGAGAACGGCGACGATCCGCTCTCTCCTTCGTTTTCAGTTTTTCCGATTCCTGCAGCGATGTTCGAAAAATCATATAAATTCGTGGAAAAATCATATGAATGCGTGGTTGTGCTTGATGTAATCCATGTTAAATTCTCAACAGAGAAGGTCTATTGGATGTCATGTGTTACTTTGATTTGATTGCTGTAAAAATCGATTTGTGCAGTTAGGTTTAGAATGTGATTTGTGTGAATTAAATATTTGATGTCGATAAGGAGTGCTCCAAAAATTGTGAAATAATTATGGTGTATTCTTAGTGTTATGAAAACTATATGGTTGAAATTTCATAACTACAGGTTGGATAATTTGTGAGTTAGGAAAATAACAAAGGTCATATTTGCTGTTTTGGACTTCATGCATGATCTCTGAATATTAATGTTTTTCGTGTATAAAATGTTGTTTTCCGTTGGTATGGTGAATAACAAAGTTGTAGATAATGATATGATGAATCTTGTGTTAAATTTTCATGGCCATATCTTTAGTAGTTTGAGAGATATGGATTTAGCAGGTTCATGTTTGAAAACTATCATTCTCTGGACATATCTGAATGTTTGTGTTGTTTGACCAAGTTAAACTTGGAATCATGTTTTGAGTAGGTGGAAACATTTGTAGTGCTTTTTGAAGATTTCTATAATGTCTAAGTTCATATTTTTAGGAGTTCTAAATCTTCAATTATGACTGTTTAAAGTAGACTGACAGAATCTGTCCGCTTTTTGGACAGAGATGCATTCTTTGCTTGTTTAGTGTTTGTTAAGCTTTGCATCATGTTGATATGTTTATAAGGAACATGTAGAGAACTTAATCACCTTTCCAAATATTCAAGAACCATATGTGTTGGATAAGTAGAACTTTATTTATGCTTCTCTGAACTTCAGCTTGGTTGTATGTTTAATTTGTCTCACTCATTTGTGGGCTGCATGTGCAGTGTCTGTTAAACAATCCTTTTCATGATGTGAATGTGGTTTTCTGTAGTTGCAATGAATAGAAATGTTGAACATAATGTTGTAAGTTTTCTAAAATGTCTAGAACCATCTTTCTATCACTTATAGAACTCAAGTTATGAACATTTCAAGTTATATGTCAAATCTGTCCAAAGTATGGACAGAGATGCTCTCTTATGCTTGTTTAACCTTGTTAATTATGGAATCACCATGTTCTGATAATAAGAATGTTTTAGATAACTTAATAAGGTTTCTCTAAAGTTAAGATTCATGCTTTTGGGATAATTCTAACTCAAGTTATGAATGTTAAATGTAATGTTACTTTTCTGTCCTTTTTAGGCAGGTCTGAAACAATTGCATAATTGACTTGTTTAACCTTTGAATTAGCTTTTGGTGGTAACAACAATGTTGTAGATAATTTCAATATCTTTCCAGAATGTCTAAGATCATCTCTTTTGGATGCTTATATCTCCGCTTATGATTGAAACCGTGACTGTGGTTTTGCTGTCCCAAATTTGCATGTATGAGTTAATTACTGTAACTTGTTCTTGCTAGCTGCATATATTAAATGAACTTGATGGATGAATACTTGTCATGGTTTGACTTGATTTTAATATTAGATCATGCTTGAAGTGTTTTTTATCTTCTATGTTAAGCTTGGGTGATATTTAGCTAAACAGTCCTAAGTGACTAAGTATGTCATGTAATGTGCTTTTATCTCCTAAGTTATGATCTAGTTATAGTTGATAATTAAATCTAAGTGCCTATGTAGGTCATGTATGATCTGGTATTTATCTTGATTGATTAACTAAATAGCTCTTGGGCTTATCTTTATTTCATACAATGGCTTGATTGAGTTAGTAAATATGTTGCACTTGATATGTTTGCTATCCTCTTGTGATATGTTCGAGTGATAACTAGTTTAATAATTCCGAGTGCTTATATATGTGTGTGGCATAGTCTTGTGCTTATGTTGGATGCTCGTATATGTATCTCTTGTGACCATTCTCCGCATTCATACATGTGCATCTTGCATCTTATTTAGGTACGCTAGGTACACTACGTGGAGATATGGTGGTTGGAGCCAAACCCGAAGACGGTGTTTGGTGGAGCCAACCTAAAGATGGTGTTGGTGAACGAATCCAAAAGACTGAACAACCAAGAGTACAAGCGTTGATCTGAAGAACTCGCCCAGCGAGTGTCACCTAACCATCGCTGACTTGTGTCGGTTCCCAAGGCAAGCCCCGGAGCATCATATGCCTCCTACCCTCTTTTTAAAGTATTCACTTCAATTCACAATATTGCTTGTGCATTAAGTTAGTAAGAGTTGAATGAAACCCCTTTACTGCATTACCTTCCTTGTCCACTAAAAAGAACCTTGTAGGCCCAGGATCGAAACAAATGCTTAGCCATGCTTAGACCGATAGAAGTCAGGTGATTCCTGTCACCTGCGAGATATAGGATGATACTGGTCACAGTTGACTATATTTGCTATCGTGGAAAATAACCATGTGGAAGTAATAAATCGAGACCGGGCGAACCAGGTGTATGTGAACCACTTGACTTGGAGGTCTTGTGAGAGGGTTCTCTCCGCCTGTGTCGTTAGGCAATGGATCGTGGTAGGACATCTACCGAGATTGAACGCATGCCTCCTTCATAGCTGGCCGAATAACTCGTTTCGACCGTGAAGCCTAACTCTGTACGTTCGGGTCGGAATCCCCTCCTAGTTGGGTCATGAAGGACCGCGAGCGGCATACTAGACCGTGGGCAAGTATCCTGATCATCCTGGCCTGGCACCAAGGGCAGGCAATGCTTGATCGACCTGGCTATCCGTGAATCGATATTCATGCCGGTACCGGGGGACCCGTGGCTACCCGAGCTATATTGAAGGTGACCCGCAAAAGACAACCCGGCCGGGAAGGCTTGGGTGTGATTGAGGAATAAATTTCTAGCTGGATAGGAATTCGATTCGAATCGCAGTCTCTCCCCGTCAGTGAGAAACTTGAAAGATCTTCCTCCCACTGTAGAAACTTCAACTCTAATAAGTAACCAAAAGATGGTTATATGGTTTACATGCCAAACTGGATATGGTTACTATTGTGATGCTTTAATTAAGTGATTGCTATAGATCTGGTGCAAATCTAGACTTGGTAAGCTTCATTAATCTCGATGCTAAAATGTTGATTAAAATATTGAAAGATAGGGCTCAAGGTAGTAATGCTCTTTTATGCAAAATTTATGTTATCTTGTCAACTCCACCATATGAGCCTCGCATATCCATGGGAGTCTTTTATTTCTCTCCTGTCGAGTAAGTCTAGCTGAGTACATTCGAGTACTCAGGGTTTATCCCACCCTGTTGTAGGTGAAGGGCTTCGTCCTGCTGAAGGAGTGGTTAACCACCGGTGGGCTCGGTGATTCTATAGTTACTTCTTATCTATATGTTGTTGTTGGAGGATGTCACTTAAGCTAGCAATGTATTCCAACTTATGTTACTATAATGATTTCAAAGCAATGTTGTTTCATTAAACAGCTTGAACTCAGACTTGTATTATTATTTCTAAGCTTATTTATAATATTATTTCCGCTGCAAAACTCTATGTAAGTGATTGGTGTTTACTTAATCAAGCGATCTGGGATGGGTTTGCTCATTTACCAGGGTCCTTCGGGATACTCAGTAGACTATCGAACTGGTATAAGTGAGAGTATGTGCGTGTCAATGTGTTAAACGAGGACAGTCATGCTTGATCTTATATTAGTTGGGCGGTTCCGTGACACTTGTGTCCCTCGATTCGCTTGCAGGAAAATCCTTCTTGGCGAGGTCAATCAAGTTGTGCTTGGTTGATAACCAACGGAGCAGTGGTGTAACGGTTGCAGGGTTCGAATCGTGTCTGATTTGAAGTTGGATCGCCAACGTCGAGATCTCCACAAGTCGAATTTATTGGTTACCTCACGGAAGATCTGGCCAGTCCTCATTAATTGGTATCAGAATTTTAGGTTTACCGCGAGGTATAATCTCGTTTGCATTAGATTCTTATTTTTTCATTACCAAGAGTCCACAAAAAGCCTAAAAAATATTTCAATTTTTTTTGTCCTATCACCCTTTGTGCCTTGCAATTTCATTTTCATATTTGCTTTGTTGAGTTTGTGTCTGTGGTTGAGTCCAGTTGCTGGTTTCATTTGTATCATCGTCGTACTTCAACTGCACCATTGTTGTTCTTTGTTTCCTCCGCTATCCCATCCACCGTTCCCAAACAAAAAGTCGAAGCCACCATATTACTCGACTTACCACTGCTAGCCGCCTTGTGTGATCTCTCGCCGCCGCGCTAACCCTAGATAGGTTGTCAGCCGTCGTTATTTTCTCCTGCATTGCAGCCCTCCTTACATCATCTGGCGAAGACCTACTGCTATTAGTCACAGGGATGATTGATCCTGTGATCGGTGTTGGAGTTTAGGGACGCTTTGCCCTAACTATCGCCGTCGTCGTGTTGTGCCTTCCGAAAAACATAACTTGAGATAACTTCGGTAGAATAGGCATAACTTTTCGCTCGTTTGTCAGAAAAATCTGAAAAAAATTGTGGAGCTTCCTGACACCATTTGGAGCCGACCCAAACTCACCTTCGGTCTGTTTGGTTTCATCAAAATTGCCAATAAATCGGGAAAATAAAGAAAAAAAATTGTCAAAGTTTTGCACGCTTTTCAGAGAACTTGCTGATTTTCTGTAGACCACATCCCACCTCAGTTCAAGGTGCCAATTTTTGTGGTTGTATCTTTTGTGATTCTTGTTCAGAGAAAAATATAAAAAAATAGTGAAAAAATTAAAAAGTTTGATTCCTACTAGTGCCTTTTGGAAAAATCCGGGGAAATTCAGAAAAAAGGAAAAATCTAGGCTATTTGCTTGTTCTGTGAGTTCTTTCCATCGTCCTTTGTTTCACCATGTTGCGCTACGTCTAGACACATCTTAGCTAGAAATTCTGATTTGTACTTTCAAAACTTATTGAACTTAGCTAAATCTGCACTCGTCAATTGCTAATCCTTGCTAATCATAGTGTGCCTTCCCAAAGCTCTACATATACTTCTGTCAGCACAGGTTCATCTTGTAACTGTTACCACGCTCAACAACAAATTGTCTCGCCGATTTGGTTTTGCTCTTGTTTGGCTTTGGTAAGAACACTTGCAAGACGGTGGTAAGCCGCTTGTTATTTTGCATTCCACTTTCACCACCACCACCACTTGGTTCCTTTTAGTTGATAGGGATAATACTTTGGTGTTGTTTTTTTCTATCTTCTAACCATGGCCGGATCTCTGACGGATTTCAATGAGTGCGTGTCCAAGGACAAGCTTACAACGTTCATCACTGAACACCACAATCTTATGAACGAGCTGATGCGCAACGTGAACAATCTGGTCACTCGCATTGAGCAGGTTGAGCAACGTCGTCCACCTCATCGTTATAATGATGAAGATGGGGATGTTTTTTACGATGGAGATGTGGATGCTGACGGTGATGCATGCAACCATCGCCACTACAACTTCAATCGTCGTGGTATGGGAGGTAATAATCATGGTAATAATGATCCTTTTACTAAAATTAAATTTCTCCTACCTCCTTTTGTTGGAAATATTGATCTTGAGGCATACTTAGATTGGAAGCTTGATGTTCAACAAAAATTTGATTCTCCTAATGTCCCTGTTGAGCATAGAGTTAGACTTGCTACTAGTGAGTTTACTAATTTTGCTTTGGTTTGGTGGAGTGATCTTGCAATGCTGGTAATGCTGCTGCTGTACCTCAAACTTGGAATGTTTTAAAGCAACGCATGAAATCTTGTTTTGTTCCTCCTTATTACTAACGTGATTTACGTTTGAAGCTACAAACTTTAAAACAAGGCCATAAAGGCGTAGAAGCATACTATCAGGAATTGCTTATTGGTTTAGCATGTTGTGGTATAAATGAAGATGATAATGATGCTAGTGCTAGATTCTTTGGTGGCTTAAACCATGATATACAGAATGTTCTTGATTACAAAAAATGGTGCAATTTTTCCCAATTATATCATCTTGCTACTAAGGCCAAACGAGAAGTACAGGGACGCACACAATAACAACCTTTCAGATCTAACACTTGGAGGAATTTTCAACAGCGCTCCGAGCCGGAGACGCCAAAGTCATCTACACCTCCACACTCTTCCGGGGTAAGTAAATTGTCTAATCTGCAGTTTCAGTCGAAGAAAGGTACCACTCTGGGTGCTTCTACTAGCTCTTCCTCCCCTAGCTCGAAAATCATTTGCACCGATGCAAATGCATGGGACATGTCATGAAGGAGTGCCCAGTCAGCGTGCTTTCATTGCTACTGAGGATGGATATGTAAGTGCTAGTGATGTTGAAGATAATTTAGCCCTTGCTGCTAACATTACTGTAGATTCCACCGAGGGCGATCAAGACGAGGAGACCATTGATTCCATGGCTATCACCGTAGACTACCCTAGCCTTCTTGTGCAGCGTGTGTTGAGTTCACGTGTGGGACATGAAGAAGAGATGAAGATCCAGCACCACAATTTGTTCCACATGTATCTCATTGTGCAGGGTTGTCGTGTTCTCATCATCATTGATAGCGGGAGTTGCAACAACTTGGTGAGTTCAGATTTGGTTGAGAAGCTTGGCTTGACCACACGACAACATTCGCATCCATATAAAACTTCAATGGTTCAATAATAGTGGTATGACTAAGGTAACTAAATCAGCCCACATTAGCTTTTTCACAGGTTTTTATTATGATACTGCTGATTTTGATGTTGTACCTATGCAAGCTTGTTCAATTTTGTTGGGACGTCCATGGAAATTTGATAATGATGCTTTACACCATGGTAGAACTAATACATACACTTTCATACATAAGGACAAGAAAATTACTTTGCTGCCTTTGTCTCCTATGGATATTGTTAAACATGCTCAAGAGATTAAAAATAAACCTCCGCTAAACATTGATAAAAATAATGGGCTTAAGTTACCAGGAGGTGCTTTTCTTGCTACAACATCTGCTATTGCTGAGTTATGTGATAATCCTGATGCACCATGTTATAGTATGTTTTGTCAACCTATTATGTCTTGTGCATTGCCTGCTATCACTAACCTTTTGCAGGAGAACGACTTCAATTCTACAAGGAGGGGATGATGAGGACATCGCCATGATGGAGTCAAGGACGACTACAATTCAAGACGGGGAGGATGATGAGGACATCACCACGCTGGACACATCTACGCCATCGTCTTTCCCATGTTGCAACTCATCTCCAACTCAGCTGCCACGTCACTCTCGGATTCAGCAGACACGTCGTCAATGTTTCGGTCATAACTCCCTCATACGACATCGAAACAAGGTGATCTTGTACTCGTTGGAAAGGGGACAATGACGCCGTCATTTTGGATCTGGTCCCAGATCTAGAGGGTCCGTGGATTATTTTGTGTGACCACGGCAAGGTGTTGTGTCACCTATTTTGGGCCAACTTGGCCATGTATCGAGTCGGGCCTTAAGCCCAAGTTGTGGTCGCCCCCCCTAGTCACCTGCAATCCTAGGACGTCTCTCCTTTATATTCCACGTAGTCGCCTCCGTTGAGACTCGGGTTTTGTTTTAGAGTTTAGTTTTCTATCGAGAAACTGAATCATTCATTGTAACTGTGTCGATTAGTCCTTTTACAGTGATCCAGGGCCCCCGTTCTTGATCTCCTCCACTGTGTCGATTAGTCCTTTGGAACCGAGTTCTCAAACCCTCTATTGATATTCGCGTCATTCATATTTGTTTTAGATTGCGTGATTAAACCTTCTTGCTTGTGTCCCTCGATTCGCTTGCAGGAAAAGCCTTCATGGCGAGGTTAATCAAGTTGTGCTTGGTTGATAACCAACGGAGCAATGGTGTAATGGTTGCAGGGTTCGAATCGTGTCTGATTTGAAGCCGGATCGCCAACATCGAGAACTCCATAAGTCAAATTTATCGGTTACCTCACGGAAGATCAAGCCAGTCCTCATCAAAGATGCCCGTGGTCTTTGAGGACGTGGTGGTTGAGGAGGCATGCCACTGGAAGTGTCCATGGCATCAGAAGTTGCATCATCTTCCTCCTCACCAATAACTCCTCGGGAAGGACCACCTTGCTCAAAGCGAGCAAATTGTGCCCCCTCGCGTGCTCTCCTACTGGAACCTGCAACACCTCTTTACCTACTTCCTTGATCTAAATCAAGGGTTAGTTGGCGGGTCCTATACAACTGATGTTTCTCATTTGGGAGAGGAACCTCAGTTGTATGACCACTATAAATCATTTTGAGGCCACCTCTTGGACCTCTTTTCAGCATTTGAGCATGTATAAGATATTCTTTAGAAATTACTGGTCTAGGTGCATTAATGTATTCAAAAGGGTAGGTTCCATCTAGCAAGTTCATTGATTTGGCAAGACGAGTGATTAAAGATGTAAATTGAATGGGTCTATTTCTTTCAATCGATCTATGCCAAAAAGCTACTAAACATTTTATAGGAGAGACATGAACTTTATGAACCATGGCATATAACAATTTTAACTCTATAGCTCTTAGCATGGTAACATCATTTCCAGGAAACATAGTCATGCTCATCCAAAGGTGAATAAAATGAAGGGTTGGATTATGAATTTCCCCAGGTTTGGGGTTGGAGCAATCATGCAAAGTAGATATGGACATCCAAAATTCCTTCTTGTTACATCTACTTATGGCAGTGTCTAAGTCTAGCAAGCATGTGTCATCGAAACCAAGAGCAACATTTAGTTGGCTCCAAGTAAGATTAAAGCTTTGGTTAAACATGTGGAAAGATATTTCAT
Organism: Microstegium vimineum; assembly: GCA_022036555.1. Lineage (NCBI taxonomy): Eukaryota > Viridiplantae > Streptophyta > Magnoliopsida > Poales > Poaceae > Microstegium > Microstegium vimineum. Next base: position 30,880,413 of record CM039126.1, read on the forward strand.
CATGAGAGACTTGTAGAGAGCACAAGAACTCTATGGTGAGCAATTTAATTCCAAGTTCATCATCTACTTGCTAGAAACCAGACCAACCAATGATAGAGAAGATGATATTAAATTCAACATCCATACCTGCGTTGGCGAGGAGAGTTGGATCCACAATCCTAGTATGCTCAAAGGAGCGTTCCTGAAGAGAGAGGTACTTCTGGTACTCTAGTTGGTTAAACCAGAGACCACTTTGTTGATCGTACGATCTCATCGGGGGCACCATGAGTGCACCAAAATGAGGTACTTCCATCGGTGCTTCTTCCTCCTCCTGAGGTTGTCCTTCGCTTGGGATGTTATCCCAAGTGTCGGTCGATCCCCCCTAGGCCTCTTTTGCTTTTTTTCTTCCATTAAGGTCACCTCATGTCCCCTATTAAAGGAAGCAAGCTTAGGGTGCCTAGGGGTGCCTAAACCTGGTCAAGTTTCGGTGTTAATCAACTCTCAAGGTTTTATTCAATCTAAACTTTATTTTGCTAAGTTTCACGACTCATATGTTCCATGAATGTTTATCTCCCTTATGGAAATGATGAATAGTTGCTCTGCTAAATGTTTCTCTAGTACTTAGTTTACAACTTGGTATTTCTCTAAGTATGGATTACTTGGCTTAAATGAAACCATCATGAACCTGAAACTTTTGTGGGTTGCAAATGCTATAACTAATTCTAAGTTGTTGTGAGACATGATATAACAAGACAAGAGTTGATATAATTTTATTCTAAAACAAGAATGACTATCGAAGATTTATTTTTTAAAAATGACAAAAACACTTTTTGTTCCTCAATGGTGAAAAATTCCTACCAAAGCCATATATGCTCTTTCATGATATAAGCTTTCTACATAAGCTGTTTACTTTGTGTTGAGTTTGGTCAACTTTTGTGACCCTTGTTGAGAGACTTATCATGCTCCCAAGATCAAGATCACGTACACACCACATATATATATGCTGCTTCTACACTGGAAGTACGCAAAAACATGCCTTTGATTTTCCACAAAAATTCACGCTCCATGTTATAATAGAATATCTCTCTAGTATATTGCTAGTAAATGAGACATAGACTATGCAAAATTATGAAAAAGAAGAAAAAAATTGGGACACATGAAGGTCCCATGTCTTAGAAAAAAATGATGAGCATATGAAAGCTCATAGAAAAATAAAGATAGTTGTTGACACCTCTTAAGTATCAATTTCAAGTGTCAACTAAGCAGAAGAAAGGATATATTTGCAACACACCAGCTAGACAAAGGGTTTTAACTAACATAATTCCACGAGTTTTGGTGTTTATCTGTTTCTGCAGGGAGACAACTGCAAAATAGTAAAAGAGGCCCATAAGTAAGGATTACATAGACACATAACACCTCCGTACGAAAAAGAGCAATCTAGAAGACTCCAGAACCAAGCCCCTGGAAGGAGGGGCCCACCTGTCAGCAGGGTAGGGCGAGCGCCCTCCCCCTACGGCGGCTGCCCAGGGTCAGGAACCAATGAGGCTCCGCCTTCTGGATTAGGGTTCCACCGCCTTTGAGGATCAATCTAACCCCTCCATTAAGGTCGGTTTGATCTGACGGTTGACATTCATTTGAGGGGGCTATATAAGGAGGACCCCTGCCCCCTGGCTAAAGGCAATCCATTATTCATTTGCATATTTTCCAGAGAGGATCCCTTATGGATCTATTCTCTAGGGCTTAACATTCAAGAGAAACTATCCTTAGTTTCTATGTGAGATTAGAGTTTACTCTTCTAGATTGAGAGAGATAGAGTGGAGGTGAGGATTGGAGGAAGCCCAGCCTGTCGGTGTCTCCTCTCCAGTTTGTATCTACGGGATCAAGTCTCCTAACCCGAGGCTTGTTCCTAGGATTTCTTCGGTATTTCAACTTCTAATTCTAGTAAGTTCTCTGTTTTATTATTCTTTGGTTTGTGAGTTTACTTTATTCTCTTCGCGTAGAGAGTAGGGTAATCGTCTCTAGCGTAAACGTGGTGTTTGGGCTAAGATACTCATAGATATCCCCTGTCTAGCCGGACCTGTGGAAGTAGCTCGGAACGTGACAATTCTCTAGATACCTTTGGATTCCACAATCCCGTTAGAAGGATCGGTAGGGTTTATAGGCCGCGTGTTAAGCATCCTCTAAGGTGTCTCTTATCACGACGGTTCTCCCCAATAGAATAATAGCGCATATTTTTTCATAGACTAGAACGAGAGTGCAGTTGCGGTCTTCTCTATATCCTCATATCAAAATCACCTTGTTTGTAGCCTAAAGGATAGTATCGATAGATTTGGTTAGTCAGATGCACCCTTTCTCTCTGCCGAAAATCAAATTACGATACTCTGGATAATCTCTCGGGTGAAGTGCTCACCGGTATCCGTGCGTTTGCAGATTATTTCCCAGTGATTCTTCTGTCTGCGTTAACAAATATTAACAATAGCTATGTCTCAAAATAATAAGTTAGAAAGAGAGACCAAATCAAATAGAGGAGTAGTGATCATTTGTCATGTTTCACACACTTGAACATCTTGATCTAAGAGTATGACATTTCTCTCCTTGGATCCGAAATTTGAATTTACAATATATGCAAGGTAAGTTTGCTACATTCTTTATCCTTACCTATATCTCCACAAAAGCCTTTAGAGTAGGATGAGAAGAAAGCAACTTCAAGTATGTGCCTTGGTGAGGAATCATACATCATATGAGCGACTCGAGAGTACTATTTGAGGAACACTAAGTTTTCTTTTACAAAACATTACAAAACCTCCGATATGAAACTTGTGAAGAATAAGAAAACTAGTGCTCAAGTCAAGTTATTCTATCTCTCAACCACCCAAGACAAAGGGTAAAGCCATAAGCCCCATGGAGGACTAAGAATATGGGTGAGTTCTCATTGCTAAATTTTCCATTCAAAAGAGAAGTATGTTTGTTGTAAATTTAGTCCTCTTGAAATATGAAGCATAGTAGCAACTCCTGATCCACCGAGGCTAAGTTTGATTGTTTGCTCGAGACGAGCAAAGGTTAACCTTGGGGGATCTTGTTGACGCTAAGAATGACACACTTTTACATATCTAAAATACCGTCAACAACCTCGGTTTCAAGCGTAGAATAACACTTCATGAACATAGTTATTAGTAATAAGTTCCACATGTATTTGGATAGCCTTTGTTTTTAGGGAATGACATTTCAGTACAATCAGGGGTGCTGGAAGCTCCTTTTGCACATCTCCCGATGTGTGATTGGAGCCAAACTCCAGAACCTCTGTACCATGAGACTCCTAGCACGTTCAGGAGCTCCCACGAGAAGGCCTGGCTCCAAAGGAGCCAAATTATGATCGGTTGATCGTGGTTTGGACCCTTCTGGCTAGCCAAGCTAGCATGATCTATGACAAAGCTATTCCAACCCTTGGATGCAACTTGTGCTTTCATTCAACGCTCCAAATCAAGTGCATAAGGATCCATGGGCCAAAATCAAGAGAACCAGCATGACAAACACCTCAGAAGAATCAACCAAGCTCTGACTGGTGGGCCACCTTATGGAAGGTGGCAGTGGGTCCAACACCCCATAGGGGGGTCGGCCGATACCCCTAAGGGGCCCACAGCCCCCTAGCTCTTCTCTGGGCTATGGGTACCCTTCTAAAAGCCTTAGGCAGGGCCCACCTGTCATAGTGGGTCAGTCGATACCCCCAAGACCCCTAAAGCTACTGGTGACTCCCCCTCGCATTTAACACATGATAGAAATCAGAACCCTCCATTCCATGGCGGTTTGGAGGTGGTGGATCCAAGGGCCCAAGATTGAAGCCTCCTGGATCGATGACGTGGCGGTGGAGTAGCCCCTACTCCACCTCCCACTATAAATAGAGGCTCACACCCCCCTCTTCACACATGGTGGACAAGCCTACAAGCTCATTTTCTTAGATTTATCTTAGTAGTTAGTCTAGTGTGGGAGTTAGAGTTGAGTTGAGAGGTGCTCAGGATTTCTAGAATTGTCTCTTGGAGAGTCTGGTATAGCTCTTGTATCTTTCCTTTCTTGTAAGACTTTATTTTATTCAATATATTACTTTTCCTTTACTTTACTTAGTATTTACTTTGAGCATTACTATACTTGTTATAGTATTGTTATGTGCTTTTGCTTATTACTAGCCTTTACATCAATAGTCTGTGATCCTTGTGGCCTTTCCCGTATACGATCATTGCCTATCATAGGGTACATTGGTTGTAGATCACAACTAAAGTAGTAAGTTGTGTCTAAGCGTGGTGCTTATACATCATCTTACCCTTGGTTACCGCATGCAGCACGGATTATTTGTGGTAGCTAGCAAGAGAGTGACAGCCTTGTCTAGTCTTTGTATCCCACCACGTATTCTTAGGCAAGTTCTTAAAAGGTAAGGCCCCATAAAAAGAGAGCGCGGTCTGGTAGGAGTTTTGTCCTTCTACTGATCTATCCTCTTGCCTAGCATACTTGAGGAGGCAAACTATTGTGTTTAAACTAATTAATTTGCTAAGTACATTGAAGTAGAGTGAATTACATAGGAGTCCTAATCCCTCTCGTTGTCCTCCCACCTAGCTATACTCACTATTTATCCTTAGTTATCTTTTACCTTGGCTTATTCATCCATCACCTTCCACTATCACTTTATTCGTTACCCCCCTATAGTTGGTACTAAGTTGAGGTGCTCTTTTGGATCTCTTTCTAATTATCATTTATAGCTACCGCTTTCCCTTAGAAAATATAAATTACGATACCTTGGAATACTCCTAGGTGAAGTGCTACAACGGTATAATCTGTGCGCTTGCGGATTTATCCAATAGTCATAAGAAATACCAACATTCCCTAAACGCCATGATTACATTGACAGACCTCCTGAACAATGCCTCCCGACCAGGGCACATTGCTCGGGTAGAGGCTCCTAAAGTTATATGCCCAGCAAGCTGTATTTACGACCATAGAACAGTCGACGACTCTACAAGCAGCATGACTATTTGCCTAGCATCTGCAGGAACGGTCTCCACAGGCCCTAGTCACGCCACGATCGAGCCTCTCGGAAAAATCCCTGTCACTGGTATCTCCCTATGCGTGCATGAGCGTTTGCCCTCTTCGCTGCGGGTTATCAGCAGCGTGCCCCTTGGTAATCCCCACAACTCCTACGCATGCAGTGGCTCTGAGCCCTACGATCTAGATCACGGGGAACCCAAGGCTGAACGATTCATCACTACGGCTCACGACTTAGCTAGCACGAAAGGACATACAAGTGAAATAAAAAGTTCACCGCCTCGATTAAACAACTTTACAACATTTCTCTTACAAGTCCGAATACTTGTATCCTAGATACAAACTATGGCTGTCCCATAGCAAACAGATCTACATCCCTCACGATAGCCTCTGCCACGGGCTCAACCTCTTCTTCTAGGTGATCGATCTCCTCCTTTGACGTGCCGGCAATGAAACCCATCGCCGCTCGGCCAAGATTCATCCGCGGGTAATGCAAACGAAGCATTGCAAGGCCATGAGTAGCAACGCTCTGCGCCGCGGAGGTTGTGAATGCCTGGAACCTGCCCCAGAGCCCGCGCACCTTCGAGAGGATGCCATCCATGACTGCCTACTCCTCCCGCTCCGGGATGAGTGCCTCCCCATTTATACATCGTACGACCGGGTCGACCTCCCTCGCCAGCGACCAAACACGGTCATAACAACTGTCCACCTGTCTACAGGTCTGCAAATTGAAGATGAGCATTCCCTCGGTAAGCTGTGAGCACAGAAGCCCAATGTAAGGCAATTCCCCTAACACGATAACCGACCGAAGGCGACGCGAACCTACCTTCATGCTTCACCCACTTTGAGACCGGGAAGAGGAGGTTTATACTCCTCTACCCTCAAGAAGTATGACCAGAACATAAGCAAGCAGTCCTCACCTACATAAGCCTTAACTAAGGAGTGATTGAGCTTTGTAACCACCTTGTTGAGGGTTTCATTTTAAGGCATTAGTGAGGCATCACAAGTGAAACCATCACTAGTAGATGAAGTAGGAGTGGAAGTACTACAAGAGGGGTTAGTGGGAGCAACAATAATAGGAGTATAAAATGATTCATCAAGAATATCACAAGTAACTCCCATGTCACATGTTTGAACAATCTTCTTCTTACTTTGGTCAAGGAGTAAGGAATGAGCTCTTTCAAGCTTAGTGTGAGACTTCTCTAGCTTCTCATGGGCTTCCATTAGCCTCTCATGAGATGATACGACCTCATCAAGGTTTTGCTCAAGAGCTTCATTGGTCTTGCGCAATTCCTTGCATTCCTTCCTCTTCTTTTTAATGTATTCCTTAGTTTGTTCAAGAATGTCCATGAGTTCCTCCTTAGAGGGACCCTCATCATCACTATCACTCTCACTCTCAATCTCACTCTCATCATGAGAAAGTACCTTAGCGAACTTAGCCATGAAGCATGATGATGTCAATGGGATATCCTATAGGGTACCCAGGAACCGGCCTGCCAGAGCTTTGGGCCTCATCACTCGGCCCACGAAGGAAGGCGAGCATACAAACCCAGATTCTAATCGAATATGACGACAGGACCGAAGCATTGCTTAGGACTCTAAGTTTGTAACCGAGTAGGATCAGACATAACCCTCGACCAGTCCCTAGACTATAAAGGGCTGGTGAGGGTATCACCCAAAAAACACCTGAACAAACTACATAACACTTGATACGTAGAGTGACACACAACACCTTGTATTACGAGATCAGAGCAATAAACAAGCAACCCAACTGTGTCGAGGGCCTGAACCAGTATAAACCATGTGTCTCTATGTGTCCAACCAACAATGTTTCACTATTCGCCGAGGCACGAACAACTGTCTCGGGTAACCCCGTGGCAGGCTATCGGTGGTAAAACATCAACAGCTGGCGCGCCAGGTAGGGGCTTTCGGCGAATTTTTTCTCGAAAGCATGGTGGACCACGACCTCAAGATGACAAAATCGACGAAATCAACGTTCTTCTTTGGATTGTGGATTTGCGAGATCAGCGACAATGGGAAGCTTCGAAGCTGACTCTGAGAAGCAGAAGGATTCAGCAAAAAGATTGAACAAGACCTCCAAGAACTAAATCAAAAGATCAAAAACCTCACAATTTCGAAACCGATTGGGACAAGGGGAGAAGACCGATACGAGTCCAACTCAGAGAAGGAGACGTCACCACACACCGATTCCAAGTCAAACACGGGAAGACCAAACACAAACCAAGTCAGAGTACGCAGCCCAACCTCGATCAGAAACAAGAACAACTCAGAAACAATCAAGTACCCAGGCCCATACGGACTACGCAATTCCGCATCGACACACAAACATTTTCTTCGGAAGCAAATGACAAGGAGCGTGACTCTAAAAGGCGCTCAAGAAGGGATGATAATGTCAAAAACTCCAGAGGGTGCATTGTACACTAGCCAAACTACTTCCCAAAACCGCAAACCCAAGGATGAAGAGCTACCATACCAAGAAGGAAAAGAACTCGGAAACTATAAAAAACTACCATGCAAACCAAGAAAGAAGAATCAGCAAGCAGAGAGAACTCGGAGAGGATGCGTTATATACATGGAAGAACTAGAACCCTACCTAGAACCACCCCAGATACCCGACTTAAAATCATCAGATGAATTAGAAGGAGATATCTCCGATGACGAGGAAGGCGATGACAATGAAACCAATGACCACAAAGCTGCAAGGCTAAAAAATAACAAGGCCAGGGCAGGAAGAAGAAATCGAACCTTTCAGATAAAACAAATCTGGAACAAATACAAAGCAGAACTGACAGAATACAACAGGAAGAAGGTAGAAAGCGAATCCATGAAAAATACAAAGAGAGAGAGAGAATTGAAGAGCTGACAAAAGAGCTAAATATCCTCACTAAAGAAGAAAGAATCATAGATGAGCAGAATAAAGAAGACGGAGATCCCAATAAACAACCCGACGGTGATACACCCAAAGAACAACAAGGGGGACAACAAGTCGAACAACCCCTTAAAAAGTCAATATTCCACAGATTGGGAAAGACAGAGATACCACAACCGTCGGAAAAGCATGAACGACATATCAGACTAGTAAATCAAAACAGCCCAGACTGGGGCCAGCGCTACCCGGAAGACTACGGAGAATCCGAGTACAGAGGAGACAGGGACTACTATAGAAGAGATTGGTCACCCGACTTCAATCGGACAGAACAATACGACAGATTTCCATGTTTCGCAAGAGATTGCAAACGTTGAGATTACCCCACAAGTTCAAACTAGCAAACCATTCCGAATACAACGACAAAGTAGAACCCAGTCAATGGATAAGAGTCTACTCTCAATCCATTGAACTCGCGGGAGGAGATAATGACATCAAGGCATTATATTTCCCAATGGCACTTGAAGTTATGCCTCTACAATGGTTCGACAAGTTAAAACCACGATCAATGAAATATTGGGAAGACTTGCAAGAGGCTTTCTGCTACAACTTTGCAGGTTTAATCACACACCCTATGACGGCAGCCGAGTTGAAAAACATTAAACATAGAAAAGGAAAAACTTTAAGAGAATATTATCGAAGATTCGGAGAACTCAGAGCTCAGATTCATGACATCACCGACAGAGAGGTAATAGAGACATTTGCCGATGGAATCCTAGCAAATTGGCAATTCAAAGATTATTTCAACGAAAACGCAAGATCCAATGAGGATTTCAAAAAGGCCATCGAAAAAATGATATCATCAGAAGAAACAACTCAACACAGATTCACCCAGGATTATTACGAAAACAGAAGACCAGATTTCAGACCTCATGATAGAAGGCCATGTCAGGATAACATGGTAGCAGCAGCGGATAACAAAACAAGATACAACGACAACGACAAAGGAGGATACAACAACAACTACCAAAACAACCGGGACACAAACCGGAATAACAGATACTCAAACAACAACTATCAGGGAAACAACTACGCAAGAAAGCCAGCAGAGAGAATAGAAAACCTACCATGCCACATACATCCTTATGCAGGGTACAAGTTAGTCAAATGCGACATATTTCAATGAAGATTTGCAAAGAAATAAGGGACGCGCACAAACAACTCAGAACAAAGAACAGATGAAACTAGAAAAGAAACAAAGAAGGCGGAGGGAAATTACCAGGAACCCCAGCAACAATTAGCCGTAATCTTTTCCGGAGTACCATACACAAGAAATATAAGACAAGAAAAGTTAGCCCATAGAACCATTATGGTAGCTGAACCAACTACCCCAAGATACTTGGATTGGTCAGAATACCCAATACAAATCACAAGAGAGGACCAATGGACGAGTGCGACAAACGCCGGCTACTATCCCCTAGTAATGGGACCAACAATAGCAGGAGTGGCAGTATCCAAAGTACTCATCGATGGAGGAGCTGGACTAAACATAATCTTCGTAGACACTTTAAGAAAGATGAACTTAGACTACGAAGGAATGATCACACCAACAAGCATTCCTTTCTATGGAACAGTACCCGAAAAAGCCTCCATACCATTGGGGCAGATAACCTTACCCGGTCACCTTTGGAACACTAGACAAATACAGAACCAAGTTCATCAAGTTCGAGGTAGCAGATTTCGAATCATGCTACCATGCAATCCTTGGAAGACCAGCACTTACAAGATACATGGCAATACCACACTACCCGTACCTCTCAAGATGCCGACAACAAAAGGAGTCCTATCACTAAAAGGAGACCTAAAGAAGGCTTACGATTGTGACGTACAAGCTATACAAATATCAGAAAAGCTGCAAGACTACAAAGAAAAAGAAGACATTGCAAGGAGGGTCGAAGAAATGAACCCGGATGAAATACAAATACCAGCAAAGAAGCCAAATAACTTCACACCACCAAAATAAGCCACCACAAAGACAATTGATCTATTGACTGGAGATGCAGAGAAGACAACAATAATCAGTGCAAATCTAGACCCCAAATAGGAACTTGCGCTCACCAACTTTCTAAGGGATAACAAAGACATATTCGCATGGAAACCTGCAGACATGCCGGGGGTCCCAAAGGAGTTAGATGAGCACAAAATTGACACAAATAAAGGTTCAAGACTAGTAAAGCAGAAGTTACGCAGATTCGTTCCAGACAGAAAAGCAGCAATCAAAAAAGAAATTACAAAGCTATTGGCAGCAGGGTTCATTAGAGAAATAATCAACCTAGACTGGTTAGCCAACCCGGTCTTAGTAGAGAAAAAGAACTCGAAGGAATGGCGCATGTGCGTTGACGACATGGATCTCAACAAACATTGCTCAAAAGACCCATACGGACCACCAAGGATTGATCAAGTCATAGATTCAACAATGGGATCATCATTATTATCCTTCCTTGATTGCTACTCGGGGTATGATCAAATATCACTAAGAGAAGAAGATCAGAGCAAAACATCTTTTATAACACCCTTCGGAGAATATTGCTACAAGTCAATGCTATTTGGACTAAAGAACGCAGGAGCAACATATCAGAGAGCAATACAAACTTGTCTTGGAGATCAAATCAGAAGAAACGCTGAAGCTTACATTGATGACGCGGTAATCAAGACAAAAGAACCTGAATCACTGTTGGAAGACTTAGAAGAAACTTTCAAAAATCTAAAGGCATGGAAGCGGAAATTAAACCCTACAAAATGTGTTTTTGGCGTACCATCAGGGAAACTACTCAGTTTCTTAGTCAGCAACAGAGGGATCGAAGCATGCACAAAACAAGTCAAAGAAATTATGGAAATAAAGCCACCAAAAAAGATCAAGGACATACAAAAAATGATAGGATGTATGGCAGCTCTCAACACATTCATCTCAAAGCTGGGAGAAAAAGGATTACCCTTCTTCAAACTCTTAAAGAAGAAAGAAAGTTCCGAATGGACAGAGGAGGCAAATCAAGCTTTCATCAAGCTAAAAGAATACTTATCATCATCTCCAATAATGACTCCACCGAAAAACAAGGAAGACATGATGCTATATATCACGGCAACAAAGAATGTGTACTTATATCATCAAGGAAGCTAAGGCATTACTTCCATGAACACAAGGTAACTATCATCACCAATTTCCCGCTACAAGACATACTCATAAATTAACAAGGACGCTATAGGCCGAATATCAAAATGGGTAGTAGAGCTCGGAGCCTTAAACTCGGACATCAAAATGAGAACGTCAATCAAATCGCAAATACTACTTGACTTCATCGCAGAATGGACAGAAGCTACCCAAAAAGAACCCGAACCAATACAGGACCATTGGAAAATGTATTTTGATGGATCTCTAAAACTCGGAGGGGCAGGAGTAGGAGTACTATTAATCTCTCCAGAAGGAAGACAACTAAAGTACGTATTGCAAATATCATGGCAAGCAACAAACAATGAAGCAGAATACGAAGCGCTCATACATGGCCTAAAAGTAGCAACTACCTTGGGAATCAAAAGAGTACTCGCCTATGGAGATTCAAAAGTAGTAATTAATCAAGTAAACAAAGAATGAGACTGCACAAAACACAACATGGATGCATATTGCGTAGAAATAAGAAAGCTCGAGAAGAACTTTGAAGGACTAGAAATCCATCATATCCCAAGAGATTCAAACGTGTCCGCAGATATATTATCAAAATTAGGGTCAGATAGAGCAAAAGTACCACCAGGAATATTTGTAGAAGAACTTGAAAGACCATCATTTCAAGAAATCGACAAAAGAAAGGAAGACTCAATGTACATAGACAAGACAGAAGAACCCAATACTTCAAGACAAGTCTTCAACATAGAAAGTGATCGGAGACAAGTGTACATTGATTATAAAAGCGAAAGCAAACTACCCGGAGACAAAGTAGAAGCAACAAGAGTTATAAGAAAAAGCAAAGCCTACGTCCTTGTAAAAGACAAATTATAAAAGAGGGCAACATCTTCTGGAGTATTACTAAAGTGTGTATCAACACAAGAAGGAAAGGAGATATTAGAAGAAATCCACTCGGGATGCTGCGGAAACCATGCAACACCCAGAACACTAATCGATAAAGCATTTAGAAGTGGATTCTACTGGCCAACAACACTCAGAGATGCAGAACAATTAGTCAAGACGTGCAAAAGCTACCAAATGTTTGCAAGACAATCACATGTCCCAGCACACAATCTAATCTGCATACCACCAGCTTGGCCCTTCTCATGTTGGGGGCTGGATCAAGTTGGACCTCTCAAAAAAGCAAAAGGAGGATTTGAATATATATTTGTGGCGGTGGATAAGTTCACTAAGTGGATTGAATACAAACCACTAGTTAAATACAGCGCAGAAAAAGCAACAGAATTTATACAAGACATCATACATAGATTTGAGATGCCCAACAGAATAATTACAGACCTAGGATCACCATTCATAGCAAAGGAATTTCAGTATTGGGAAAGAGACTGTGGAATAGAGATAGACTATGCATCAGTCGCTCACCCCCAAGCAAATGGACAAGTCGAAAGAGCCAACAGACTATTATTACAAGGTTTAAAACCAAGATTGTATGAAGACTTGAAAGACTACAAAGGAAAATGGATAGAATAATTACCGAAAGTGGTTTCGGGCTTAAGAACCCAGATCAGCAGAGCAATAGGATACTCACCATTCTTTCTGGTTTATGGATCAGAAGCCGTATTACCCGCTGACTTAATATGACAATCACCAAGAATCGAACAATATGATGAGGGAGAAGCTGAAGAAACAAGACAACTAGAGATTGACACAATCGAAGAAATAAGAGATAGCTCAGTGATACAAAATGCAAGATACCTACAAGGCCTGCGAAGACATTATGACAGGAACACACACCGAAGAACACTACGTCTATACTATTCTTACTACTTTAACCCTAGCATAACGCTAAAGCACTCTACTTAAAGTAAAGCGATGAACAAGCGTGAAAATATGTATAACTGCTATGCCAGAAGTAGAATATCAAATACTATAAAGAACTCAGAAGAAATCACTTACAAGTGCTAAACTTACAAGAGATTCGCATCCGCTGAGGTAGAGCTCCGGAGAAGATTCCCAATAGATCCGGGGCTTTCTCCAGAAGACTTCACTCACTCTCCTCCAACTAGCATAGCACTACAGCAGAGCTTCACTAAGCTACTAAGCAGTAGTATTTCTCAAAAGAGTCAGGAATACAAGTGAAGGCCTAGGGGGTATTTATAGCACGAGGTGGAGTAGGGGCTACTCCGGTGCCACGTTAGTGATCCGCGCCACCTTCATCAGCCACCGTAGGATCAAACCGTCATTGTAACCACCTTAGATCAATGGCAGGGATGCTTCTGATGTGTGGAGGCATGTAGAGAGGCGGTGGGACCTCCTCCTTCTTCTAGAAGGTGTCCCCACTAGTTAGGGACCCAGTGAGAGGCTGTAGCCCAATTTTGGAGATCGACCGATGCACTTTTGGCTCCTTTGGAGTCAGGCTTTCTCATGGAAGCTCATGGACGTGTCAGGAGTCCAATGGTGAAGTCGGTCTAGAGTTTGGCTCCAATCACATATCAGGAGATATGCAAAATGAGCTTCCAGCATTGCTGATTGGCCTAAAATGTTATTCCCTGCAAACCAAAGTCTTCCATGTATATGTGGAAGTCATTAGTGGTAACTATGTGCATATAGCGTTAATCTACTCTTGAATCCAAGGCTGTTGACGGTTTTTTAGTATGTAAAAGTATGTCATTCTTACCATCAACAAGATCCCCCATACTTACCTCTTTGCTCGTCCTCGAGTAAAGGATAAAAGTAAACATAACTATGATATTCTCAAAGTATAAAGGAAGCATAAATATTTACTCAAGACACTTTGTTATATAAGTGGGATATGTGGTATTTTCTAGCATATATCCTTGAGAGGTTGATAAATGGAATAGTTCTCAAGGAAAATTCATCTCCCAAATCATAGTTTAGTACTTGGAGTTTTTGATAAGTTTTTCAAAAGAAAGCACATAAGTCAACTTACTCCTCATATAGCACTCTAGATCACTCACAAGGTGTATGATTCCTTACCAAGGCATAACATGAGATTGACTTCTTTGTATCTTCCAACTTCTAAATGGCTTATGTGGAGCTTAGGTAGGGATAAACAATGTAGCATATTTGCATTACTTATATTGTAAAGTCAAAACAAGGATCCAAGGAGAAAAATGTCATAATCCTAGATCATGATGTGCATGTGTATGGAATATGATAGTGGACTTTATTGTACTCCTTTATTACTATGTATGATCTCTCTAACTTAATAATTGTTTGAGATATGGCTATCTTTTTTTTTGCTGAGCTTTTCTTCATCATCATTTTTGATAGCCATATCTCTTTCGAACAATTTGAGAGAGATCATAACATATTTTTGGAGTATTTATTGGATGATCATGGAACAAGTAAATGAAATGCATGTTTTCGTACTTCTAGTGTAGAAGCAGCGTTTATATGTGTGTACATGATCTTGATCTTTGAACTATGAAAAAATTCTCAACAAGGGTCAACAAGGTTTGACCAAACTCAAAGCAAATACAAGAAGCATATGAGGAAGGTTTTTGATCATGTATAAACATATATGGCTTTGGTAGGAACTTATCACTATAGAGGAGTAGTGACATTATGGTTTTATGACATTTTCAAAAACTAATCTCCAAGTACTTTAAATAAACAGGGTATGAATCATGAGCCGAGAACGTATATCACATTGATCAACAACTTAGTCAATATGATTTCTAATCAAGATATTTAACCACTAGGATAAGCAAAAGCAAGAATTCATCTTTATGACGCTTTTACCCTCAGAATGTCATAGATCATGTCACTTTTCAAATTTTAGTTTCAAAAATGCGATCTTCTTGTTTTTATTCAATATTAAAATGGAAATAAACTAAGTAATTAATTTCATGAAAGAAATAAAATTTTATTTTTATTTTTATAAGGGAAATGAGTTAAGCAAATAAAAACATAAAAGAAAAAGGGAAGAGATGTGGCAAACCAGACATGAAGTATGTTGAGGTTTAGCAGATGCTGGCTGGTGGACCCAAAGGTTCTTGGTGGGGTCGGTCGACCTCACTTTGGAGCCTTTGGCCACATCGGTCCCTGAAATAAGATTTCTTACCTCTGAATGTTCTTCTGCTCTGTTAGTTCTGCCTATTGCCCTTGAACGTGCATCGGTCGATGCTGAAAAGTGACCGTTGAGGTCCAATTTTTTCATGGGACGTGTAATGACATTGTACATCATGATTCCATGATCCATCTGGTCAAATGGTATGTTGGGGTGTC
This sequence comes from Microstegium vimineum, assembly GCA_022036555.1. Taxonomy (NCBI): domain Eukaryota; kingdom Viridiplantae; phylum Streptophyta; class Magnoliopsida; order Poales; family Poaceae; genus Microstegium; species Microstegium vimineum. The sequence continues at coordinate 30,895,739 of CM039126.1, forward strand.
AACCGATACCCCCCATACTTGTTTTAGTGCATACTATAACAGAGGATAGAGAGAGATCAAATGCAGGGATTCTGCTAGGGTAAGAAACCAGCAGAACCAAGAGTTTCATTTGTCATTGATAGCTTAGGCATATGTTTATTGATTCATGGGTGATAGAGTAACAAGCCTAAGTGTCTTGTTGCTATGAAGGGCTAAGGTGTGCCAAGGGATAAGGTGGAGAGAGAAAGTCCTATGGTCTTAGCATAAGGGATGACAAGGATCTTGGCATGCTCGCTTCTATCAGAGCCATGATGTAGGTTGTGTTGATGGCTCTAGAGGATGTCTTAGAAGAGAGAAAGAAGAGAGAGTCCAACATCCTTCGCCTCTATTTTGACTTGGATCATGCCGGAAACAGGATAGGAATGTTGGTCCAACGCTCAGAAGCAACGTGCATGGCTGAAGGGCCAAAACCCCAGTCGGCTGACCCCCTTTTGAGAGTTTTGACTCGACCAAGCCAGGATTTAAGGTCAGGTTTCATAAGCCATGCAATGCCGAGCCCTGAAGCTCCTAGAGGCGGTCGGCCGACTCCCTTTTGGGGCCAAATGGGCCCAACTGTTTCATGGTGAAAGATAAGGCTAAGCATAGGCTATTTTTAGGGTCAAACAAAAAAAATGAACAAAAATTAAAACAAGTAGATTTTAGTTCTCAATTGGATTAAAGACAAAATTTATCATGTTAATTTCATGCTCAAGTGATTCATGTTCATGAGAAACTTTGAGACATTGACCATTTACCTTTAAAGGTGTTGCAGTCGTGACGATTCCATGTGTCACAACATTGATGATGACGAATGGTCTTTCTCTTGTTAATCATCACGTTGTATTCAGACCCTTTCCTCCATTCATTGTTTCTCTCCTGCAAAGGATTAGTGGACAACACATACCCGAAGGAATGCACAAATATTTTGAAGCAAGGGCAATGTTGTCATAGAAATGAAGGGCATCTTCTATGCTATAGAAAAGTTAGCTTTAACATTTTAGCACAGAAAGAGATGTTCCATCATTGTTCACCAATTCTTTAAAAGTTAAGCAAGGTTGAGGCAATGATGTGCAAGATTATTTCATTACTACCTCAACCCTTGATTCATCTCTTATGAATGATCTCATGACTTACCCAACAAAATTTGGAAGTTATCATGCATGGGTTAGTTTAAAAGTAAAACCAAATTCCATACAAGTATACTTTTGGTTCATTAATCAAACTTGAAACCATGTCTAATTTGATTAAGGAAGACTATTTGACCTAAGCACCATGCTCAATTTAAAGAGCCTATGGGAATATGAATTAAAAAATATCCCAAACAGAACAAGGAAGCATGAAAGAATAAAGAGAGACATTTAAGAGCATAGATGGTGAACCAAATGAGCCTTTTGTTTTGTTTTGTTTTTTTATTTTTTATTATATTTTTGTCATTTAGCAAGATGAGCAAGGTATAAAGCAAGGTAGAGACAACCAAACAAAATTAAGTAATGAAGAATGACATGAGTTTCTTAGAGAAATCCACCCCCCCATACTTGGATCTTGCAACATTTGATAATGAGCAAATCCAAGTCTAGGATGTGGACTTTTTTTCTTTTAAATGTGCTTCATTATTAAAATATGTTTGATTGGACATACCTTGTGTTTTTCTCCATCATTCTTTTCGTTAAAATCTAAAATGGTTAGTGACAAAAATACCCGAAGGAACATTTTCACAAATATTCCCTTAATCTCATTTTACAAAGTCATTTTATTTATTTCAGAATTTTGGGAAACTAAAAATATTTTTATTTTTGTTTTATATATTTTTTTTAACAAGCAAACTTTTAATAGAAAAAAAGACTCGGGTTATCTCCCGAAAGTGCTTAATTTTAAGACACAAGCTTGTCTTTGGGAAACCTTCAAGTTGCAACTCATGTTGGTGAAGCGGTTTCCCCTTCAACTCCAACATTTTTGAATCTATCCTCAAGACCAAAACACTATGAGATTTGCAAAATTTTTGGTATACAAACACATCTACAACCAACCTTGCAAAGATTTTAGAAACAAGAAGCATGAAGAAGTTGTAGATCATGTGTGGGGTGATGGTAGAGGGAAGGATTGACTTGGGAGATTTCTCATGTGAGCATGGAATTGATGGGAAGATTGGGGAATAGCTTCCATGCTCATTGATATTGTTCTCCCTTTCAAGGAGTGGGTGCTCACTTTCTTTCTCATGACATTTCAAGTCATCCTCAAGGCTTGAATGGGTCATGGCTGTTGGTGAGGTTGACATAAGCTCACCCATTGGATCAAGAACGGGTTTGGATTCTAACCCTTTGATAAGAGGTCGGGAAGACCAAACGGGTAGATAATGTTAACCTATTCTATGACCTAGCTTCTCATTTCCTAAAGTGTTCTCCAAGATTCTCATGATTGGCCTTCCGATAAAGGTGAGATGAAAGGACAGTCCAGGAAAGTCAAAGATATGGAAATCTAGGAAGATCTTGATATCATCAACCACCATAAGAACATCACGGAGGACTCCTAAACAATAAATGATTTGACCATTGGGGAGTCTAAGATGCTTTTGTGATTGGGATAGATGATCTTTTGATGATGTTGGAACATGGAAATGAGGAATGATGTTGATCCCAAGGTTAGGATCATAGCAAATGTTGCCATCATTGCCCAACACTTGACAGGATATACTCCTCACATGTGTGGGCATTTTAGTGACTTCTTTTGACGATTCGGCCTTATCCAACCATTTTATACTTACAACGCACTACTACAGGGCAGGGATATAGTAACACCGACTTGTGTTACTATATGTAGAAAAAAGTGTTACTAGCTTTGTTAGTAACACATTTTTGTTTGTGTTCCAATAGGCCATGTTACTATAGACTGGTTTATTGTAACACATTTAATTGTCTATAGGATCATTTGTTTAGTGTTACAATGATTTTTGTTGTAACACTTTTCTTTTGCTTTAGTAACACTTCACATTATGATAGGACACATAGTTTGTAACACATTTATTTATATATTAGAACACTTGTCAAGTGTTACAATGATCATTCACTGTAACACTTTGTTAGCTCTAGTAACACTTCTACATTATGGTAGACACAATATGGAACAAAGGAACACATGTTGTAACACTTATTTACATCTATTGAAACATATTCTTATGGTAGAGCACAATATGAAACAAAGCAACACATATTTTGTAACACATATTTATATGTATTATAACATATTCAGATTATGAAACAAAATATTTATTTTGCCTATACATGTGGCACATTGATTATTATATAATCACACAAACCTGACACTTTGCAAAGTCACATAAACCACAAATTTCAATGATCATAGCAAGATCAACATAACATAGGATGATTTCAAACATTGTGCTTGTCCAGATCAAATCATTGTATATGTACATAACAATATATGGCTGTAGAGAGCAAACACAAATAATCCATACTAGACAAAAAAAATTCAAGAACTAGCTAGAATTCATAAAGGCCATTGCTTCTTATTCTTCTTCTCCTTCTTCTTTTGTCCAGTCTTTGTACACATCGATGTGGGAATTCAACCATTAATCATTTGAACCTATAAAGAAAAAGTAAGTTATTATATTGCAAATTAGGCCATATATGTACAATGATGTAAAGTTAAGGGTAGTTTGAACATACAAACATGAAAGACCAAGCAATTGAGACTCCTTTGGCACGAGCATCACCAATATTGTTGCATCTAGGCATGGGCCTTACTAATGGCTCGTCTTTTGCTATAGGATAATCAATACGCACTTTGTAGAATTGAGTTCCTATCTTTACTCCACCAACAACTGTTTCCGGATTAGTGCTCATGAGAGTTGCATAGGCCACATTATCCTTATTAGGATATTTTGAAGTCATTAGTAGCACCATGGATCCAACCAACATTAATTTAACATATTGGTTAGTGACCCACAACTCTTAGATGTACATTGTCATGAAATTAGAACAAGTCCTATTATGTTTGTCTACCTTCATTTGAGGCTTATTTCTTTGATGCTTGTAGCATGCAGCCTTGTCTTGAGCCCCCTCCTGCCCTCCATGATGACCCTTACAGATATGAAATAATAAGATAAACATTCAACTATAATTGTAGCAAATTAAATGTGGCTCATAGATACCTTTTGTTTCTTTTTGTTGCACTTATGGTGGATAAAAGTAGATTGTCATTATCACTAAATTCAGAATCACATGTCTCTTTATGCTAGTAAAGAGAAAAAAGACAGTAGCATGAGTTAACAAAAAAACCTTTGTGGATAAAATAAGGAGTAAAATCCACTGACGGTCCTTTAACTTGCACCATTGTGTTAAGTCGGTCCACAAACTTGCAAAACTGACGTTTAGGTGCCTAATTGTTGTTTCAGTTTCACTGTAGGCGCACGTGCAGGTTATGTTAATAGCCCCTGTAGTCTGTTTAACCCCATTGGACTTCACTTCTATAGAGACAAAAAAGCTAGTTGCAAAAATACAAGCACAATTCCAAAGGGAGGCCGAGGAGGCTGCTCAACAAGCTGCTATTGAATCTAGATGTTCAGCAAGTGTAGGGACACATGGAAAGAGAGCAACTGCACCAGCCAGTAAACAAGGTCAAGTGCAAAACCTATCTGTAACAATTAGATCAGTAAATAGCACATTAACAATTTATGTTTTCACTTGTACAGATCTTCACCCAAGATGAAATAGAGGTACCAAACATAGAAAACAACTCAATCAGCATGCTAAATTAGATGTTGTCATAGGTAACTGGGCCACATTACTTGTTAAATACTTGGTATGAACTAGACTCACTGCCAATTGCTTATGTAGGAAACCACAACTACAGTGCAGTCACAAGCCATTGGACCTTTACCTGACACTCATTTCATATTGAACAACTAGGCAATAGAGAGTCCAAAAACACTGACCAAGACTACCAAGGATGGTAGGAAGGCAGCAACATGTACGCAAAGAGGAAACCGCCTACTAGAAAACATGATGTGGGAGGACCTAAAAAGAAATCCAAGGCTACAAGGAAATCTAGGAACGTGGAGGAAGGACATCAGGAAGGCACCAACGATTTAAATGTTCCCTCACTGTAGTTATGGTTGTTCTGTCTTATGGCGTTCATTTTTTAAGCAACCAAACTGTTATGATGCACAAATAATATTGTCAATAGTTAGTATGTATCAAACTATTAAGATGCACTATAGTCATATCAACAGATAATAAGCATCAATACCTAAACTCCCGTTTTGCATGTTTGTGGACCGGCTTGACACAGTGGTGCAAGTTAGGACCACCAGTGGACTTTATCTAAAATAAGTATTGAATTCACAAGAAAGTGACTGTACCAATTCATCCCTGTGTTTCATGAATCCATCAGCATTGTGGTTGGGTGCAACACCATCAGCATTATGGTTGGGTGCAACACCTTGAACTCTCTAAAAATTTGAAACAATATTAAAGCCAAAAGTCTAGATTAGGTCAAAACATGAAAAAAAGAGCAAATACCTTTCTTTTAGAATTCACCGCTTGATTATGAGAATTGTTATGATCACTCCTAGCACAATATCCCTAGAAAACATATAAAGTTTCACAGTGAAGTGTTTCAATATGAAGTTACAAATTAAAATGTACATTGTTACCATTGTTGCTTCTTGGTTGTCATGGTGCCTTTGATTGTTTCTTAGTTCTTCAATAACTTTGTCTTGCATTTTAGAATGCTCTTTGAGTTGACTTAGTTCCTCCAACATATGAGTCTCTATATCAGATGATGAGCCTTCTAGTGAAACTATATTAATGTCCTTAAAATGGTGTGTTCTTCGACCATAAACTTGTTTAGGAACCGGAAGCAATCCCATGCCATGCACTTGTCCAGCTTTCTCTTCTCCCAACACCTGATGCAATGCATCACCTTCCCATGCAACTCCTCGCTCACTATTTTGTGCTAACTCTGGTTGTGTGTCTAGGAGATTTTCCAACTGAACCTACAAGCAACAAATCTGCACATTAAAAAACAGAAATAATTAATTTTATATTTGAAAATTTTCTCATGTGCATGTAGCATACCACTGGTTCATTTATCCCTTCTCCCCTTTTGTTGTGAGTCGCAAGGTAAACCTTTGCTCTATGTGGCTGTTTTTTTTCAGGATCAGCTTGCCTCTGCAAAAATAGCAATAAAGGAAAAGTAAGTGGCATCATAACATTTGTGGAGGCGCAAAAGATCGTTGCAAAACTTGGCCTTAAATATGAGAAGATTCATGTATGCCCAAATAATTGTCAGCTCTACAGGAAAGACAAGAAAGATGATGACTTTTGTTCAAAATGTAAAGCTTCAAGATGGAAAAATAAGCCAGATGAAACAAAATTAACAAAAAAGGAAAGAAGAAAGGCAATCCCAAATAAGGTATTGCGTTACTTTCCTATCAAACCTAGACTTAAAAGGCTTTTTATGAACAAGGAAACAGCTAAGTTAACTAGATGGCATGACGAGGAGCGTACAAAGGATGGTGCTTTGCGCCATCCTGCTGATTCAGAGGTTTGGAAACGCACTGATTCCCTCTACCCTCACATTGGATCAGATTCGCGAAACATGAGGTTTGGAATAGAAACCGATGGTTTTAACCCGTATGGGAAGTGCAATTCTACCCATAGTTGTTGGCCAGTCGTATTAGTACCCTACAACCTTCCACCATGGTTATGCCTGAAAGCTTCTTCTCTTATGCTTACTCTAATAATTCCTGGTTACCCCGGAAAAGACTTCCATGCATTTATGCAGCCAATTTATGATGAGCTAAATGAGTTGTTTGACACTGGTATGTCTACATATGATGCATCTCGAGCTGAGAGATTTCAACTTTATGCTACAGTATTGCAGACTATAGCTGACTACCCTAGGACAGGGATACTGGCACGGTATAGTGTTATGGGACAACTGGGATTTTTGTCCTATGATGATGAAACAAGTTCAAGGCGCTTGAAACATGGCATCAAGCAATGTTTCATGGGGCACCGACGATTTCTACCCACTGGCCATGAGTTCCGTTATGATGCTAGTTCATTTGATGGAACCGAAGAGCATCGGTCCAGACCTATTTCTTATTCTGGGGAATCTCTTTTGGAAAAGATAAAATCAATTAGTGACTTTGATAAGTCTAAAACCTGGAAGGGTGTTAGTGGCCTATTTTGTTTGTCTTACTGGAAGTATAATTTTCTACGACACAATCTTGACTTTATGCACATAGAGAAGAATGTGTGTGAAAATATATTTGGGACACTTTTAGAAATGGATTCCAAATCAAAGGACAATCTATAGGCAAGGAAATACTTGCAAGAAGTGAACATTAGGCTAGATCTGCATCCACAAAAAAGGCTAATGGGAAGTATTACTTGCCTCCTGCTTTGTACAACATGTCTAAAGAGGAGAAGCAACAATTCTTGACAGTCCTTCGTGACATAAAAGTTCCCAATGGTTATTCTAGTAACATCTCTAGATGTGTAAATGTTAGTCCTACAAAAATTTTAGGCCTAAAAAGTAATGACTGCCACATACTAATGCAACAACTTATGCTACTAGCTTTGAGAGGTCTTCTTCCAGATGAAGTCACATCTGTCTTATTTGATCTATGTGGATATTTTAGAGAACTGAATGCAAAAGTTCTCCACATGAATGAACTTGAGTCCGTCTTAACGGATGATTTGTTCATGGTATTCCTCCGAAGGAAGGCAACAGGCCGCCGGGACCCATCGAACGGACCCGGTACTAGATGAAACCGATTTGGGGTGAGCCACGACATGGGTCACTAGCCGGAACCCTATCGAACGGGAACCAACACCCCACTCAGATTGGCCCGTTAGTAACTCGACGAGCATCCATGGTTCGTCCACCTCGAGGATAACATGGATTGGCTCACATTCCCGCTTCTTGCGGAGAGATGCGCGAGGAACGCACAAGAAAGACGGTACAGACCCGAGACGGTTCCTTGCATCGAGTAAGGACTCAGGGGCTGCCACCGCACCCCCTCCGCTGGTTCAAGCAACTAGATAACGGGGGGGGGGGGCAGGAACACCCAGGTAAACACGAAGCAAACACATTTCAATTTCTCATATATATATATTAATCCTTGCAGGGGTTACACGCTTACATGCTTTCTAAGAGCTACGGGAGCTAGGCCCAATCATCAGACACCAAAAACACAAAAACGTTTTACAAGGTGGACTGAAGTGAAATGCCTGGCCGAAGGGCCAAAAGCTAGAAATACTACGCGGATGCCCACGATAAGGGCACCGCCGCCCGACACCTGTATTATCCAGGTCAGGCAACCTAGCTGCGGGGCCTAGAGAGTGCCTGCCTGGTCACCGGGATCGCATCGGACGGCGGCGTCACGACCCACCGGTCGCCCTGACCCGACATGCTGCAGCTGTGGAGAACAACAGCTGCCTCGTCTTCAGGAAACCCTGGGCCGTGACGACACTACTCCCTCCCTAGAGTTGGTTGGGCGCTTTTCAGCTGCTCCATGATCAAGGACAACGCTGGCAGAGGACCTGGAGCCCGCCATGCACTGGCAGCCCCGAGTTCCCCAATCTCGTCGACGGCGACATCGCCATTGTTGACACAAAAAGCGTCAGATCTGTGAACACCTCGGACTATTACCCAAAGCTCGGTATTCCGGAGGCGTGCCAGTCGATTTGACCAATCAATCGACAAGGATGATAACTAGAACAAACTGAACGAGACGACAGCGATGCGCCCGGACGTCAAGGCTCAGATTGATCAAGGATAACTAGAGTAGAGCTGAACGAGGCAAACAGCGATGCGCCCAGATTGCCAAAGCTTAGAGGTACTCCCACGCGGAACTAACAAGGATTTGACGGAGATCAGGATGATGCAGCCCGTCGAAAGCTTGAAGAACTCATTAAAAGCTATAAGTAATGCAAGGAAAGGGTAAATTGCGATAAAAAGTAGAATAAGATAAAATTGGTTTGTTTTGAATTGGATTGATTGTTTATTCCATAGCCCTCGGGCACATATTTATACTCCCGCATGGAGAGTTGTACAAAGACACGACACACATCCTTCCTAAAACAAACTCCTATATTAAAGGAAACTGACTCGCGCAGGAGCCGGATAACAATATTTATTTCCTAAACAAACACACCTATTTTAAAGGAAAATAAACGACTCATGCAAGAGTCGGACTCAAACTACTATGATAATACTGGTACAAAACACCAGTTTCCTTATTCTCCTCCTCGATGAAAACTTTCCATCGGCAGATCTCTTTAATCCACGCCTTCCTTCTTTTGACCACCGGTAACCTTCTGCTACCACCAAGCGCTAAGTCACGCCCATCGGCATCGGCAACACTTCCCTGATCGGCAATCGGCAACATTTCGATTAGCGTCCTTGTGTTGGTAACTCTTCACCAATCATTCCCCATCGACAATTGGCAACCACCCTTCATCGGCAATCGGTAATGACCCCTCGGCAATCAGCAATGACTCTTCATCGGCAATCAACAATGACCCCTCACCGGCAATCGGCAATGACTCTTCATCGGTCATCGGCAATGACTTTCATTGACAATCAGCTTCAGCAAGACTCCACCAATTAACCTCTGCCGGCAAAGATCATCTAGCCCCCATCGGCAACGTGCTTGGTCTTCCCGCAGCACTCTCCCATCGGCAATATCGGCTCAAAACTTTCCTGATGCCAATGGAGAACGGCCACTGACCAGTCAAGCTTCAGTCCATTTGACATGTGTCGAAAAACGGTGTCAACACATGCCCCCCAGTTTCGGAGCATATAACTTTACGTACCGAAATTCTCTCCACTGTAGCCGTCGCTGTAGCCGTTGCTGTAGCCGTTACCCCCGAAATAGACGCACGGTTTCCTCGATCCCCGCGTGTGGAACAACAATTTAATAATAAAATCCTTCGATTGTAGCACAAACAGTTGCAGAACACCTCGATCACCGTGCGTATCTACCGCGGACTCCTCCACATTCCTGTATAATGCGAAACAGATCCCCAAAATGCCCCTGAACATGCTTATAAAAGTTACCGGGATCCACCCTACTTTTCACCCTGAATCCATTTTTACTCTCACCTCCCTGCCTTCATCTTCAACCTCCAGCCGCCCTGAAGAACAAGAACTCGAGCAACAATACTCCTCCGCAATCCAAGGACGAACTGCAAGCATCCCCTCGACTCCAATGGCAATCCAAGTTGACATCCCCAAGGTGAGACCTATTTCCTTTCCAATCCAACCTTCTGTTGATACTTTTCTCGCACAAATCTGGATTTATCCCTGTCCCTTTTCCTGATTTTTTTCTCTTATTTTCTTCGAACTCTAGGAGCTATACAACAAGGTAGTGATCCCACTTACCGGTTCCACCTTTAGCTGTTTAGGCCCCATGGGCAATCCGGATCCCAGCTACATAATCAACGCAGAAACCAACCGAATCCCTTTCAGATCTGAATGTTTCGGTTTAGGACTGTGGAAGGATGTTTTTCGATCATGGCCCAAGCCCACCAAGGGGTGGAAGAACTGGTATCTCAGGGCTGCTAGGGCGCAACAAGTTTACTGGCAAGAGCGCAGCTTGGACCAATGTATCAGGCTTTCTATTGCCGATATAGAGAAGAACGAGAACATGCTGATAGCCGCCTCCTATTTCTGGTCGGACACTATGAACGCCTTCTTATTCCGACATGGACCAGCCACCCCCACTCTTGCCGATGTCCACATGTTGACTGGCCTGGACATATCCTCTGCCGATACCTTCACCTTGTTCAACAAGAAAGCTGAGCATAAGGTGAACACCCGGAACATCGGCGGCTGGACAGGCTATATTCAGGAATACCAGAAGACAGGATCGGTAAACCAGAGGGAGCATGCCACCTTCCTGAACATGTGGCTGGACAAGTTCATCTTCTGTGGCAGAGCAGTTGGACCCACTACTATGTATCTTCCAGCAGCTGAACTACTTGCCGATGGGACAAGATTTCCCTTGGGCAGATATCTTCTAGGATCGGTATACCGTCTTCTCCACCAAGTATCTCAGAAGTTATTGCTAGGTGAGCACATCGGCAACCTTGGAGGCCCCTGGTGGTTCATCAATATGTGGTTGAACGCACATATGCAGAAGGCACTTCAACTTGACTTGTTCGCCCAACGTTTCCCACGAGACATACCAGAAGACCACCAGTGTGGGGAGGATGAATCGGCAACTCACCCTCCACTCAACTTTGGAGAGGCCACTATAGTGCTGCCAGGGACCGATGCCGATGCGGAACAAGTCGGTCTATTCTTTCAGAAGTTCTATAATGGAATTCCTGCCACAGAACGGCTCTGGTGGCCATATGCCGATGAAGACAGCCAATTCCCACTGCTATTCAACCTTACCGATGGGAATGTGCCTGAGAACTAGATAATTATGAAGGCCAGCATCACTCCCTGAGCTATCCCAGTGAACATCTTTGGATCGGGAAAGAATGCCCCTCCATCATTTGAGTTCTACTACCCATCGGTAGCGGCGAGACAAATGGTGTTCGGTCAACTGCCGATCAAGCTTTGTTACTCTAAGATAGTGAAGCCCAGGCAGACATTCTCCAGCGCTCTAGACTGGAACAAGGTTGTCAACCTTCTCCTTGATGCCGATGTATCAGACCTCAACCTGTCCTCCTGGTCACCAACTTCCTTCATTACAAATGAGTACAAGTCCTGGTGGCAAGAATGGAGGTGCCAACTGTTTGCCAAGTCGTCGCACTACTATCGGCACATGATCGACACCGATCACATCGTTTCCAATGACGCAGTAAGTCTTTTATTCCGATGCATTCCTTACTTTTACCTTCGCCATCGGTATTTAACCTTCTTGCGTTTGACAGGTTGATGACCCGATTCCTCCGATGAGTAAGAGCGGCAAGCCCTTCAAGGTCCGAATGATGAGTCCCGTATCACTCATCGGCAACAAAGCTCCCTCGTTAGCTGCCTTCATTCCTCGACAGGTACTCACACCGACACCTGCAAAAGCCAAGGCTACATCGGCCGCTGCTGCTGCCCTGACGCGGGTGTTTGCAGTAAACTCATCTCCACTCATACCGATTATATACTGTTTAATCGGCAATATTTACTTTGTATAACTCACATTGAATATTTTCAGGCTATGAGGTCATCGGCAGCTGCTCCAAGCAAACAAGCACCTCCAAGTTCGGCTGCCGATGCCCCCCAGTCCTCATCGAAACGGGCTGGATCTTCTTCTGCTACCGCGCCAAGGAAGAGGAGGCGCTTAAGGCTGGCTAGCCCATCTTCATCATCGGCACAAGTCGCGCCACCAACTGCCGGCGCGTCGTCGGCAGAAACTCCGTCGGCTCCTATCCTAGACCAACCGATGGACGATGCCTTTGGTCAGGAGGCAGTTCCATCCGCTGCAGCAGAGGCGGCATCGGCATCGGCACCGTTAGCCGAAGCTCCTAATGAAGAAACACCCATAATGGCAGCGGGAGTAGCATCAGCATCGGCACCATCAGCCGAAGTCCCTGACGAGGTGACTGCACCCACTACAGCAGCTGAAGTAACATCAGTATCGGCGCCGTCAACCGAAGTTGCTGATGATACAACTCCGCCTGTTGTAGCGGCAAAGGCAACATCGGCATCGGTACCAACCGAAGATCCCGATGAAAGAGCGGCATCACCGCCACAACCAAGTATTACGCCGGAAGCGACGCCAGCGACAACACTACCATCACCAACAGCGTCGACTACTCCTCTGGTAGAAGCTCAGTCATCGGCAACCGCCGCTGATGTCCAAGATGAGGTTGGGCCATCTAATATACCAAGTCCTGGGCAAGAAGTCCGCTTCAAGATGGTAAGTTAATCACTTGAAAATTCTAGTATAATCTTTCGATCGGCATATTATAACCCTTCTGTTTTCAGGCCCAAGATTCCCTAGATAGTCTTTTCTCCTTCAGCTTCAACCCGCAGGATGAAGATAGACGCCAAGGCTCCCTCCAAGCAGACAGCCTATTTTCTTTCCCAGCCGACATACCTGACGACGCTGGGGAGGAAGAGAGTTCTGTCCCAGCTCTGTCGGTAGAGATCAAGACCAAGCTCGAGGCACTGCTTTCCTTGCTGCTACAAGACACCTCCGGACTCATTCAGGATTCATCAACGTCAAGGACTGCTCTCAAAGACATCCAAAGCCATCTCCCTGCTGATATGGCAGAAATCCTTCTCCAGGCAACCTTCCTCGACATCAAGCAAATCCAATACCAGCGGCTTTCCCGTCGCATTGCCGATAGGGTCGCTCAATCCAAGAGCGAGGAAGAGAAGCTTAAGTTCAAGAATATTGCCGATGAAAAGCACAAGGGCATCGGCCAGGCAGAAACCTCCATCAACGGCCTCGATCAAGAAATCACTCGGCTATCGGCAAAAAAATAAGAGCTGTTGGCCGAGTTACAAAAGGTTGAAGAGGGCCTGACCGTAGTCAACCAGCAGAGAACTCAATTATCCGATGCCATCAGAGTTCTGCGGCAAGATAGGGACCAGAACGCCCGGCAAGCCATCTTGTGGAAGAAGAAGATCAAGCCGGTCGAAGGCTCTGCTAATGCCGACGCCAAGGAGATGAACGAGATAGAGCAGATCCGCCTGCGTGCGATATCGGTCATTCACTCCTTGCTGTAATTTACTTATCGCATCGGCGCAAATGTAACTCCGATACTTAATTCTGGGTCTTGTAATATAACGTTTACACGTTTTTATCGATGTATTATAATTTTTCCTTTCTTTGTCATTCAAACGAGAGTTTCTGAGATGTATGCTTTGCTGGAGACAGACTGTCTTATCCGATAAGAACTTGATTAGGAAACCACTCCCAGGCCTAGGATTCAATCCTGATCGGTAAAATCAACCTTCGCACCAGAGTACCATCGGCAAACTCGTTCACCCTGTCATCGGTAATCATTACCGATAGCATAACTCATCAAGTCGGCTAAAATCCTGAGTAATCCCAACTTACTAACAGACCCTGGTATTTAGCCCGACTGCAACAATAATCGGCAACGAGGCTTCATACTTCCATCAGATCAGAATTAGGACAATGCCGATAGGCCTACCAAAAAGTACGAGTAACTCCCAGAACGCACACACCACACACTTAGTCATCGTACGCAAGCGCAGCAGAATCATTCTTACAACCATCTTCTGGTAGCTAATGAATTTATCGGCAGCATGGCACCCCATACACAAACCATCGGCAAGTACCTCCAAGTATTGACATCGCCAATTTGCCGAGTACAGACTTCAAGCCAACAGATCCAAGATTGACCTCGATTAGACCATCGGCAAAATATTGTTGTCTGCCGATGGATCTCCACCCTTGCGCTTCGGCCTCCACTGCTTCTCCCTTGAGAGTTCTGCATCATCGTACAGGTCATTGTGGCGTTGGCGCTGAACTCTTCTTTTCTGGGTTTTTGTTAAACCCTTAGGGCACCACTGAGGGAGTTTGGTTTTCCAGATAGGCTGGTGCTGCCTTTCATTACTTACATCGGTATTCCTTCTGATGTTTGAATTTCTGGAGAGCACTTCTTCATCGGATGTTTTTGTCTTGGTTTGCTCCTTGCTCTCCCTTTGATCAACCTGCCCGTCAAGCCTGCTATGGGCATTAAGCTTGCCCCCCAGTTGGCCATGTACCGATCTCCCCTCTCTGAGCGGCTTGGCGCACCTAGATGCCTGATCATCCATACAAGGCTTACCTGACTGATCGGCAGTGTGATACCTGTTGCATTCAGGACAGTCATCGGCAGTGGGCAGCTTAATGCCTTCTTCCCAATAGTGAATGAAGAAGGGACACCTCCAATGACTCTTCCGACGAAGCCACTCCCGATGTTCCTTCTCTTCCTGCCAATATCGTTCATCTCGTGATTGCCGATAGTTCCGCCTTGGTAGCTTGTGCATGAATACTATACCGGGAGCCCTGCTGACACAAACACCTTTATCGGCAATTCTCTTGCCTTTCCTGTCATCGGCAAAGTTTCCGATGTCACGCTCAGCCACTCGATGATCAGGATCTACCGATGCACTCTTTCTAGCAGCGTCCGACGTCAGCACCTTAGTCTTTTCACCGGCTTCCACCATATTATTTGGAAACGGGGCGCTGATCAATTTCCATCGGTTTTTGGACTTTAGGACTTTCAAATTGGATCCGTCCAAAGTTAATTTCCGACTGCAACTGCTGCCTGAACACTTCGCAGTCATCGGTACTGTGAGAAGTTGTATTGTGACACTTGCAGTACCTGGTCTCCCTGAGTTCCTCGGCCGATGGAATTGCCTGATTAGGGGCTAGCTTAATTCGCCCTTCCCGAAGCAATAAGTCAATTATCCCATCGGCCTTCGTGACATCGAAGGTGAACTTTCCAGTCCTTTCCTGGTCGAGCACACAAGGCACCGGCTCCTCATCATTTACCCATTCAATAGTGCCGACATTCATCTCGTCATCTGATTCAGAGCTCCCTTGTCCAACGAAGAGCACCTTTGCGCCCCAAATCTCCCTGGGCTCAAATGATTCAACGTCTTGATTGGCTTCGATGATATCAAAGGCGAATTTCTCCAATTCGGCAGCGTCAAGGCTTGGCTCTCCGTTCAGCTCTGAATGTTCTATCTTCTTGGTCAAAAACGCCTTTGTGTCTGGACTTTGCCAATGCGTAGATTCGCCCTCTAGCTGAGCAGATGGATGCATCCCTTCATATTTCCGTAGTGAGCAAGCCGGAGCAATTGATACATCAGCAGCACCAATCTGTTGGACATCATGCATCAGCTGTCTAACCGATGAGCAACCCTGGATGCTTACTAATTGAGTAGATTGATGCACCTCTTCACATCTTTGCATTAAATAGGCCGGAGCGATTGGCTCATTAATAGCACCAACCTGTTGGATATCGTGTATCGGTTGATTGACCAATGGACCCTTCTGGATGTCCACTAGTTGATGTATTCCATATCCCTGTGGCGGGCAAATCAGAGCGACCGATACATCAGTAACACCACTTTGCTGAATATTGTGCATCGGCTGATTAACCGATGAGCAATTCTGGATGCCTGCCGGTTGAGCATGCTGATCTATCTCTCCAGATCTCGACGTCCAAGCACTTGGGATGATTGGCGCGTGCACGACACCAGTCACGATAACACCATGCATCGTCTGTAGTGCTGATGAGTAATTTTGCACTGTTGCTAGCTTGTGTTGTGGCGTTATATTTATTGCATTCATCGGTTGCTGTACTGATGTCTCATTGTACACTATTTTCTGCGAGTATTGCAGTGCAATACTTATCGGTTGATGTACCGATACTTCATTCGGACGACTTGATGGACGATGCTGTGGAACCCCTGTCATTTGGTGCTCAGGCTGCACATACTGCTGCTGAATCGATGATTGACCTATCCAACCTGCGTTAGGTGTCATCGGTACGTAATTTACCGATGGCTGATAACCAGCTGACTCTTGTAACCCTGGTACCCTCGGATGATAGCGTTGATCTGCAAGGACCATAGGCTGAGCAACCATTGCCGATGCAGGTTGACTGGCATTTAATACGCTTTGCATCGACCAGGAATTCACCATTGGTTGATTGCTTTGACCTATGGGTACTACATCTTGAGTGATCACTGCCGATGCAGGTTGATTGGCACTCGGCACGTCTTGCCGCATCGGCCAAGCAGTTACCGGTGACTGATAGCCAGCTGAGGCCTGCAACTCTTGTATCCTGGGATGATAGATCTTATCTGTAGCCACCATGGGTTGAACAGCCACGGCCGATGCGGGCTGGCTGACATTAGACATACCCTGTTGCATCGGCCAAGAATTCGCCGAAATAGGCTGATCAACTGTTAGCACGTCTTATCGCACCGGCCAGGCATTTGCTGATAGCTGATAACCGGTTAGCGCTTGTTCTCGTCGTATCCTTGGACAATTGCCTGGACTCCCGGGTACCGCAACATGAGTAGTGACTACCGATACAGGTTGATTGGCGATCGGCACACCTTGTTGCACCGGCCAGACAGCTGTCGGCGACTGATAGCTAGCCGAGGCTCGTTCTTGTGGCGCCGGGTAATTTATTACCACCATGGGTTGACTGGCAGCAGCTGGACTTTGCTGTATCGGCAGGTGACTTGCCGATGTTTCGGCATACGACACTCTAGGTATTGTTGTTTGTAGATTCCCTGTCAGCAACTGCGTCGTTGGAGGAGACGTAGTATAATGCATTGCTGGAACCATCGGCTGTACGGACGTTGCCAATGCCATAGGAACCTCCCCTGCGTGGTTAACTCGGACTGATCTGGAATCGGCAGATAGATTTGAATACGTACCGTATCCTCAGCCGTTGGCTGGCATTGGCTGATTCTGGATCACGGGTCCAGACGTTGTTGAAGCCACCAGATTCGTGTTTACATGGGTGGTGCTTGTTGGGCCTGATCTTGGTGGCGCGACCTTATCGGCAGACTGGCTTATAATTGGTGTGAACACTCTTGGAACCGCCGATGGAGTCGCAGCGGATGCCGATCCGAGCTGACGATACTCTGGACCAACATAATATGGTGTCTGTCCCTTGAAAGCTTGTTTGACAGCATTGCACACAGTGTCGGACAACACATTGGACTGGCTAATTAATACATTATTTAATGCATAATTAACCGTATCTTGTACTTTACCAGGATCGGCGTAGAGAATGGCCTGCCGTGGTGATGGCGGATCTTGCTTCTGTATTGCCTCGCCGATCCCGTTTAGGCTGAAGGATCTGAGATATGAGCGCTTGTATTCCTCCATTGCCTGCTCCATAGCTTGTTTCTGATGACCTGTCAGATCTGTTGTGGAGACTTCAATGACACTCCTTGGATTAGTCATGATAGATATAAAAATCTATATAATCGTGTCCCACTGGGCGTGCCAAAAGAGGTGTTGACACAAAAAGCGTCAGATCTGTGAACACCTCGGGCTATTACCCAAAGCTCGGTATTCCGGAGGCGTGCTAGTCGATTTGACCAATCAATCGACAAGGATGATAACTAGAACAAACTGAACGAGACGACAGCGATGCGCCCGGACGTCAAGGCTCAGATTGATCAAGGATAACTAGAGCAGAGCTGAACGAGGCAAACAGCGATGCGCTCGGATTGCCAAAGCTCAGAGGTACTCCCACGCGGAACTAACAAGGATTTGACGGAGATCAGGATGATGCAGCCCGTCGAAAGCTTGAAGAACTCATTAAAAGCTATAAGTAATGCAAGGAAAGGGTAAATTGCAATAAAAAGTAGAATAAGATAAAATTGGTTTGTTTTGAATTGGATTGATTGTTTATTCCATAGCCCTCGGGCACATATTTATACTCCCGCATGGAGAGTTGTACAAAGACACAACACACATCCTTCCTAAAACAAACTCCTATATTAAAGGAAACTGACTCGCGTAGGAGCCGGATAACAATATTTATTTCCTAAACAAACACACCTATTTTAAAGGAAAATAAACGACTCATGCAAGAGTCGGACTCAAACTACTATGATAATACTGGTACAAAACACCAGTTTCCTTATTCTCCTCCTCGATGAAAACTTTCCATCGGCAGATCCCTTTAATCTGTGCCTTCCTTCTTTTGATCACCGGTAACCTTCTGCTACCACCAAGCGCTAAGTCACGCCCATCGACATCGGCAACACTTCCCTGATCGGCAATTGGCAACATTTCCGATTAGCGTCCTTGTGCTGGTAACTCTTCACCAATCATTCCCCATCGGCAATTGGCAACCACCCTTCATCGGCAATCGGTAATGACCCCTTGGCAATCAGCAATGACTCTTCATCGGCAATCAACAATGACCCCTCACCGGCAATCGGCAATGACTCTTCATCGGTCATCGGCAATGACTTTGATTGACAATCAGCTTTAGCAAGACTCCACCAATTAACCTCTGCCGGCAAAGATCATCCAGCCCCCATCAGCAACGCGCTTGGTCTTCCCGCAGCACTCTCCCATCGGCAATATTGGCTCAAAACTTTCCTGATGCCAATGGAGAACGGCCACTGACCAGTCAAGCTTCAGTCCATTTGACACGTGTCGAAAAACGGTGTCAATAGCCATCAACCAACAGCCAAGGATGAGCCAACCCCTGGGGCCATGCAGGAAAACTACCATGGTTTTCCCAGTGGACACATCCTCAGCTGCCCTCTGGGAAGGGATAGCACGCCACTGCTCCCCAAACTTGTTCACTTGATCATGTGGTTGTCCGGCTTACGCTGAAACTTGATGCTACTCAATTGCTAAAACTATGACTTACTAAAAGCTAATGCAGTTAAACCCGTGTCTATCCTTTTTGAGCCTCATAAACCCTATAGTTATAATTGTTGAGCATGGTGAGCTGACGCTTGTTGTCATCACCTTTATATGAAAATCCCGGATGGGTACCAGATGGTGGTGCAAGTGATATGTTACCAAAGGAGTACTAGGCGAGTGTACCCCCAGTCAACTGTCCCTGTGGAGTATCGAGACCCGAAGATAGGAGATATAGAATAGCTTCCGCGATGCTTTGTTATAGATGTAAGTCTTGTTGTAACTATGTTTCGATATATAATAAAGAATTGTCTTTGATAATCTCCATATTTGTCTATATGTGTTGTGTGGACATCCTGGGCACACATATACATAGCATTCGGAATTCTTTTGAAAACCGGGTGCTACAAGGTGCCCCCGGTGAGGACGCTCGGCGCGCACCTGGCCCGTGGTGGCTCCGGGGGCGGTGTTGCCGGTGACTCCCCGGCCACCCCTCTCCCTGCCCCGTCCGGGGGGAGTGAGGGCGGTGGACGAAGCAACGATCCGGGGACCGTGGGCCGAGGCACAGTGGAGCCGTCGCGGAAACGCCACTGCATCTTCTCCCCGCGGTAAGCTTGCGTTGTTCGATGTCTTTTTTCACTGTATCTTCTCCCCGCCACTGCATCTTCTCCCCGCGAAAAGCGATGGCTCGTGGCTTGAACGCGCGTGATGAACGATGCAGGACCATCGACAGCTCCGCGCAGGCGCGATGGAAGAAACTGCGCCGAGGAGCGCCTTTGGTCGGCCCGAGGCAGGGTGGAGCGGCCCTGGCTCCTGGTTCGACGGATGCCACCGGGGCCGGGGGTGACCCGAACCTGAGGGATGCTGCCGTTGCAGGGCCGCCGACCCTGCTAACACTAGCCTTGGGGCCGCCGCGCCATCCTTCCCCCCGGAGGTGGTAATCGTCGACGACTCTGGGGAGGAGGGTGGCTTGGGTGGCCCCATGGCCGTGGACGCTGAGGAGGTCTAGACGGCCGCGAAGCCAGAGGACGCAGCGGCGGTGACTGTGGTGGGTGGTGCCGTTGAGGACGGCCCCGGCACCGCGGACGGGACCTTAGGCGTCGCAGCCGTGACGCCTGAGGCCGAGGCAGTGGCTACTGGCATGAGTGAGGAGGGCCTCCGGGGCAGCCTCCTTCCTTCCAACGTGCTGGCCCGGGACATGGCGGGCCCCCGGTCGTTCACCGAGGAGGAGGTGGCGGCCGCTCGTGCGTCAAAGGTCGTGCTTTCCCAGTCCAGCGCGACCTCACCGAGTGAGGCGGCTGGCACTGGGGGAACGTCGCCCCTAGGGCCCTGCATCGGCTCGGTGCTGACCGTCGTACCTTCGGTGACGGCGATCCTATTGCCTAGGTCGACCGGACGAACCCGGGGGCGCCGGTGTTCATGCTGGATGACCAACGCGAGCTCCGGCATTGGAGCCGTGTGGCTGCCTGCCGCCGGGAGCATGAGCATCTCGTGGTGCGAGCGGTGAAGCTGCTTCAGAGGGTTGTGGCGTCGCTCTCCAACGACCTCTCCCACCACGGTAATGTGAGAAGTTGTTTTGACTGTAAGTGTTGTTTGCTCTTACTTGTCGAATCCTTGACGTCGCCCTTCATGCACATCCTGATGATGACGAGTGTTGAGAAGTCCGAGTTCCTCCGTCGCAAGCTTGGTCGGTGGGACCCTGGGTCGTGGACATCCACCAGGGAAACCGACGTGGCCGAGGAGCTCGTGGCGACCCACCGTCGCGCGGAGGAGTTGGAGGAGCAGCTGAGGGCCGCGGAATCAAGAGCGGCGGACACCCAGGCATTGGCGCAGTAGGGCACCGCTGACCTCGAGCGGATCGGGCGAGAGAGGAACGAGGCTCATGCCGATGCCGACGGCGTCCGCAAGATGCTGGCGGATGAGCGCGCGGCACGCCTGGCTGAAGTCGATCGCCTAACGGCCGAGTGCAACGCCAAGGCGGAAGCGCGACGTCAAGCCATCTCGGCGTTGGACCCCATGGAGGAGGAGCGCAACACCATGCGGCACCAGCGCGACATCAACCGGCGAGAGTGTGACAACGCCGTGGCTCACCTTGAGGACCTTTCGGCCCGTGCGCGCGAACGTGGCACCGACGCTGATCGGAGGATCCTAGCGTTTTCCACCCAGGTGAGCAAATTGACCGGGGTTGTCTCGCACCTCCGCGCGACGGCCGACGGCTTGTCGAGGGAGAACGGAGGTGCGTTTCTTCTCTTCACTCTTTTGCCCTGGCATTTTTGCGGTCGGGTTCGGAGGTTGAGACCCTCTTTTTGTTGCTTCAGAGCTGTAGGCTGGCTTGCAGGAGTTGCAGGCGTTGCGCGAGGCTGTGCACGGAGTGTGTGACCTCTTCGGCATGCCGGTCATGGGGGATGGGCCCGATTCAGCCCGATTAGTGAACTGGATGGAGGTGTACTGTGCTCTCGGGTGGCGGAACCCCGGTCTTGGCGAGAGGATCCAGGGAAAGGTAGTCATATGCGTGCTTTAAGCGGCTGTATATGTCGTGTGATAGGGAAGCCCCAGCTGGGATAAACCGGTTCGAATCGTCGTGTTCCTCGGAAATGGAAACATGACCCTGTCCTCTACCGCGTAGTAATACACTTTAACTGGATACTTGTTGGATCCCTTCGTGGATGTTTATTACCCTGTTATCGATCATACATCCAGGTCGATACTTGAGTAATCTTATGGATAACTTAAATGATTTTAATTCTTTTTATAAATGCTCATTTATGCAAAATACTTGATTCTTGCAAACCACACTTTGAATCCTATGACTTGCATACTGTTTTGTCCACCAAATACTTTTCTTTGTCGGATAAGTCTTGTGGAGTACTCCCGTACTCAGGGTTTGTGAACCCCTGTTGCAGATGAGGATAGCAACCCGGTGTGTGTGGCTCCTTGTTGCATGACCGTGGTCAGTGTAGATGAAGATGAAGAATAACCCGTCTTTGCTTGACTGTTGGGCAAGAGTAACTCGGTTATCTGTTCTTTCGCTATCAGCAGCTTGATGTACCTTTATCGTATGACACTAAGTTATGTTTCAAAACTATGGGTTGTAATATGACTTTAAATTTCCGCTACTTTGATGTAATATAAAAATTTTGTATTACTTCTGTCATGATTGTAATGAGGTGATCCTATTCGGAAAGAGGTGGATGACCCGCTGCAAAGTGGCGACACCTGATGGACTAATTAAGGTTTGGATCATCTGTTGGGATTAAGCTGGTTAATCCTGACAAGTGGGCCCTATCTTAAGAGGTTCTGTCACACCGCCGCCACAGGAGTGACTGTTGGTATTTCTTATGACTATTGGATAAATCTGCAAGTGCACAGATTATACCGTTGTAGCACTTCACCTAGGAGTATTCCAAGGTATCGTGATTTATATTTTCCCAAAGGAAAGCTAGGCTAGAAATGATAATTAGAGAGAGATCCTAGAGAGCACCTCAACTTAGTACCAATTAATATAGAGGGGTAAACGATAAATGTGATAGGAAGGGGTTGATGAATGAAGAAGCTACGGTAAAAGATACTTAGAATGGACTAGATAGATTAGCTAGGTGGGAGGACAACGAGAAGAGTAAAGGGACTCCTAAGCAATTCACTCTACTTGAATATACTTAGCCAATTAACTAGTCTAAACACTATAGTTTGCCACCTCAATACAAGTATGCTAGGCGAGGGGATAGATCAGTAGGAGGACAAAACTCCTTCCGGACCGCGCCCTCTTCTTACAGGGGCCTTACCTTTTAAGAACTTGCCTAAGAACACATGGTGGAATACAAAGACTAGACAAAGCTGTCACTCTCTTGCTAGCTACCACAAACAATCTGTGAAACAAGTGGTAACCAAGGATAAGGTGATGTCGTTGACACAGTTTTTTGGCACGTGTCAATATGATCTAAGGATTGTGCCGATCGGCAGAAGGCTAGTTGTCGTTCCTTATCGGCATTGGGATATTACCGATCAGATTGCCGATAAAGGCAAGAATGGTGTTGATGAAGACAAGGACTTGTTGCCGATGGAGGCAGGAAGACACTGTTGATGAAGGCAAGGGGATGTTGCCGATAGAGACAAGAATGTTGCCGATGAATGGTAGATGATGCCGACGGAAGCAGGATGACGTGGCTGGCGTCAGCAGAGAACTGCCGATGGCAATAGAAGAAGGTTGTAGATTGGAAGAGGTCTACCGATGGAAGGTTTCATCGCAAGGGAGACGGATAAGGAAGCTGGTGCTTTACGCCAGTATTATTATTATAGATTATTTTGAGTCCGACTCTTGCACGAGTCATTTATTTCCTTTAAAATAGGAGTTTTATTTAGGAAAGTTAGAGTCGTGTCTGCTTACAACTCCCCTGGCCGGGGTATAAATATGTACCGAGGGGTGCTGTAAATCATATATCCAAGCATATCAAATGAATCTACTATTTTTATCTATCTTTCCAGCAATTTACCTTTTATCGCATTAGTATTAGTTTACCTACGAGTTCTTCAAGTCTCGACGGGCTGCATCTCCTCGATCTCCGTCAACACTTGCAAGTTCCGCGTTTGAGCAACCTGAGCCTTGACGTCCGGGCGCATCGCTGTCATCTTGTTCAGCTCTACTCTAGTTATCCTGATGAAGTTTGAGCCTTGACATCCGGGCACATCGCCGTTGTCTCGTTCAGATCTTGTTCTAGTTATCGTCCTTGTCGATTAATTGGTCAGATCGACTGGCACACCTTTGGACATCAAATTCGGGTATAAGCCCAAGGTGTTCGCAGATCCTGACGCTTTTTGTGTCAACAGATGTATAAGCACAACGCTTACACACAACTTACTACTTTGACTATGATCTATAATCAAAGCACCCTATGACAGGCAATGATCGCATACGGGAAATGCCACAAGGATCACAGACTATGAATGTAAAGGCTATTAAAGAGCAAAAGCATATAACAAGACTATATCTAGTATAGTAATGCTCAAAGTAAGTACTAAGTAAAGTAGATAGAAAGGATAATATATTGATAAAGCAAAAGTCTTACAAAGAAGGAAAGATACAAGAGCTATACTAGACTCTCTAGAAGACAACTCCGGAAATCCCGAGCACAGCTCGACTCAACTCTAACTCCCACTCAAGACTAACTCCTAGAACAATCTAAGGAATACAGCTTGTAGGCTTCTTCACCATGTGTAGAGAGGGGGGTGTGACCCTCTATTTATACTAGGGGGGTGGAGTAGGGGCTACTCCAGCGCGACATCAGCGATCCAGGGCTTTCCATCCTCCACCCTTGGATCAAACCGCCTTAGAACCGATCAAGGTGTATGGCGGTTGGGAGGACCCAACCGACCCTTAGAGGCGGTCAGCCGACCGTGCCTATGGCCGGTGGGCCCTCCTCTGACCTCCTGGAAGTGGCCCCACTGGTCAGGGACCAAGTGGGGGCCTTGTGGGCCAAGTGGGGGGTCGGCCGACACCCCCCTGGGGATTCTGGCCCACCTCTGCTGTCCTGATACTGACCCCACTTGTCATTGATGCTAATTGCTGGTTCTAAGGTGGTTGTCACGTTTATCTCCTTTGTGTGGGCCCATGGATCAATGTGCTCTCTTTGTGAGCCATTGAGAGAAAGCACAGAGTGATCCAAGAGTTGGAAATCACTCTAGGATGCTTTTCTTGGATCATGGCCGAGAGGGGAGCCAGGTGGGCCCACAGGGTGGTCGGCCGACCCCCTATGTGGGTCCCACTGGCTCTCATTTGCTTCATTTGTTCATTCCTACACTCAAACACTCACGGACATGTGGAACTAGTTATTTGATAAAATATGCTCATGACGTGTTTGTTTATCCTTGATCCCGAGGGTGGTGGCATCATTTTAGCTATATAAAAGTTGATCATACTTTGTGCCAACAGTGAGCCTGCGTGGTCAGTAATTAGGGCCAAGGGCCCTTGTAAGAAAACTTAACTCGTCTTTTGGTACGATGTGCCCTAGAGGGCTTTGGACAAGTTTGGTTTGTCCTTAGTGAGCTTGTTTTATGTTTCTGCATTTTTTCCGTTTCGATCTACATACTCTACTTTTCCTGGTAAGAGGTCTGGTCTGCTCAGTTGGGCAGTCGGTTGGAAGTACTTGCCCCGGGGGGCTAGAGTACTTCGCGGCCCGTTGCCGCGGCCCGGTGAGATTTTCCTTCTTGACTAGGAAAAGCGAGGTTTTCGTTCAGCGGGAAAAGTGTGGGTTTTCGTGCAAAAAACTTTTTGGAGAGAAAAAACAGGGGGTTCCCCCGTTTCTAGCCCCCGAGCGAGGTGTGTTCTGGCACGCACCGGGAGCGCACCTTGCTGAGTGATTGGTCTGAGAGTTTCGGTGTTTTCATTCCTCGAACTTTTTGCTTTAGGAGAGTTACATGCGTATGTACAATGCTAAGTACACTAAATAACAGTAGAAAAAATGACGAAGTTGTGGGTGCTCTGGGCGTCCGAGCTCTTCGCGCTCTAAGGGTCGACGTCTATCTTGTCTATGGCCTCGATCGCCGCCACTAGCTCCTCGCTGCGCACCTCGGCCATGGTGTTCTCGCAACAGTCCACCTCACACTGGTATGCCACCTTGAGTTCAGCGGTGACTGTAATGATGCCGCACAGCCCCGACATCTTGAGCTTGAGATAAGTGTTGTTGGGGACGGCCATGAACTTCGCGTAGCATAGCCTCCCCAGCACCGCGTGGTAAGTCCCGCGGTAAGCCACGACCTCGAAGGTGAGGTCCTCGGTCCGGAAGTTGTCCGGCTCCCCAAACATGACAGGCAGGTCGATCTGCCCCAGTGGTACCATTTGTCTTCCGGGGACGATTCCTTGAAAGGGAGCCCCCGAGGATCGGAGCTTTTCCCTTCGTAGGCCGAGGGCCTCGAAGGCGTTGTAGTACATGATGTTGAGGCTGCTGCCCTCGTCCATCAGTACCTTGGTGAAGCGCACATTCCCTAGGGGATCGGGTCCACGATGAGTGGGTAACGACCCGGGTGGGGAATGTGGCTCGGGTGATCATCTCGCCCGAACGTGATGTCGGACTCCGACCAGTCGAGGAAGGCCGGTGTTGCCGGGGCGGCTGCAAAGACTTCGCGCCGCTCTTGCTTCTGCTGGTGCTTGCAACCGTAGGCCTCCGAGCCCCCGAAGATCATGAGGCACTTGTTGATGTGGGGGTAGGAGTCTTCGAGGCCCCCATCCCCGTCCTGACCGTCCAGCTGCTTCGGCTGGTCATCTTTGTTGGGGACGGCCTTGAAGTACGTGGCCATCATTTCACAATCCTGGAGGGTGTGCTTAATGGGTCCGTTGTGGTATGGGCACGGCTTGGTGAGCATGTCGTCGAACTTGCCCCCCTTCTTTCCGCCCTGGGGGCGGGAAGTCTTGCGATCTGTCGCCGTGACCACGTTGCCGCCACCGCCACGTTCCGGCCTGCCCTTCTTCTTGTTCCTATTCTGGGCACGGTTGGAGCTGCCTTCGCCGGCGTCCTCCACTTCCTTGCCGTTCCCCTTGTCAGGGTGAAAGATTGCGCCGACTGCCTCTTCGCCCGAAGCGTAGCTTGTGGCGATGTCGAGGAGTCGCTCGGTTGTGCGAGGGTTGCTGTGGCCTAGCTCGTGGACCAGCTGCTTGCAGGTGGTGCCTGTGAGAAACGCCCCGACCATGTCCGCGTCGGCCACGATCGGGAGCTTTGTGCACTGCTGGGAGAAGCGACGGATGTAGTCCCGGAGGGACTCGTCCGTCTTCTGCCTGTAGCTGCGGAGGTCCTAGGGGTTCCCTGGGCATGTGTAGGTGCCTTAGAAATTCCCGACGAAGGCCTGTCATAGGGAACTCCACCCATTGATAGTGTTGGGAGGTAGATGCACGAGCCACATGCGGGTTGAGTCCGAAAGGTGGAGAGGCAAGTTCCGGATGATGAACTCGTCGTTGTTCGCACCACCGACCTGGCAGGGGAGGCGGTAGTCATAAAGCTAGAGCCCGGGATTCATTTCCTTTGAGTACCGGACGATGTTGGCTGGCTGCCGGAAATATTGCAGGAATAGAGCACGGCGGATGCAGCGAATATAGGCCAGTGGGCCCGGTGGCTCTGGCGAGGGGGACCGATCTTCCTCGCTGTCGTATCAACCACCACGACGGACGTGGTAGGCCCTACTCATGCTATCCTATTTGGCATGCTTGCGCGCGTCGAGCATGTCGCGCACGTCACGCTTGTCACCTACGCGACCATGTACCATCGGACGTCGGTGTCCGTGCGGCACGGGATCCTGGTGAACCGAGCCCTCGCGGTCGTTAGGCGCCAGGTCGGCCCGTTGGCTAGGGTTGAGCCCGCGTCGACGCGACGCGGAGCCCTCGACCTGCTAAGCCGCGGTGCACCCCAGAAGGGATTTGAGCTCGTCATGAGCGAGCTTTCCCTCGGGAGTGTCTGGGACCGGGAGGTTGCGGAGTAACATCGCCGCTGGTACGATGTTCTGACTTGCCCGCGCGAACTGCGGCGGGTCATGCTCGTCATTTATAATGCGTTGGTGCATAGCTCAGGCCTCCCTACGAGCGCAGGGATCTCCAGGGGCCCTAGTAGTTTCGCGCTCGAACGTTACTCGTCGCTGCCCTTCCGCGAGCTTCCACTCCATGTCGTGGAGCTCTTCCAGGTAGCGCCGTTGAGCATCCAAGGAGTGGGGGTCGCCTCGCGGGGCGGGTGCTGGTGATCTTGCCCTGTTGACGGGAGTGTGGACGCCATCGCCGTCATCGTCCCCGTCCTCAATGAGGGTGGGGTCGACAACGGCTCCGGGTGGCGGTGTGTCGCACATGAAGCACTCGCGGCCACCGCCTGCGCCATGGTCGCTCGAGCCGGAGTCGAGCAAGTAGTCACTGGCGTGCAGGAAACCATATAAGGCCTCCTTATCCCCCAGACCTTCGAAGTCTAGGGGCTCCCAGGGGTCGACGCTACCGCTGCTGGAGCTGGCGTGGGAGGTGGCCTCCGAACTTGTGAGGAGGTCGGAGATGGTGGGATGCAAGCCCGATGCATGTCCCCTCCGCGGGGTCGGCACGGAAGCCCGCGACCACCTCCTCCAAGTAAGACGCGGCGGCATTCCGCATGCCGTGCGGTAACACCCTTGCGAAGGGAGCATTGATGAGGCCAGGAGAGAGAGTTGTCCTCCCGCAGGCTACCAAAATGAACGATGGAGCCTGGCGCAAAGTCGATGTGGAGAGAAGCCATCCGATACTCGAAGATACAGGTGACACGCAAAGTTCCCCTACCTAGCGTGCCAACTATCGGTGTCTAAAATGGCGGGGTCTAGATAGCCAACGAGTAAATTTCTAAGTGTGTCGGAGATCGGATGGTTACGCTCGAAGAAGACAGGGTTTATACTGGTTCAGGCACGAACGCCCTACGTCCAGTTTGCTGCTGAGTCATGTTACCGAGCGTGGAGAGCTCGTAGAGGGGAGCTACAAGCAATGGTAAGAGAGGGAAGCTGGTTCCCAGGTCTCGTGCGTATAGGTTCTTGGTTCTGGTGAGAGCTCGCGTGAATGCGAGCGTAAGTGTGTGTGAATGAGTCGAGAGGATTCGGAGAAGTGTCCAGAGAGAGTGGTTGGGGGTCCATTCTCCCCCTTTATACGTAGGGACAGATGGAGGATTACAACAGAGAGAGAGAGAGAAAACATGGGCCCGACCAAAGCGGTTGTCTTGAGAGCACTTTAGCTTCTGTTCGCCTTCCTTGCCAGAGAAGATTGCGCCTGTTGGCGCGCCGCTCAGGTCTTGTTCGTCCTTGATGGAGCTGTAGCCATGCGTCTCATGACCGGGAACACCGTTGTTCACCGATGTGGGCATGGGCGGGGGTTGGCTGCACAAGGCCAGGCACCCCCACCTTCCGTCGTACAGGGCTAAGAGCGCCCTAACCACTATTCAAGTGTTCGTCGGAGGCATGGCGCGAGCATGGCGAGTGTCAATCGATGGTTAGGCAGTACAGGAACCTGTACCACAGGGAATGCATAGGGGCAAGCATGGCGGCGCACGCCTCGAAGCCCCATCCCTAAGGACGAGGGGTACTGTGGACCTTTTGACTATCGGCTGGGGCGCCACGGGCTGGCTGTGGCGGTGGCGCCTCCGAGGGCAGATGGTGTCACGGGTGATATCTCGCTAGCTCGGACGAGGCGGATTAGCCCCCGAGGGTGGAAGCGTCACGGATGACATTACCCTGGCTCGAACGAGACGGAAGTGCCTCCGAGGGTGGGTGGCATCAGGGTGACGTCACCCTAGCTCGAACGAGGCGGAAGTCCTTCCGAGGGAGCACCCGAGGGTAGTGACGTCACCCTGGCTCGGACGGGGCAGAGAGCCCCCGAGGGTGATTTTGTTTTTGCGAAGTGCGGTGTTTAGGGTACCCTATTCTCAGGTATGCGACAACCATCGTTTGGCTATTCCCGTCAAAGAGAACGGAAATAGCTTCCACTTAAGGGTACTTCGCCTCATCCCTTGGATGTGGATACATCAACACAATTGTTCAAAGTCACGTAGGTGAGTTTAAGGATTTTCATCTTCATCCCCAGAAAAAGATTGTTCCCGAACTTTGGCTATGAAGCTAGGGAGAAGCTCATATCTAGGTGAAAGGATGGGTTGTGATGATGGTGGTGGCTCCAAACCATGGCCCTTTGGAGATGCAAGATGAGAGATGGGTTATTGGTTCATGGTGTGAAAAGGATAAAATGAAAAGAAAGATAAAACAAGGATAAATAGGACCAATAGGTTCTAGTTAAAACAGCTACCGTTCCCCGGCAACGGCGCCAGAAAGCTTGTTGACACCAGAAGTGGAAAACGGGTAAAAGACTGCAAGCGTACGGTTGTCAAGCCTAGCCTTCACCGGGAGTATTCTAGGTATCCTATTTTCCATAGGGAACGAGAAGTGGTTTAACTAGGGATCAAGGTTATGTCCTATGATGAGACAAAGGAGACTATGATGTTGGGTTGAGAGGTTCACTATAGCAAAGATATCAAACTAGGCAAAGCTGGTTATACTGGATTTATCTGCCCTTCTCTTGCAGGAGGCGATGGGATAGATCAGTAAGAGGTAAAACTCCTACCGGACCGCACCATCATGTTGTATTGAGGCCCTACCTTTTAAGAACTTATGTTACACACATGGTGGAATACAAAGACCAGACAGGGCTGTCACCACCTGCTAGCTACCACAAACAATCCATGCCATAAGCGGTTTACAAAGGCAAGATCTAGTCTAGACACCACGCTTACACTATTCTTACTACTTTAACCCAAGCATAAGGCTAAAGCACTCTACTTAAAGTAAAGCGATGAACAAGCGTGAAAAGATGTATAACAGCTATGCCAGAAGTTGAATATCAAATACTATAAAGAAATCAGAAGAAATCACTTACAAGTGCTAAACTTACAAGAGATTCACATCCACTGAGGTAGAACTCCGAAGAAGATTCCCGACAGATCCTGGGCTTTCTCCAGAAGACTTCCCTCACTCTCCTTCAACTAGCATAACACTATAGCAGAGCTTCACTAAGCTACTAAGGAGTAGTATTTCTCCAATGAGTCATGAATACAAGTGAAGGCCTACGGGGGTATTTATAGCAGGAGGTGGAGTTGGGGCTACTCTGGTGCCACGTCAGCGATCCACGCCACCTTCATAAGCCACCGTAGGATCAAACCGTCATTGTAACTGCCTTAGATCAATGGCAGGGATGCTTCTGATGCATGGAGGCATGTAGAGGGGCGGTGGGAGCCTTGGGGAATCTTTTGGGCACTAGGGCGAGGTCGGTCGACCTCCCTCTGGCAGGTGGAACCTGCCCCTTTCTTCTAGAAGGTGTCCCCACTAGTCAGGGGACATAGTGGTGGCCTCTAGACCTCTTGACATGGTCGACCGACCTCCCCTCTGACAGGTGGGACCTCCTCCTTCTAGAAGGTGTCCACACTAGTCAGGGACCCAGTGAGAGGTTGTAGCCCAATTTTGGAGATCGGGCGATGCACTTTTGGCTCCTTTGGAGTCAGGCTTTCTCGTGGAAGCTCATGGACGTGTCAGGAGTCCAATGGTGCAGTTGATATGGAGTTTGGCTTCAATCATGTATCGGGAGATATGCAAAATGAGCTTCCAGCATTGCTGATTGGCCTGAAATGTTATTCCCTGCAAACCAAAGTCTTCCAAGTAAATGTGGAACTCATTAGTGGTAACTATGTTCATATAGTGTTATTCTACTCTTGAATCCAAGGCTGTTGACGGTATTTTTAGTATGTAAAAGTATGTCATTCTTACCATCAACAAATGTAAACCAGAAGAATTCTACACGACTTAGCTCATAGAACAAAGTCATCACAAGATGGACAGACAGGTGGATCAGAAATCAAAACTACACGACTACTATCATCTCAAGATCAAGAAATCACAATAAGCATATCAGGACGAAGCCTAATGATATATTAAAGCAAAGGAGCATTCAGAGTATATATTACAAACACCAATCAAGGATAAACAAATGTTTTCTTTTTTAGGGAGAGGGGCGCAACACTTTCATCTGACCAAATATCTTACTACAAAGTTCCTTGACTTTGGGCTTTGATTGCTCCCACTTCTACTGAAGCGCGACATCCATTGGATCTTCAAATATCCGGTCTAGGGTCACCTCAGGAGCAAGGGCACGAGCAAAGGAGATGCCATTATTAACACAACGTTCAATCCCGTTCTCTACAAACTCTTGAAACCGAAGAGGCAATACGGGAACTAAGCTCTTCAAGCCATCACTATCATCTCCTTCACGGTAGACATCAGCAATAATAGGCTTCACAATAGCATACAAAGACATATATCGGCCATGAACATCCAGAAGCTCAGACTGTAAAGCCTATTCTGACTTCAATGACTGAAAAAGACAAAGAACTTAGAAGACCAATAAAAGAATAAAAACTACAGAAAACTATAGAGCAACAACAGCTACTAAACTTACAGTTTCGGCTTTCCTTTCTGAAGATTCAAGACGAAGGGACAAATCCTTCTTCTCTTCCCCCCAAGCCACCCAAGCATGATCAACATCTACAAATGAAATAGAAAATCAAGAAAAAATAGCAAAGAAATCATTACAAGAACAAGAGAATATACAAGAAAGAGCTACCACCCAGTTTTGCTTTTAAGTCAACAATGACAGCAGACGAGGAAGCCTCAGCAGCCTCACGAAGACCCCTTTCTTGCTCCAAAGCAGCACGAGCTTGAGACAACTCGAGCTTAACCTTATCAAGGTCAGACTGAAGAAGGACAATCGATTGACCTTCAGAAGAAGATGACGAAGCAACCAAAATCTAACAGAAATCCTACAAAATATCAAAGTTAAAGATAAAATGTACATAAGAAAAGAGAAGTAGAAGAAGGCAAAGGAATTTACCCTCAGCTCAGCACCAAAAGAGGTGGACAACTCATCCCAAGAAGAAACAAGCTTCTGAGTCCGCTCAATTCGGTTAAGCTTAGACTCATCACCTGGCCCTTGAAGAAGCAAAGAACCAACCGGAGAAGAAATTGGAGCTTTACCCAAAACATTCAACTTAGGAATCTCGAGAAGGCGCGCACCAGCAGGAGGAGAGGCACCAACCAACTCGGAGGTACCAGCAACACTTGTAACTTCAGGAGGACAAAGTCCTACAAGAGACAAAACAGGAAAAATTAGAAGAAAACAAAAAGACAAAAGATCACCATCAGCAAGACAAAAAGAACCCTACCACCATAGGACGAAGCAGGAGCATCAGAAGAAGGCCTAAGGAAATGAGAATAAGGATATTAGGCAAGAACAACTAAGACCAGAACATTATATAGAAAATCTGACTCACTTGACTGATTTGTTGTAACAAGCAGCAACTTGAGCAAACGAAAGCTTGGGAATATCAAAAGAGAATTCATGATCAAAGACCCTAGAAGAAGAAATCGGGATAGCTAAAGGAATCGAAGCAGCATCACCAGAAGGATGGTCGACAGACGGCCTACGACTAAAACATTTCTACAATAAGGAAAAAAATCTCAGAAAAGAATTTAAAAGCCAGTGAGAAAGAAACTCATGGAGGACGAACAAAAGGATGATCATCATCAGAATGCCCCTCGTCTAGAAGAATAGTAGGCCAGCTAACAGCAAAAGAGACAAGATTAAGAAAAGATAGCAACCAAAACAACTCAGTCGAAAACAAAAATGCTCACCTACAATAATGTTACCTGTGGGAGTAAACGGTCGAGGGGAACGACGACGAGTGGCAGGAGGAGGTTGAGCAGGAGGAGTGGAAGACTCAGCTTTTCTTTTCCTAGAATTCAACAATAGTTGAGCAATCGGAGGATCAATAGTATATGGTACATACCCATCAGTGTTGCAAAGTCTAGGAATCAACCTGGAAGAAGAACCCGAGGCTAAAGAGACCTTAGCAGCAACCTTAGTAGGTAAAGAAGTAGCAGGCTCAACAGGCACAACAAGCTTGAAAGAGCGACCATATTCCTAACAAGTCACAAGCAGGACATCAGTAAAAATAACACCAAAAGAAAAGAATTCAGACAAACCAAAAAACCACTAACCTGAGGAGGAGGATGATCAACATCATATTCAGGAACACGGGGAGGCATAGCAGATACACCACTTAGAACTCTCCCTGAGCGCTAAAAAATCTTTTCTTCAGACAACTCGGAATTAGGAGTAATTCGAGAAGGATCAGAACAACCAGTATATTCGAAGCCAAGATGATCCCTCTGCATAAGAGGTTGAACTTGGCGACAAAAGTAACTAGCAACCAACCCATTGCCAGTCAACCCAGATTGTTTCAAATAACTTATCCGAGTCAACAAAGGCTTAATAGCCAAGGATTCAGAAGAAGACAGATTCTCATTCCACACTGGAAGAGAAGTCAGTTTGGCAGCAAGGTCAGAAGAAAAATAAGCATCAGGTTTTGAGATATAGAACCACTTATCCGCTCAATCCTTAACAGAATCATAAAGAGTGAACGAAAAGTACAGTTCTTCACCCCCTGACGAAATTGAAGAGCGCAACAGCCAAAAGAATGGGTGGGACTTTTTTCATGAAAGCGGAGGTGAAAGAAATGTCAGAGAAGGAGAAGACAAGGAGGGATGCCAATAAATGCCTCGCACAAATGAGCAAACTAAGCAAAAAAAAAGAAACACGTTAGGGGATAGATGATGAAGCTGGATAGCATAGAAACGAAGGAATTCCATCAAGAAGTAAGATGGAGGGAAACAAAGTCCAGCATGAACAAAAGAAACAAAGGCGTTAGATTGATCAGGAGAAGGGCTTGGAATCACATGCTCACTAGGAAGTGAGTACCCAGAGAGAATTCGTGACTGAAGCAACCCATGAGCAACGAGCAGATCTAAACCCGCCTCCTGAGTCGCAGGCTTGGGGGATTGCTTCATCTGGCGTGATATCTCTACGTATTCAGGATTGTCAATTGAATCCAAAACGGTGTCCTCGTCCACAAATTCAGCCTTGCTCTTTTTCTTCTTCACCATCCGAAGCAGATCGAAGACAGACAAGGCAGCGGCGGTAGCTAGGGTTTGCAAGTAAGGCTAAGATTTTTTACCACAAGGTAAAGAAGAAAGGAAAAGAGAAAGGTAGACTTATAAAGGGGTAAAAACCGAAAGTCTTTTTAACTTCAACAGAAAGAAAATACAACGGTTGCAAGAAGACCGCCTAGAATTACGGAACGGATGGCTAATTAAAATAAACGGTCGGATCACACCCAAACTGACTGGACCTCACAAGTAGCCAAACATCTCACAGAGAAACAACTCGGACGTTGCAATCAATAAGGCATCACAAAGGAGAATACAAAACTGAGAATTCAAAGAACTCGGAACAACAAGAAATATTGATCACTTATTTCAGAACAAGAATTGATTACAACATATTGAAGCAATACAACCATAAGGATATGAGGCAATACAACTACTGCTCAAGTCAAAGCTCATCCTATTAGACAACAAGGAACCCAGTCGAATTCGAGGTTACACTCATGGGAACCAAGATTAAATATTGACAAACAGAGCCATTCTCAGACGTGCTCGACGCCTAGTAAAGCAATGCACACCCTGGTTGTCAAAGATAGTAGAAGGAGAACCCGGAAGCCATTTAAGATTGGCAGTCTAGCTGAGTCTCCACTGAAGGCATGCAGATCAGCATCAGCAGGTACCAAAATGACACAGCACAGGCTAGATCAAGGAGCGCTTTGCAGCTAACAGCAGCAAAACAACCCCAAACATGCTTCAACCAAGACCGCAAGACTAGCTAGAGGCATGGAACTAGGGTACTGGAAGATGAGGCAGCACAGCGAGCACCAATCTCATCACAATACCCAGACCATTTACCTCAAAGCTGCCTGCAATCTGGTACTACCTCGAAACTAGTCTGCCACTAGTTTCTATCACAAGACTTACACCATTCACCAGATTACAACAAGAAGAGAAAAAAAAAGACACCTGGAGGCTTGTCAAGCTTGCTAACTACAACATCCATGATAGAATAAGATCAAGAACAAGGACTTTACAAGGGAAAACAGAGGATATGTGACAAAGGAACCGTACTACAGCTATTTATAAAATAATGGTGGGGACACGTACACAAAGTCCACTTCTATGTCACAAGAATTCTTCTACCCACTCAACTACTAGAAGACAAGCATAAGCCCGGGGGCTGCTCAGTCTCACTCATCAACACAACCATTGAAGAAGAAAAATAGAACTCTCAAGTCCAACTACCAGTGCAGTACATCATCAAGCACCATATAATATATAGTAAGGAAGGGCCACCAGAGGGGAAAGGTCACGAGAAAGGGAAGTAAGAAAGCAACAAAAATACAAAAGGTGACCAAAAGCAAATAGTGAAAGCAAGATTCTACACACTCGTGAAAACACAGTTCCCACTCATGATCAAAAGCTGATAAGAGAAAGTATTTCAGACCCTTCTGCCGAGTTCTCTAGATCCTAGAAGAACTTGGAGAAGGCTCGGGGGCTGGAAATACCTACCCTATAAAACATTTTCAGATCCCCCAGATACTTGTGCCAAGTAACAAGAGGCTCGGGCTCTACACTCGGTGAGTGCACTTCTTATCCCAAAAAAAAAGTGTAGAAAGACCACAAGACGAAGACACAAAAGGTCATCCCATTATTTTACTTCAAAAAGAACTCGACTTGCTTTCAAAACAACCTGCCACTTTGATAAAGTATTTCAGACCCTTCTACCGAGTTCTCTAGATCCCAAAAGAACTTGGAGAAGGCTCGAGGGCTGGAAATACCTACCCTGTAAAACTTTTTCAGATCCCCTGGATACTTGTGCCAAGTAACCAGAGGCTCGGGGGCTACACTCAGTGAGTGCACTTCTTATCCAAAAACAAAAAGTGCAGAAAGACGGCAAGGCGAAGACACAGAAGATCATCCCATTATTTTACTTCAAAAAGAACTCGGCTTGCTTTCAAAACAACCCGACACTTTGAAGAAAAATTATGAGATGCTCGGGGGCTTGTCGATGGGATATCCTATAGGGTACCCAGGAACCGGCCTGCCAGAGCTTTGGGCCTCATCACTCGGCCCACGAAGGAAGGCGAGCATACAAACCCAGATTCTACTCGGATACAATGACAGGACCAAAGCATAGCTTAGGTCTCTAAGTTTGTAACCGAGTAGGTGTAGAAGTAACCCTCGACCAGTCCCTGGACTATAAAGGGCTAGTGAGGGTATCACCCGAAAAACACCTGAACATACTACATAACACTCGATACGTAGAGCGACATGCAACACCTTGTATTACAAGATCAAAGCAATAAACAAGCAACTCAACTGGACGTAGGGCTATTACTCGACTATGTCGAGGGCCTGAACCAGTATAAACCATGTGTCTCTATGTGTCCAACCACCAAGGTTTCACTATTCGCCTAGGCACAAACAACTGTCTCAGGTAACCCCATGGCAGGCTATCGGTGGTAAAACATCGACAGATGATGGAGTGTCGAAGAGGGATATCTTGTCCTTCATTATAATACTTGCAAATGCCTTCTTCTTGGTAGATGTCTTCTTGTCATGATCATTCAACTCATGTGATGAGATCTCATCATTTTTAAGATTTATCAATTCTTTAATGAGAGTTCCATGTTTATGAACTAGATCCTCATGAGATATACGAAGATGCTCATGATCTAGTTTTAGTTCTTCATGTGAAGATTTAAGAACATCAAGTAAGTGTTTAT
Source organism: Microstegium vimineum (assembly GCA_022036555.1). NCBI lineage: Eukaryota > Viridiplantae > Streptophyta > Magnoliopsida > Poales > Poaceae > Microstegium > Microstegium vimineum. The sequence continues at coordinate 30,933,353 of CM039126.1, forward strand.
GTTCTTCACATGAGTTCTTTAGAATTAAGTTTTTCTTTGTAGAAGACTTAATTAGAGAAGCATGCATTTCAATTAATTCTTCATGAGAATCAACAAGTTCCTCATGAGTCAAATTGAGCTCTTTTGGTGAACAAATAGAAGTGTGGAGTAAGTTTTTGTTGTTCACAAGTGGTCTTTAGAATTGAGGCTTCATTTTCTAATTTCATAGTTTTAGCATTCTCATTTTCTAAGGACATGGTCATGCTAGAAAGTCTATCTACAAGCTCATCATATGAATCAACATGATCAACAACATTGCTATTTGATACCTTTGTGTCATCTTGTGACATGGAGCAATGTGGTGATATGTAGGAGAGCTTGTGATAGCACAATCACCAACCGAGCATGAACCATCATAATTACCATCAAGTGTGCATGGAGTAGAATCATCAATAGCAACACGTGTGTCATCATCAATCTTGTCAAGTGAACTTGTAGTTGATATATCATCATCATCATCACTTGACCATGAGGTGGAGAAATCTTCCACAATCACTGAGTTGTGGTCATGCTCAACATCCTCATGCATCTCATCCTTGAGCTCATCATCACCATCATTTGAGACCATCCCATATTTTTCAATGATATAGAACCAAATATCATGAGGTGTCTTCATGTCAATGATGTCTCCAAATATGCATCTATCCAAAGATCTATACATGATATTAGTAGCTTGGACATTGAGATCTAGGCATTTCTCTTGTGTTTTAGTTAAGTTCTCTTCATACAATACATGAGAAAATCCTACATCTACGATCCACCGCATTTGAGGGAAAATAAATTTGAAATTGCATATCATTCAATTTTTTCCATCATGCAAAGTGTGTGCCATCAAAAGTGTATGGACAATCAACATCTAGCCCATAAGTCACTATCCTCTTGGGTTGGTAAAGACCACAAATGAGAGACCTAGCTCCGATACCACTTGAAAGGTACTAAGTGATGGCTAGAGGGGGTGGTTAATAGCCTAAAATAAATTCCACAAAGAAACTCAACAACTTGTTAGACAATTAAATGGCGAAGCGAATTTTGCGCTAGCCTACTTGGGTTGTGAAGCCACCTATTTCAACAATGCTAGCCTAATAGTTCTAAGTCACACAAGCTACTAGCTACACTAAATAAACTAGAGCAACTACAAAAGGCTAGAACTACTAGAGCAACACTTAACAAGAACAAACTAGCTAACACTAGAAAGCCTACACAACTAGAACAACCTAATATCTCTACTAACAAGAAGAACAAAACACTAAGTAGAGAGGAAGATGATGGATATACACCGTGCAGAGGTGGAGTGAGCCAATCAATAAGATAACCGATTAAGTCCAATCAATCACAATGAGACAAGGAGACACTCAATTTTTACCGAGGTTCACTAGTTTGCCAACTAGCTAGTCCTCGTTGTGGCGAGTCACTCACTTGGAGGTTTGCGCGCTAATTGGCATCACACACCAAACCCGTCACCGAGTGCCGCACAACCAACACAAGATGAGGCTCACACAAGCCACGCGCAATCCACTAGAGTTACCTTTGCAATCTCCCACGGGGAAGACACAAGAACCCCTTACAAATCACTTGGTGTCAATGAAGAACAATCACCAATCTTCTCGAACCACCTCCGCTGCTCCAAACCATCTAGGTGATTGTTGATGGTCGTTAGCATCAACTTTTAATACAATTATAAACATGATAAATGAATCAATCACATATAAAATAGACAAGTATAGGGTTTTATTTAACAATTTCCATGAGTTTTGGTATTCCATTATTTCCAGGGACTATTCTAGAAAAGAGCAATAAAGGGAATCAAATCAGAATAGATATCGAATAAATCCCACTGAGATATAGTTGCCAAACAACTCAAGGAGGATTGCGCAAACACTAGAGCGAAGCAGGGCCCGAGACCCAAACATGTTGGGCCGACCGGTATAGGGTGGCACCGGGCAGCACCCCCCTGGGCCCACTAGCTGCTGCCTTTTGAAAGCTTCCTCCACCGCCTATGAGGAATCATCTCTGCCCTACACTAAGTTAGTTTGATCCAACGCAGACCCCCCAGAGGCATCTCATCTTAGTTCAATTGGAGATCCATTCAGTTTAAGTCATAGGAGATGTAGTCATCCAAAGCCATAAACCTTAGTTACCCTAGAGCTTTTCTAGTTCATAGCATAGATTAGTGAGATCGAGAGTAAAGTTAATCAAGATACATCAATCAATCTTGGACTCCCGACGTTGTCAAGAGATTGGAGTCTGGTACAGTTCTTATTCTCTTGTCTCTTTTAGTATTTATCTGCAGTTATATGATATTTATAGGCAACACTATTCTTCATTAATATGTTCTTGTTTACTTTGTTCATTGTCTATGTTAATATATCTAGTATAGTTAGTTGCTATTGAGTTCATGCACATGTTCGTATAGCGCTCGTCTATTTGATCATATGGCGGGTGGTAGGCAGTATGTAGGCGTGGTGCCTAGATACAATGCTTATCTGTGGATGCCCCCATCTGTGTCGGGTCGTGGGGTAGATCGTGGACGTGACAGGTCCATTGAGTCCTTTGTAGGCCTCCCCCCGTGCAGTGGTTTGGTAGGGAGGAATTGTCAGGTTGAGAATATCTTGTTATATCTAAGGTTTCTTAACTCAACTCATCATGTTCATGGCCCCATTGTGGTTAGGAACATTGGTAGTATTACTTAACAATGATTGCTAGATGTACTTGCATTAACTAGCGTAGCTTTGATGGTAGCTAGAATACTTAGGAGTTATTTCTTTATTACTTGTATTGGATGACGCTTGTGTAGTGACTAAAATGCTCTAGAAACTTTACCCTTATTATTATGATGATGATGACTGATCTATTTACCCTTATCATATATATTTATCATGTGACTTACCCCCTATTTAAGAGTAGAGATCATTGATGGTTAAATCTCTTCATTCATTTCATATGCATGTTATCATCAATACTATAGATTATCAGTTTTACTAGACCTTCCCAATGGTAGAATATAAATGACAACCTGGTAATACTCTAGGTAAAATGCGACAATGGTACATTTAATCTGTCTGCTTGCAGAATCATTTGTTCTTTATAATTTCATATCCATCATTACTTATTTCTGCCTAGTCATACATAAAATATAATATTTCATAAGTACATAAAATACTCCTAGCTCTATAATTAGGGATGACAACACATGCAAAGGACTTCGATATTCTAGAACCTCCGACCACACATGCTTTGAAGAAATCTGGAGAAACGAAGACGGTGGCCCTAGTCGACGACAACCCTGAAAAAGACTGCCGTAATCAGTGTCGACCTCGATCCCGAACAAGAAAGCGCCCTCGTCGACTTCCTACGACGCAAGATCAACATCTTCGCCTGGAAACCGGCGGACATGCCAGGGGTCCCCCGTGACCGCACTGAGCACTCGTTAAATGTAGACAAAGGCGCCAAGCCAACTCGTTAGAAGCTTAGAAGGTTCGCACCAGGCCGCAAGGAAGCTATTAAAGCTAATATAACCCGGCTCCTAGCTGCAGGGTTCATTAAGGAAGTAAATCACCCCGAATGCCTTGCCAATCCGGTACTTGTAAGGAAAAAGAATAATGAATGGAGAATGTGTGTCGACTATACGTGTCTCAACAAGCACTGCCCCCCCCCCGATCCGTTCCCCCTCCCGTGTATTGACGAAGTCATTGACTGTACCACGGGATGCGAACTCCTCTCCTTCCTCGACTGCTACTCCAGCTACCACCAAATAACATTGAAGGTGGAAGATCAGATAAAGGCGTCGTTCATAACTCCTTTCGGCGCCTACTGCTACACGACAATGTCCTTCGGACTAAAAAACGCCGGCGCCACGTACCAGCGTGCCATACAAGAAGGCTTGAAGAAACTCATCCCGGGGAAGGTCGAGGCCTACGTAGACGATGTAGTTATAAAAACAAACTGCAAGGAGACGCTGGTCGACGACATAGAGGAAACCTTCAAGGCCCTCAACGAGATTAGATAGAAGTTAAACCCAAAGAAATGCATTTTTGGGGTGTCCTCAGGAAACCTGTTGGGCAATATCGTCAGTAAATCCGGCATTCGGGCTAATCCAGAAAAAACCGCCGCGGTTCTTCAAATGAGGCCTCCCTCTAATGTCAAAGATGTACAGAAACTCGTCGGGTGCATGGCCGCCCTGAACCGCTTCATCTCTTGCCTCGGCGAAAAAGGTCTCCGGTTCTTCGGGCTCTTGAAGGGTGGACAAAAGTTCACATGGACCGAAGAAGCAGACCGAGCATTCGCCGACCTAAAGAAATACCTCACCAAACCTCCCATTCTTGTCGCGCCAAAGGAAGAAGAACCAATGCTACTTTACATCGCCGCCACTAACCAGGTCATCATCACCGTATGGTGGTCGAACGTGAAGAAATTGGACGCGCATACCTGGTCCAGCGGCCATGCTACTTCACAAGCGAAGTGCTCAACGAGTCAAAAACAAGATATCCCCAAGTACAAAAGCTATTATATGCGGTTCTTATCACCGCACGCAAGCTTCGACACTATTTTCAACGACAAACGAAGGTGACAGTCGTGACGGAGTTTCCGCTAGGCGACATCTTATGAAACAAAGACGCCACTGGGCGGATAGTCAAATGGGCGGTCGAGCTCGGAACTTTCAACATCGCATTCCAAGGGCGACATGCGATCAAATAACAAGCACTCGTCGATTTTATTGCCGATTGGACCGACATCCAAGTCCTAGTAACCACCGAGGCTCCGGAACATTGGACCCTATTCTTCGATGGCTCCCTGCCCATTCATGGAGCAGGCGCCGACCTCCTATTCATATCACCATCCGGAGATAAGATTTGCTATGCCCTGCGACCACTATTTCCGGCATCGAACAACACCGCCGAATACGAGGCAACACTACACGGGCTCCGCATCGCCAATGAACTCAGGATAAAGCGCATCATCATCAACGGCAACTCAGCCCTAGTGATTAATCAGCTCAACAAAGAATGGAACTGCTCCAACGAAAAGATGGACGCCTATTGCACCACCATCCGAAAGTTAGAAGGAAATTTCTTCAGGATCGAGTATTACCATGTCCCGCATGAGCAAAACCAAGCATCAGATGAGATATCCAAGTTAGGATCGTCGCGATCCCCTGTCCCCACAGGAGTCTTCGTCCAATATCTGCTTGAGCCATCAATCACCGACAAACAAGAAGCTCCACTGGACGGCATACCGCCATCTCAAGCTAGCATAATAATCGCCACGACCACCGGCCGACCAGTCGACTGGCGGGATGATTTCATTCAGTACCTCTCCAACAACCTAGTGCCATCAGACAAGACAAAAGCTGAACGATTGACTCGCCGAGCTCACAATTATGTTCTTATTGACGGCGCGTTGATGAGGAAAAACTTCAGATTCGAAGTACTACAAAAATGTGTCTCCAGGGAAGATGGCACCGCAATCTTGCAAGACATCCACACCAGCACATGCGGAAATCACGCTGCCGCAAAAATGCTAGTACAAAAAGCTTTTCGAGCAGGATTCTACTGGCCCACAGTAGTCACCGACACAGAGCAAATGGTGCGCACCTGCAAGAGGTGCCAATTCTTCGCAAAACAAACTCACCACCCCGCCCAAGAGCTCCAAGCAATACCAGCCTCCTGACCCTTCTCCTGCTGGGGGCTTGATATGCTCGGCCCTTTCCGACCAGCACCGACAAACTTTAAGTGGATCTACGGAGCTGTTGACAAATTCTCCAAGTGGATCGAGGTCAAGCCGATCACCAAAGCCTTAGCAGGAAGCACAGTTGCCTTCATCGATGAAATCATACACCGATTCGGTATACCAAATTTAATCATCACCGACCTGGGGTCAAACTTTACTGGGAACCTCTTCTGGGACTTTTGCGAAGACAGTGGAATATTGATCAAATATGTCTCCGTCGCCCACCCTAGAGCAAACGGCCAGGCCGAACGCGCTAACGGAATGATACTTGACGCACTCAAGAAATGATTATACCAGGAGGAGGAAAAGAACCCATGTCGTTGGCTACGCGAGTTACCCGCGGCATTATGGGGACTACATATGCAGCCCAGTTGCAACACCGGCGTCTCCCCATATTTCATGGTCTTCAACTCTGAAGCTGTAATCCCAACTGACATCGCCTTCGGTTCTCCACGCGTAGAGCACTACGACGAAGAAAATCCGACCAAGCTCGGATCAACGACCTTGATCGCCTCGAAGAACAGCGGTTAACCTCATGCATACGAACGACCAAGTACCTAGAAGGCGTCCGTCGATACTACAACCACAACGTCCACTCTCTAGATCGTTCACCATGGGAGAACTTGTCCTAATAAAGAGGAAGCTCAAACCCGAAGGCATGCACAAGCTCTCTTCACACTGGGAAGGCCCCTACATCATCAAGGAATTCACCCGACCAGGATCGTACCGCCTCACCGATCAAGACGGCGTCGACGTCCCCAACTCTTGGAGTATAGAACACCTCATGCGCTTCTACGCCTAAAACACTTGTAGTGTGTCTCTCACCCGTATCAATAAAAGATCGATATTTTCTCTGTACGCCTCTTTTTATCCAGGCTACCTCTACAAAACGCACACGGCGTTCGACGACCTCTCCAAACACTCCCACAGTGTTCGACGACCTCGGCAAAACACGATACGGCGTTTCTCCAAACAGCCTGGCCATAACCAGAAAGCACCTGAAGCTGGCCTGCCGACTAGCCATAGAGGATAGAAGTAGCTACCCTAAATGTTGTGATTACATCGACAGGCCTCCCGAACGGTATTTCCCCAGAAGCCAGGAGATACCACTCGGATCGGGCGCCATGAGGTTACGTGCCCAGAATCTGTATACGGTCACGGTATGGCCGACGACTCTACAAGCAGCATGGCTTTTCGCCCAGCGTCTACCGGAACGGTCTCCACAGGCCCTGGTCATGCCACGATCGAGCCTCTCGGAATAGGGCTCTGTCTTGGGCATCTCCCTAAGCGTGGATGAGCTACTCGCCCTCTTCGCCGCGGGTTGCCAGCAGTGTGCCTCCTTGGGAGTCCTTATGTATCCTACGCGTGCAGTGGCGCTAGCCCTATGATATGGACCATTTGAGACCCAAGGCCGAACGATTCATCGCTACGGCTCACAACTCAGCTGGCACGAAAGGACATACAAGTGAAATAAAAGCTCATCGCCTCGATAAACAAAAGCTTTGACATATTTTACTTACAAGTCTGCGCAAAACCTGTATCGAATGGCTACATCGTAGCAAAATACTCCATATCAGACATAAGATCTCCAGCAGCTACGTCAGCCTCCGCCACCAAACGAGATATATCCGCCTCGGAAGTACCAGCAGCATACCCACTCCGCACCCTCCAAAGATCGACACGCAGATAAAGCGACTGGAGCACAGCAAATCCGTAAGCAAGCGTCCCCAGCCCCGCCAACGACACAAATGACTTAAAACGGTCAATGAAGCCTTGCGCCCACGATAGCAAGCCAGCTATGGCCTCTTCCGACGGGGGAACGGGAATAAATTCGACATTATCCACATAGGCCATCACTGGTCCAACATCCTTCACCAGGCTCCAAAAGCGGTCACGACAAGCAACGCCCATGGTCTCCAGTTCTACAAAAAGCAAAAGACACCAAGAATCACAGAAAAGCCAGGACACCGGCTCCAGCGGTCAAGGCGCCAAAACAAACCCCTCCGCATATTTGCCAACTGGTCGCGAAGCCTAGAACTGACACGTTCCTTTTCCAAAAGAGCTCCTTCCAGATCACGTATATGCCCGCGAGCCGTCCCCAGAGACGCCTCCAGGGACAGAACCTGACGCCTGCGCTCCCGATTCGTCCTCAACAACGTGTGTAAAACGGCGATTTATCAATCAGCAAGAGGATCGCCCGGCGCATGGTTAAGGAAAAAGAAAGGGATCTGCAACCACATTTACACGACCAAGCACATCCCCGGCACCGTTCGAGTCTCCATCATCAGCAAAAATACCCTCTCCAAAAGGAGACGGTTCGCCAGAATCATCGTCAGCAATAACCACCCTTCTCCGCTTCTTCCTCAATCCAGAACCAAATGATAGCGGCACATCGTCGTCACCAGACCCCCCTCCAACGACCCTAGGGTCCCTCGAAGAATCCAAATCACCTCCAGCATGATCTACAGCCTAGGGCTCCGACCTCAATGGCTTCGGCTCAACAAAAGTCGCCCCCTCTCCGACCAGATCATCATCAATGGCCTCCGGCAGAACGCTACACGACGACTTAGCTTGATTAGACGCGACGATATCACATACCACAAAACATCCAAAAACCAGGCGAATCGCTCACCTGATGGACAACTTCCGCCGGGAACATTTGTTCACCTTGGGCGACCTGGAAGAACCAGCCTCACCCGAGTTCTTCAGCTCGGAATACGCGCCAAGCAGGGCATCTTCGTCTCCAAACGAAGCATTGCACCTCGGGATTCTCAGATCAGATAAAGATTCACCAGAACGACCTGAACCATCACCGCCCGCAACGGGCACCGGAGGAACACAAAATTCAGGAAGCACACCAAGGGCTGGTGACAAGGCAAAATATGCATCACGATTCACACCACAAATCTACATAGTCAAATAGGATAGTAAAACGACGAGCACCAACACATCAAGGCGCAAGACAAAGAAAGAAACAGTCAAAAACCTGAGGGGGGGGGGACGATGAAGACAAAAATCCTTCCTAGGATGAGGTGGTGCTGAACGCTTCGCAACATCAAAGATATAATGTAGACGGTTGTCAGCAACAGCCGATTCGATCCCTTCAAGCGCCTCCCGAGTACTGTCACTCCTACTAGCATATTCAAATGCAGGATGCTCCCTCTCCTTACAGGGCTGACAACGCCTGGCGATGAAGCTGCACGCCACACACATGCCATCAAGAGTACGGCAATCAAGCAACCCCAACAGCAACTTCACCTTCTCCAAACCAGCCTGGGATGGTGGCTCCGACCAAGTCGCCAAGACCTCGGGCACCTTCGCAGGATCACATGGCGTGCAGGGCTCCTCCAGGTGGACATAAAACCACCTCGACTTGTGCCCAGCAAACTTGGAATGCAGTGGCATCGAGATGTACTCACCGGACATGCCATCCCTAAGTTGAAGATATACAGAGCTAATAACGTCGGACGACCCAGTACCATTCAGCTTTAGGCGAAAGAAGTATCGGAACAGATCGAAATGAGGATAGATCCCAATATACGCCTCGCACATATGCAGATCGAGATATCATAATACCACAACAAACCACAAAGGAACGGATGGACAAGAACTCCAAAGCCACACCGAAAGAACGGCTCGAATACAACAAGCTCGCCCATGTTTGGCGTTGGAAACAATTCACCAAACACCGACCGCCACCCGCCGATCGCCTTGTCCGGAAGAAGACCATCAAACACAAGGGCGTCTCCATTTCCTCAACCCTAACATTTGGGGGCGGTGACAAAGACGATAACCTAACCGCTGACGATGACCTTGTCGCCGCAACCATCATCGCAGATGGCCTTACAGGACTACGGCGGACAACCTTCTTCGGCGCCATCACCATCAAGAGGAGTAGTTAGACACTGCGGTAAAAAGGAACTAAAGAAATGATGGGAAAACTATGGTCAAAGAAGAAAGCTCTATTCGAGATAATAGAATGGAAAACATCGCCGCCGCCAACTCCCCTCTTTATACCAAGCAGCACGTCCCTTGGCATCCCAAGGTATTTGGGAAACCGCAATGGCCAAATACAGAAACAGCCACGACGAACGCCTCTTCGCGTCGCGACTTGGGCCGCTTACTGCACGGTTAATTCGGCCAATGAACTTCCTTTTCTGTTTGTCTTTCCATTTCGTATTTGTTCTCAATTAATCTCCACAAGTTACGGATAAAGGTTTCCTAATAACAACTAACACCACAGTCTCGGGGACATGACATATGGTTTTATTATGATTTCTTTTCGGCAGGAACAGTAACACAACTACAGTACACTAGTTGGCAAGTCCCACAGGGTCTCTGCTACAGTGTCACTCGGGGACTTCGCCGACTGTAAATGACAACTCAGCTACCTGTCCGCAGACTCGACCAAGCTCGGGGACTGCCACCATGGCACAAGGGGCGACGGCACGGAAAAACAAAACGCCTGGGGACTGCAACCCGAGGACCGCGAATAAAGCAATGTGACCCCGACGCAAGAACCTTCCAGCTCCTCGCATCAGGCTCGGGAACTACGTGACACATCCGGCCCGTTTGGCCCGTAGTGGCCCATGTGTGTTAATGAGATATTGTGGAGGGTTTAGTCCCATCTTGGTTGTTTAGGGTGGGATAGACCAACATATAAGGCTTCTAGAGTCCATCCCACCATCCCCGGGTTAATCCTTTTAAGCGAAGCGAGGACGAAAGCTTAAGTGGGATGGTGGTGGGTGTGGTTCGCTCAGCGTGCAGAGTGGAACATACAGATTTTCTGAAGGCATCGTAAAGAACGTGGCGGTAAAAATTCAAGATTCATATATTTCTATAGACTTTGTAGTACTTGACATGAAGGATCAAGAAGATATGACTCTTATCCTGGGGGGTCCATTCCTCAACACCGCTAAAGCCATCATCTTCATCGCATTGGGCAGATCCACTTCAACTTACCCATTGGAAAGGTATGTTGTAAATTCAATAGTTATACAAATCAACAGCAGCCCAAGAAGCAACGCAACAGAAGGAGATGTCATACCCGCCATTAAGCAACCCAGCCATTGAAGGATGGATGGTGTTGGGGATATTACCTCGGCATATCCCCAGGGACCTTATGGGCCTGCCGACCAGGAGACGGCCCAGCCCGTCATGCTCCCCAAGGACTCTGAAGAAGCCTTGCTCACCAAGAAGAATCCTAGTAGATAGACTCGGATCTCTTACCTTAAGGCACCGATCGTAATCTGTTAGGATATGGAAATTGTAACCCTGCTCCTCGGCTATATAAGGCGAGCAGGGACCCCCTCCGAAACATCTCTCATACGATCCCCTAGATCTAATCTATGGATCTTGTAACCTAATACTCATATCAATCCAGCCACCAAAACACAGGACATAGGGTATTACGGCAATTTGCCGGCTCGAACCTGACTAAATCGTCGTGTCTACGCTCTTTGTGTTATGCTTGATCATCGTCGCCACACCTCCGCTTACAATCTAGTACCGTGGGGTACCCCCTAGGTAGACTGCGACGCATATTTCGTCGACAGATGGGTAGACTATCCTGGCGAAGTCACAAGATATGAAGACCAATCTAGTAATTAGGAGCAAGAAGCTGTGGAAGAACCTTGCTGGAACGAGTGGGGACAAGAAATTGAAAGAATGGATCTACGCGCAAAAGAATAAGCAGAAGAGACACAAGTACGAGCACAAGAATGGTGGGAGGAGAACAAAGATGCGCCACTATACAAAGAGGAGTCGTCTGAGTCAACCTCAGATGATAAATCTGGCAAGCAAGTACTCTCTCCTATCTAGTCTTATCGCTAGACTATAAATCCCGTTCCTTTGCCACAAGGTAAAAATGGTAGTTATCCAATTAGTTACCTAATTAATTATTACTAGTAATTTATCACCTTTATCTTTTTGCACATTAAATGAAAACAAAATAAATATTTATTTATCATTGCATCATAAAATCCTAAGCCCCATGTGAGAGAACTTATGGTAATACAATAAGGAAACTTATTGTGGTGGCACAAAAATAATTTTATTTCTCTTGTATTATAAAATAGAAAATTTTAAAAATACGAGATATTCAAATGCTTGCTAAGATCTATTAAAGTTTTAATTTGCTCATGAGAATATTCAGTTACTCTTTTGGCTGACTGCTAACCCAATATCATAATAGAGCCTCGAGTTTTGTTTGTTCTTGTTAGAGTATAACCATGCAGGATTGAATGCACCAAGGAGGAGTAAGCCCAACCAGGAGGCTACTTGCAAAGATCATTGAAATCCACCATAGAAAAATCAAGCTTGGGGGGAGGGCACCCCCAGTTATTAGGTAAGTATTCCTATGTATTTATTGAGTCTATCTTATAGTCATAAAATATTGAAAATATGTGAGCACATGAAGGTTCACCATAGTATCATAAGTAAACTTAAATTGCCAAAATATATGGGTACCTGAAGGTCCATGGCTGTCAAGTTTTAAGAGTCCTAAATAAAGATATGTTTAGTTAGGGTGTGTGCTTAAGTTACTTAGAGTTAATAAAAGGTATGAACATTATTTTTTTCTTGGAGATGATGAATAGTTGCTCTGCCGTAATCCCTTTTAAATACCTAGTTTTCAACCTTGAATTCTCCTAAGTTTTGGTTAAAACTACTTTGATTTAATAATTTACTCTTAACCTGAAACTTGTAGAGGCATATACTTATACTAAGTCTAGGTAGTTGGGAGATATGACATGAAAGTTGGAGCTGCTATTTATCTTACTCCTAGCAATACTACGTTCTAGTGATTTATTTTTTGAAAATTTAAAATCTTACACGATGAGCTCTTGTATGACATAGTTAAAATTCCTACCAAAGCCACATACATTTATACATTTAGATTAGTGTTGACGCAAAAAGTCATCGAGGATCTGCGAACACCTCGGGCTTATACCCGAATTTGATATCCGAGGGTGTGCCAGTCGATTTGACCAGTTAATCGACAAGGACGATAACTAGATCAAGATTTGAACGAGACAATGGTGATGCGCCCAGATGTCAAGGCTTAAACCTGATCAGGATAACTAGAGTAGAGCTGAATGAGACGACAACGATGCACTCGGACGTCAAGGCTCAGATTGCTCAAATGCGGAACTTGCAAGGGTTGACGGAGGTCGATGAGATGCAGCCCGTCGAAACTCAAAAGAACTCATAGATAGACTAATACTAATGCGATAAAGGTAAATTACTGGTAAAGTAGATAAAAAAGTAATTGATTCATTTGATATGCTTGGATATATTTTTCATGCGGCCCTTGGGCACATATTTATACTCCCGTATGGGGAGTTGTACATGGATACGACTCATACCTTCCTAAACAAAAACTCCTATTTTTAAGGAAATAAAATGACTCACGCTAAAGGAAACAAACGAGTCGTGCAAGAGTCGGACTCGAAATAAATCTATTAATACTGGCATGAAATTACCAACTTCCATATCTATCTCCTTCACGATGAAACCTTCCATCGGCAGACTTCCTTCAATCCGCAACTTCCCTTCTATTGCCATCGGCAGTTCTCTGCTGATGCCAGCCACTTCATCCTGCTTCCATCAGCATCATCATTCATCGGCAGCTTTCCATCCTCATCGGCAATATTCCTCATATCAGCAATAGGCTTTGGCTCCCATCGGCAACACTTTCTTGCTTCCATCAGTAACATTGTTTCCTTCATCACATCGATAATGAGCCTCAATTCTCATCGGCAATGTTCTTCCTATCGGGAACATCCCCGTGCCTTCATCAACAGTGTCTTCCTGCCTCAATCGGCAACAAGTCCCTGTTTGCATCAGCAACACTCTTGCCTTTATCAGTAATCTGACCGGTAATATCCCAATGCCGATAAGGAACGACAACTAGCCTTTTGCTGATCGGAACAATCCTTAGATCATATTGACACGTGCCAAAAAACGGTGTCAACACATGCCCCCCAATTTTGGAGTATAAGATATCTTATGCACCGAAATTTCTTCTACTGCATCTCCCCCAAAATGCCTGCACCACTTCCTTGACTATTGCACGTAAGCATTGCAGAGCCACTCTTACAATCCTACGACTTGTATCGAACATCTCCTTTTGTAGCCAAAAAACTCATCGGCAGCGCTGCTCCCAGTGCACAAACTCTTCACTCAGCCTGCCAATGCCCCCCAAGTATACTAGTTGAAACGCCAGGGCTCACCAAGTGCTACTCCCAAGCCAAAATGCCCAAGGCCATCGACTCTAGTTACGCTATCGGCAACATATTGACATATGTCGATGGATTCTCATCTTTGTGCTTTGCCCTTCACTGCTTAACTGGAGATTTCCCTCTGGAAGGATTTTCATCGTGACACAAATCTTCTTGGCGCTCGCGCTGCATCCTCCTTCTTTGAGACTTTGTAAGACCATTGGGGCACCATTGAGGGAGCTTAGTTTTCCAAACAGGATGGTACTGTTTCTTAGTGCTTGTATCTGCACCACCCCTTATGTTTGGATCTCTGGAAAATATTTCTTCATCGGGCACTCTTACATCAGCCATTTCCTCAAGCTCTTCTTGACAAATACGCTTTCCAAGCTTGTCATGTACGCTGAGCTTGCCCCCCAGCCGATCATGTGCTGACCCTTTCCTTTGATCGGCCTGCCATAGTTTGATGCTCGATCGTTAAAACAAGGTTTCTTTTCTGACCGATCGGCAGGGTAGTACCCATTGCATTCAAGACAATTATCGGCAGTGGGTAGTTTGATGCCTTCTTCCCAACAATAAACAAAGAAGGGACACTTCCAATGATCTTTATGCCGAAGCCACTCTTGGTGCCTTTCTTCATCTTGCCGCCGATATCGCTCCACCTGCGATTGCCGATAATCTTGTCGTGGCCGCCTATGCGTGATCACGACGCCATAAGACCTCCCGGCGTTACTGCTTTCATCGGCAATCCTCTTGTCCTCTCTATCATCGGTAACCCTTTTCACCTCGTGTTCAGTTATTTGATGTTCAGGGTCTACCGATGCGCTTTTCTTGGCAGCTTCCGATGTCAACACCATAGTCTCTCCATTGGTTTCCACCATGTTATTTGGAAACGGGTGCTGATCGATCTTCATCGGCCTCTGAGCTTTGGAATTTTCAAACTTGATTTGCCCAGATTCGATTTCTGACTGCAACTACTGCCTAAATATTTTGCAATCATTGGTACTGTGCGAAGTCGCATTGTGCCACTTGCAATACCTGATCCTCCTGAGCTCTTCAGCCGATGGAATTACCTGATTAGGCGCCAGCTTGATCCGCCCTTCTTGAAGCAATAGATCAAACATCCTATCTGCCTTGGTGATATAAAAGGTGAACCTTTCATCTTTTCCCTGACCGAACGGACAAGATACCGGCTTTTTGTTCTCTACCCATTCAACTAAACCGATACTCGCTTTTCTGTCCGAAATTTTTTTCTTAGTTAAAGACACCTCTTCATCCCAATTTCCTCTAGGTTCAAAAACTTTGGTGTCTTGATCGGCAACCCTTTGCACAAGATGGCTCAAGTTTTCGAACTCTTGAGACGCGTATTTGTCCCTGATGTGCGGCAGTAATCCCTGGAAGACCAAATCCACCAATTGCCGATCATCAAGTACCAAGCTATAGCACTTGTTCTTCATGTCTCGCAGTCTTTGCACGAAGCTTTCTACTGATTCATCATTACGCTGCCTCAATTTGACCAAATCGGTAATCTTCTTTTCATGTGCACCAGCAAAGAAGTATTTGTGAAACTGTTTTTCTAGATCAGCCCAAGTGATCACAGAATTTGGAGGTAGTGAAATAAACCATGTAAATGTCGATCTAGATAACGATGAAGAGAACAATCTTACCCTCAGTTCATCCCTGCTGGCTGCCTCCCCATGTTGGATAATAAATCGGTTAATGTGCTCCATTGTTGACATATCACTTTGACTAGAAAACTTGGTGAAATCTGGCACTTTGTACCGATTTGGGAAGGGGATTAAATCATAAGCTGGATGGTATGGAGTCCGATAAGAATATGTATCAACCTTAGGCTTGATACCGAATTGCTCTTCCGCCACTTCGGCAATCTTATCGGCCCAGTACGCATCTTGATCCTGCCGATGCACTGACTGGATGTTGACTGGTTGAGGAGGTTGATGCACCTCTTCATATCTTTGTGGTAAATAGGCTGAACCGGTTTGTGCAGAGGCAACATCAATTCGCTGAACATCATACATTAGCGAGAATAGAGGGTTTACTGGCTGGGACACCGATGTATCATTATATAATCCCGATGGTAAGTGGTGGTGTTGGACTTCTGCCACTCGACATCCAAGTTGCGTCACCTGTTGTTGAACATTATGCATTGGCTGAGTTGCCAATATCTCATTGTGCATGTTCGCCCGAGGGTATTGCGGTGAAATACCATTTATCGGCTGGGGTGACGATATCTCACTCTGCAAACCTGCTGACGGATGATAGTGCGGAGCTTTTGCCAGTTGGTACCCGGGCGGCATTACTTGTTGCTGAACCGGTAATTGACCGATCCAACTTACGTTAGATGTCATCGGCATATTGAAAGGATCAAGATACCCAAGAGGGGGGGTGAATTGGGCTTGTTTTAAATTTCTAAAGCAAATATAAAAACCTATCAAATGTCAAACACCCCCTAGTGCCTACCGTCCGTGTGTCCTAGCTAGAAAGCGGTAGCAGTTCATAGGAAATAAAAAACAACCTAAGAAAATCTAATAGGAGAGGTAAAAACAAGACGGAAAGTAATGCGGAAATGTAAAGAGCTAGGGAAAAGAAAATCTCATTGACGTAGCGATTTTTTCCCGAGGTATCGAGGTGTCGACACACCCCCCTAGTCCTCGTTGGAGCACCTCGCAAGGTATCGCTCCCCCTCTACCCGCGCAAGGGTAGAGTGCTCTCTACGGGCTGATTCTTCGCCACTCCGGCTCAGTGAATCGCCCACAACCGATCACAAGAGCTTGGAGAAGAGCTGCCAACAATCTCCCGGCGGTCACTTCCTCCAAACACCACCAAACCGTCTAGGTGCTGTCGAACACCAAGAGTAACAAGCACAAGACCTTCACTTGACCCACTCAAGGCTAGGAAGGTGGATGGATGCACACAAGTCACTCCTAATCACTCTAGGAGGGAAGAACAAGATGAACTCTCTCTAATCTCTCCCTCACTAGCCTCTTGGCTCTCAAAAAGATTTCTCAAGGTGTCACCAGCTGAAACAAATGGCCAAGAGTTCCTCTAAGGATCAAGGGGGCAACTATAAATAGTCCCCACCTCCAAAACTAGCCGTTTTTTACTTTTTCTTCTCTCTGCGTAGCCACCGGACTAGTCCGGAGCTCACACCACCGGACCATGCACACTGGTCCGGAGCTCACTCTGATTTCAAACTCGGGCACCGTCGGACTACTCTGCTTGGTCCGACGCACTGGTCCGACGCTTTGGTCCGGAGCCTCGGTGCTCTCTGAGTGAAATCATTTCTCTCTTTTACACACCACCAGACCACTCTCCTTGGTCCGGTGCCCTGGTCCGACGCTCTGGTCCGGAGCCAGGGTGCTCTCTGCATAAACCCAAACCCCTATCATGAGGCGTCGGACTAGCCATCGGACTAGTCCGGAGCCTTCTGTCTCTCTGAACCAAGCCACCGGACCACTCTCCTATGGTCTGGTGCTTTCCAGAGAGGTGGTCCGGAGCTCCTCGAGCTGGAATTCTGCCTAAGTCAGGGACCACCGGACCACTCTCCTTGGTCCGACGCCCACTTAGCAGAGTGGTTCGGAGCCTCTTTCTGCCTCTAAACCAACTGTTTTCGCTGAGGTTTCTCAAGGGATTTTGCTCCTACCATTTCTAGGGTTTATCAAGGGCTAAAAGCAAGGTCTCTAGGACTAGTTGTGACAAGTGTGCATATACCCACTTTCCTAAACTCTCCTAGGTCAAGCTACTAATCTCATACCCCCCTTTATAGTACAGTCAAAGGAAAAACAAAAGCCCTAGCTATACTTAGTGCCCTTCTCAACCTTACGGCACTAAGAACTAGCCTAGTCTTCAACTTGTATCACCATCCTTTGCAACCGAAACAAATTCCATCTCGGGGGCATGAATATCCATTAAGCCCATTCAAAATGCATCACTCATGACCTAACATAAATGACTTTGTCTCTGCAAAACACACGTTAGTCATAGTGATCTAGTATTGTCGTTAATCGCCTAAACACAAGGGTCCATGATTCTACAATCTCCCCCTTTTAGGTGATTGACGACAATACAAGCTCGAGTAGAGAATAATGAGTGAAATTTGATATGAGAAAAACATGACTTGACATGAGATAGGCATGGGTTAGTGACAGGAAAGACAAGTACATGCTTAACCATTCAAGCCATGACAAACACAATAGAAATGAATTGAGCATAGTACTTGATTTCAAAAAGGATATGCTATAGCCAAAGGATCAGAGATTAGCGCTGAAGCAATAGCATAACCAAGTGACATGATATATATATATATATGAAAGTCCACACATGTCACACAACCATCAAGTCTCAATCATCACACATATCATACAATGCAATAAGATGGTAAACGTGATGCATGATGCAATAGAGTTTATACACATCAAAAGAACGAGTCCTACTAGCTCCCCCTGAAGCTAGCCCATCTACTCGACTCTCCCTCTCCCCCTTTGGCGTTGAAACACCTAAACTAAGCGTTTGGAGGCGGAGTGGAAGCAGCCGTGGATCGGTCGAGCACCCTGAAAGCTGCCAGATAAGCCTCGTCATCTGAATCCTCCCCCTGAGTGTCTGTAGCTGGTAGTGAAGCAGTCTGGGGGTCGGAAGCTGATAGGTCTGTTGCGGTCGAAGACTCGGGAGCAGTAGCGGGAGTAGCAGTAGGATCGGTAACCGGTGCCAGTGTCTCTGCGGGAGCCTCAGGAACGGCGGTGTCCGGTGGTGCCTCATGCACTGACTCGTCTGGAGTCTGAAGAACCAGAGACTACTGAGGTTGTACTGGAGTGGAGGTGACCACTGTAGCATCGGTAGCAATGGAAGCGGTAGGAGGAGTAGACACGGAAGGAGCCCGACTGTCGTGTGTAGCCTCTGAGGAAGCTACTGAGGAGCGATGCTGATCAGTTGTCGGTGCAACCAATTGGGCCTCAAACCAATTGGGCCTCAACCTCTGCTGCTATCTGAGGACCAGTGGGGGACGGCTGCCCAGTAATGTCGCTGAACGAAACAGATAAGTCTCTAGCAGTAGCACCCATCGTAGCTGTAAGTGGAGTGAAACCAGTAGTGAGAGGGGTGAACTGCTGAGTGGGGCCAAAGGTGTCCAACCACTGAGTCATCTGAGTCGCCGGTGACTGGAATGGGGTGGTCAATCTGGCACCCTGAAGTCCACTGGACTGTATGGCTGGGGTGGGAGTGACTGACTGACCGGCGGAGCTCGCAGGGGCCACTGAGGGTCTAACTCAGGGTCCAACTGAGAACTGTGGCCCTCCTAGCTGCCCAACTGACTGTGAGGGCTTAGACGTGCTCATCATCTGTATCTGTTGAGCTGCAGGAAACTCTAGAGGAGGAGCGCCAGTCCACTTCATCATATGGGCCATAAAGGCCATGTTCTGCTGCTGCAGCTGCTGTGACTGTAACTGAAGGCGCTGGGACTCAAAGTCACGCTCCTCTGACTGTCGCTGCATCTTGTCCTGTCGCTGCATCTGTCGCTGCATCTCAAAGTCACGCTCCTCTGACTGTCGCTGCATCTTGTCCTGTCGCTGCTGGACCTGTGTAACTGCAGTGACAAGAGAACTCTGCTGCTCATTCATTCTGTCAAGGAGCTTGAGCATCATCATCTCGGTGGCAGAGGCAGAGCCGCCAGCCTCAGTGTCGTGAGCCCGTGGGGGCATCTGTGGAACTGGCTGGAAATCGGCGTCTGAGCTGTCTGAAGTGTCCTCAGGAGTTACATCAGCTCCAGTATCTAGTCCATGGAGCTCCTGCTGCTCAACACCGTGAATCGCCTCATCCTAAGCATCAACCTCTGCTCTGTCAGCTGGTGCTGTCCTCTCTCTGACAAGTCGGAGGACCCGGTTTCCAAACCGGCTATCAAACGACCCAAGGACTCTATAAGTTGGGAAAGAATACGACGACTGGTCTAGCAGGGCGCGGAGTCTAGGGTGCGCTCTCTCAAGCTCAATATCAATGATCGATGATATCCAATGAGCATAGGGAAACTGTCGACGGGCCCTCATACCATCTGCTATCACATCCTCTATCTCTAACACAAGAAAGTCTACAACATCAAATGGTGTCTGAGATACTAGGGCCTGAAGGAGTAGCTGCTGCATATTTGTCAGTCCTTCCTTGTAACCCGTGCGAGGAAGTAGAGTACGACGAAGTACCTCGTTCAACCTGTCAACGGTGGGTCTGAGCTCTGTTGGGCTACGTCTGGAGCCCTCTGAGAAAAGTGGCTTGAAAAGAGGAGCCACCTCCTGCACTGACAGTGTACGGCCGCCTCGACCTCTGCGAGGCACTGAGGCTCCTCGGTAGCACTCATAGTGTAAGTCAAGCTCACCACCCTGCTGACGGAGGCGAAAGATCTCTCTGAGTCTGGTCAAGTAGAGCCTGTATCGCTCACCTCTGAATGTGTACTGCACAAACTTGTGCTCCGGATCCACCCATACTGAAGCATAGAACTCTCTGACCCATCTCTCTATGTAGTTACCGGAACGCCCGAGTAAGTCGGCGAGTCCCGGTAGGTAAGTCAGAAACGGGCGGATCTCCTCACCAGCTAGCTCAACGATGCTCTCTAAGGAGCAAACCCTGTGTGGTCGTATCTGAATGCTGGTCAGCTGAGCTGCTCTGTAGAAGTCCTCCATGAGAGGTGTATGCCATCCTGGTGAGGCTCTGGGGTCTCTCTGATCCAGGCACCATTTCTCCAAAGCAACAAATTGTAGCTTCTTCACCTGCTTTGCCGTGAGATTCCTCAGATCGAGGTGAACTGAAGCTGAAGCTGCTGTCGGTGCTGCTGACTGGGGTGACTGAGCTGACTGGGAACGTGTGGAACGCCCCCAGGAACTAGGTGCCAATAGAGTCCCAAGAGCTTCAGTGACAAGCTCTGGCTCCTGTGGAGTATCCTCAGTGTGTGACCCAGTTGGAGGAGTAGAAGGAAGATCCCACG
Organism: Microstegium vimineum; assembly: GCA_022036555.1. Taxonomy (NCBI): domain Eukaryota; kingdom Viridiplantae; phylum Streptophyta; class Magnoliopsida; order Poales; family Poaceae; genus Microstegium; species Microstegium vimineum. The sequence goes on from CM039126.1 coordinate 30,954,320, forward strand.
GAGGGGTGCCGAGTCTCACGGTACCTCGGCGACCGCCTCGCTTTGCGCAGTCCGCTGCATCGGCCACTGCCTCGGCTTTCTCAGCCTCTGTGAGCTTTCGCTTCTTCTTCTTGCCCTTATCACTGGAAGGAAGTGGAGGTGGAGGAGCATCATCACCTGACCCAGCGCGCGAGCACGAGTACTGCGAGTCATACTGAAACAAGCAAAGAACCACTGCCCACTGACAATTACAAGATCCACTGCCAACTGTCAGAACCACTGATCAAAAGAACCACTGACAACTGATCAAACTGTTGACACAAAAAGCGTCAGATCCGTGAACACCTCGGGCTATTACCCAAAGCTTGATGTCGAGGGCGTGCCAGTCGATTTGACCAATCAATCAACAAGGATGATAACTATGACAAACTGAACGAGACGACAGCGATGCGCCCGGACGTCAAGGCTCAGATTGATCACGGATAACTTAGAGCAGAGCTGGACGAGGCAAACAGCGATGCGCCCGGATTGCCAAAGCCTAAAGGTACTCCCACACGGAACTAACAAGGACTTTGACGGAGATCAAGGTGATGCAGCCCGTCGAAAGCTTGAAGAACTCGTTGATAACTACAACTAATGCATAAGAAGGTAAATTGCGATAAAAGTAGGATAAAAAGTAGAATTGGTTTGTTTTTTGGTTGATTGATATATTCCATAGCCCTCGGGCTCATATTTATACTCCCGCATGGAGAGTTGTACAAAGACACGACACATATCTTTCCTAAAAACAAACTCCTACTTTAATGGAAACTGACTCGCGCAGGAGCCGGATAACAATATTTATTCCCTAAACAAACACACCTATTTTAAAGGAAAATAAGCAACCCATGCAAGAGTCGGACGCAAACCACTATATTAATACTGGCACAGAACACCAGTTTCCTTATACTCTTCGATGGAAACTTTCCATCGGCAGATCCCTGCAACTTCCTTCTTTGGTCACCGGTAGTCTTCCGCTGCCACCAAGTGCTAAATCACGCCCATCGGCATCGGTAGCATCTTCTTCATCGGCAATCGGCAACCATCTTCCATCGGCAATCGGCAACAAGCCTTTATCGGCAATCGGCAAGACCCCTTCATCGGCAATCGGCAAAGACTCCTCATCGGCAATCAGTTCCAGCAAGACTTCACCGATTTGGTCGACAAGGCTCATCAGCTTCCATCGGCAAAACTCATAGCACCCTCCTATCGGCATTATCAACTCCTGATACCGATGGAGAACGGCCGCTGACCAGTCAAGCCTCAGCCCATTTGACACGTGTCAAAAAACGGTGTCAACACATGCCCCCCAGTTTCGGAGCGTATAACTTTACGTGCCGAAATTCTCTCCACTGTAGCCGTTGCTGTAGCCATTACCCCCGAGATAGGCGTATGGTTTCCTCGATTCCCCGCGTGTGGAACTGCAATTTAATAATAAAATCCCTCGATTGTAGCACAAACAGTTACAGACCACCTCGATCACCGTGCGTATCTACTGCGGGCGCCTCCACATTCCTGCACGGTGTGAAACAGAACCCCAAAATGCCCCTGAACAGGCTTATAAAAGTTACTGGGGCCCATACCGTCCTTTTTACCCGAGCTCATTTTCACTTTCACCTTCCTGCCTTCATCTTCAACCTCCGGCTGCCCTGAAGAACACAAGCTCGAGCAACAGCACCCTTCGCAATCTAAGGACGAACCAAGCACTCCTCTCGACTCCAATGGCGATCCAGGTCGACATCCCAAAGGTAAGACTTATCCTCCTCCCAATCCAGCTCCCTGCAATCCGCACGAATCTGGATCTGTCTTCGTTCCTTCCTGACTGCTCTTCGCCTTCTTCTTTGAATCTTAGGAACTGTACAACAGGGTAGTGATTCCGCTTACCGGTTCTACCTTCAGTTGCTTAGGCCCCATGGGGAACCCAGATCCCAGCTATATAATCAATGCAGAAACCAACCAGATTCCGTTTAGATCTGAATGTTTTGGTTTGGGATTGTGGAAAGATGCATTCCGATCATGGCCCAAGCCCACCAAAGGGTGGAAGAACTGGTACCTCAGAGTCGCCAGCGCGCAGCAAGTTTACCGGCAGGAGCGCAGTCTGGACCAATGTATCAGGCTGTCTATTGCCGATATGGAGAAGAATGAGAACATGTTAATAGCCGCCTCTTACTTCTGGTCAGATACTCTGAACGCATTCTTATTCCGACATGGACCAGCCACCCCCACTCTTGCTGATGTCCACATGCTGACCGGTTTAGACATCTCCTCTGCCGATACCCCCTCCTTGTTTAATAGGAAAGCCGAGCACAGAATAAATACCCGGAACATCGGCGGTTGGACGGGTTACATTCAGGAATACCAGAAAACTGGATCAGTAAACCAAAGAGAGCACGCCACCTTCCTGAACATGTGGCTGGATAAATTCATCTTCTACGGTAAGGCAATTGGACCTACCACCATGTATCTCCCAGCAGCTGAGATGCTTGCCAATGGGACAGGGCTTCCTTTGGGAAGATATCTTCTAGGATCAGTATATCGTCTCCTCCATCAAATGTCCCAGAAGTTACTGCTAGGTGAGCACATCGGCAATCTTGGAGGCCCCTGGTGGTTTATTAACATGTGGCTACACGCCCATATGCAGAAAACACTCCAGCTTGACTTATTCGCTCAACGATTCCCAAGAGATATACCAGAGGACCACCAGTGCGGAGAGGATGAATCGGCAACTCGCTCTCCACTCAATTTTGGAGAGGCCACGATCGTGCTACCAGGAACCGATGCTGATGCGGAGCAATTCGGCCTCTTCTTTCAGAAGTTTTACAATGGAATTCCTGCTGCAGAACGGCTTTGGTGGCCATATGCCGATGTAGATAATCAATTCCCATTGTTATTTAATCTTACCGATGGGGATGTTCCTGAAAACCAGACAATGATGAAGGCCTGTATCATTCCTCGGGCTATCCCAGTGAACATATTTGGATCGGGAAAGAACGCCCCCCCATCATTTGAATTTTACTACCCATCGGTAGCGGCAAGACAACTGGCGTTCGGCCAACTGCCAATCAAACTCTGTTACTCCAAGGTAGTGCAGCCTAGGCAGACATTCTCCAGTGCTCTGGACTGGAATAAAGTTGTCAGTCTTCCTGCCGATGCTGTTGTATCGGATCTTGACCTATCCTCCTGGTCACCAACCTCCTTCATCACAAATGAGTACAAGTCTTGGTGGCAAGAGTGGAGGTGTCAATTGTTCGCCAAGTCATCGCACTATTATCGGCATATGATCGATGCCGATCATATCATCCCCGACGACGCAGTAAGTCCTCATCTCGATGCATTCCTCATTTGTACCTTCGCCATCGGTATTTGATCTTCTTGTGTTTGACAGGTCGATGACCTGATTCCTCCGATGAGCAAGAGCGGCAAGCCTTTCAAGCTTCGAAGGATGAGTCCCATATCACTCATCGGCCATAAGGCTCCTTCGTTAGCTGCCTTCATCCCACGACAGGTACCCTCACCGACACCTGCAAAAGCCAAGGCTACATCGGCCGCTGCTGCTGCCCTGACGCGGGCGTTTGCAGTAAACTCATCTTCACTCATACCGATTATATACTGTTTAATCGGCAACGTCTACTTCGTATAACTTGCATTGAATGTTTTCAGGCTATAAGGTCATCGGCAACTGCTCCGAGCAGACAAGCACCTTCAAGTCCAGCTGCCGATGCCCCCCAGTCTTCATCGAAACAGGCCGGATCCTCTGCTGCCGCACCCAAGAAAAGGAGACGTTTGAGGCTGGCTAGCCCATCTTCGTCATCGGCACAAGCAGCACCACCAACCATCGGCGTGTCATCGGCGGAAACTCCAATGGCTCCCATCCCGGATCAGCCGATGGACGACGTCGTCGGTCAGGAGGCAGCCTCATCCGCTGCAGAGGCAGAGGCAGTATCGGCACCATCAGCCGAAGCTTTCGACGAAGAAAACCCCCATGGTGGCGGCATCGGCATCGGTACCATCAGCCGATGTCCCTGATGAAGCAGCTGTACCTACAGCAGCCGAAGCAACATTATCGGCACCGTCAACCGAAGTCGCCGATGAGACAGTCCCGCTCGTCGTAGCGGCAAAGGTAACATCGGCATCAATACCAACTGAAGATCCCGATGAAAGGGCAGCATCAGCGCCACAACCAAGTATTAGGCTGGAAGCAACACCAACGACAATGCCGCCATTGCCAACGACACCGATTGTTCTTCTGACAGAAGCTCATCCATCGGCACCTGCTGCCGATGTTCAAGACGAGGCTGGGCCATCTAGAATGCCAAGCCCTTGGCAAGAAATCCGCTTCAAGATGGTAAGTCAATCACCTATAAACTCATACTATAATTTTAGAATCGGCATATTATAACCCTTCTGTTTTCAGGCCCAAGATTCCCCAGATAGCCTCTTCTCTTTCAGTCTCAATCCGCAGGATGAAGATAGGCGCCAAGATCCCCTCCGATCAGATAGTTTATTTTCCTTCTCAGTCGATATACCCGATGACGAGGAGGAAGAGAGCTCTGTCCCAGCTTTACCGGCAGAGATTAAAACCAAGCTTAAGGCACTGCTTTCTTTGCTGCTACAAGAGACATCCCAGCTCATCCAAGACTCATCGGCAGCAAGGATTGCTTTCAAAGATATCCAAAGTCATCTCCCTGCCGACGCAGCAGAAGTCCTTCTCCAGGCAGCCTCTATCGACGTCAAACAGATTCAGTACCAGAGGCTCGCCTGTCGTATTGCCGATAGGGCCGCTCAAGCCAAGAGCGAAGAAGAGAAGCTTAAATATAAACACCTTGCCGATGAGAAGCATAGAAACATCGGTCAAGCAAAAGCTTCCATCGGCAACCTAGACCAAGACATCTCTCGACTATCGACAAGGAAGGAGGAGCTATTGGCGGAGCTACACAAGGTCGAGGAGGATCTGACTGCAGCTAACCAACACAAAACTCAACTATCTGATTCCATCAAGGTTCTGCAGCAAGAAAGGGATCAGCATGCCCGACAAGCCATCTTATGGAAGAAGAAGATCAAACTGGTTGAGGGCTCTGCCGATGCCGACGCCAAGGAGATGGACGAGATAGAACAGATTCGCCTGCGCGCGATAGACCTTATTCATTCCTTACTGTAATGCATATTGTATCGGAAAAAATGTAATCCGATACTTAATCTCGTCTTGTAATATAATATTTGCATGTTTTTACCGATGTATTACAATTTTTTCTCATCGGCATTCAAACGAATACGTCGTACGTCAACCCCTTCGGGAACTTCTGGCATGTATGCTCTGCTGGAGGTAGACTGTCTTATCCAGTAGGAACTTGATTAGAAAACCCCCAGGCCTAGAACTCAATCCTGATCAGTAAAATCAATCTCCATTCTAGAGTACCACCGGCAAACTTGTTTACCCAGTCATCGACAATCATTACCGATAGCATAACTCATCAAATCAGCTAAAATGTTGAGTGATCCAACTCATTAACTAACCCTGGTACTTAGCCTGATTGTAAAAACAATCGACAGCGAGACTTCATATTTCCACCGGATAAGAATCAGGATAACGCCGATAGACCCACCGCAAAGCATGCACCCCAGGACGTGCGCAACACATACTTAGTTATCATGCGCAAGCGCAGCAGAACCATTCTCACATCCGTCTTCTGGCAACTAACGCATCTATCGGCAGCGCGGCATCTCTATATGCAAACCATCGGTAGGTGTCCCCAAGTATAATAATTGAAATCACCAGTCTGCCGATTGCAGCCCCCAAGCCTGCAGGTCCAAGATTGACCTCGATTAGACCATTGGCACAATGCTGCCGTCTGCCGATGGACTCCCATCCTTACGCTTTGGCCTCCACTGTTTCTCCCTTGAAGGTTCTGCATCATCGTACAGGTTCTTGCGGCGTCGGTGCTCAGTTCTTCTTTTCTGGGTTTTGTTCAGACCTTTAGGGCACCATTGAGGTCTGGTTTTCCGAACAGGCTGGTGCTGCCTCTCACTTCTTACATCGGCGTTTCTTCCGATGCTTGAATTTCTGGAGAGCACTTCTTCGTCGGGTATTTTTGTCTTGGCCCGCTCCTTGCTCTCCCTTTGATCAACCCGCCTGCCAAGCCTGCTATGGGCATCAAGCTTGCCCCCCAGTTGGTTGCATACCGATCTCCTCTTTCCGAGTGGCTTGGCGCACCTAGATGCCCGATCATCCAAACAAGGCTTACTCGACTGATCGGCAGTGCGATACCCATTGCATTCAGGACAATCATCGGCAATGGGTAGCTTAATGCCCTCTTCCCAGCAGTAAATGAAGAAGGGACACCTCCAATGATTTTTCTGACGAAGCCACTCCCACTGTTCCTTTTCTTTCTGCCGATACCGTTCATCTCGTGATTGCCGATAGTCCCGCCTTGGTAGCTTGTGTGTGATTATTATACCAGGAGCCCTGCTGACACAAGTACCTTTATCGGCAATTCTTTTGCCTTTCCTGTCATCGGCAAACTTCCCGATGTCACGCTCGGCCACCTGATGATCGGGATCCACCGATGCACTCTTTCTAGCAGCGTCCAATGTCAGCACCTTAGTTTTGCCACCGGCTTCCACCATATTATTTGGAAACGGACGCTGATCAATTTCCATCGGTTCTTGGACTTTAGGACCTTCAAATTGGATCCGCCCAGAGTTAATTTCTGACTGCAGTTGTTGCCTAAACACTTTGCAGTCGCCGGTACTGTGAGAAGTTGTATTGTGCCACTTGCAGTACCCGGTATCATTGAGCTCCTCGGCCGATGGAATTACCTGATTAGGGGCTAGCTTAACCCGCCCTTCCCGAAGCAGTAAGTCAAATATCCCATCAGCCTTTGTGACATCGAAGGTGAACTTTCCAGCCCTGTTCTGGCTGAGCGTACGTGGCATCGGTTCCCAATCGTTCACCCATTCAACAGTACCGACGTCCATCTCGTCAAATGGTTTAACATCCTGATTGGCGTCCGTGATATCAAAAGTGAATGTCTCCAACTCAGCAATGTTGAGGTCTGGCTCTTCGTCCAGCTCTGAATGTTCTACCTTGGTCGAAAACACCTTTGTATCCTGCCGATGCGTAGATTTGTTCTCTAGTGGGACAGATAGACGTGCTCCCTCATGTTTCCGTGGTGAGCAAGTCGGAGCGATTGGTACATTAGCAGCATCAAGCATCGGCTGCCTAACCGATGAGCAATCCTGGACGCCTACTGTCTGAGTAGATTGGTGCATCTTTCCAGGTCTTCGCATTAAGCAAGCCGGAACGATCGGCCTATCGGCAGTACCAACCTGTTGAATACTGAGCAACGGTTGATTGACCGATGGGCCACTCTGGATGCCCACTAGTTGTGCTTTATATCCCTGTGGCGAGCAACTCGGGGCAACTAATACATCAATAACACCAATCCGCTGAATATTGCACATCGGCTGATTAACCGATGAACCATTCTGGATGCCAGCCAGTTGAGTATGCCGATCTATCTCTCCAAGTCTTGATGCCAAAGCGGTGGGGACACTTGGCGCGTGCACAACACTAGTCGTGATAACATCGTGCATCAGCTTGGCTGCCGATGAATAATTTTGCACCGTTGCTAGCTTGTGCTGTGGCATTGTATTTATTGCATTCATCGGTTGTTGTACCGATGTTTCATTGTGCACTCTTCCCTGCGAGCATTGGAGTGTAGCACTTATCGGCTGATGTACCGATACTTCATTATGAAAACTCACCGGACGACACTGTAAAGTTCTTGCCACTTGGCGCTCAAGCCGCACGTACTGCTGCTGAATTGATGACTGACCGATCCAACCTGCATTAGGTGTCATCGGTAGGTGATTTACCGACGGATGATAACCAGCTGACTCTGGCAACCCTTGTTCCTTCGGATGACAGTGTTGATCTGCAGATGCCATAGGCTGAGCAACTATTGCCAATGCAGGTTGACTGGCATTTAACACACTTGGCATTGGCCAGGGATTCACCATCGATTGATCGTCTTGTCCTGCGGGTGCCGCATCCTGAGCGGTCATTGCCGAGGCAGATTGATTGGCCATCGGCACACCTTGTTGCATCGGCCAAACAGCTGCTGGTAACCGATAACCAGCTGGGGCTTGCGACTCTGGTATTCTGGAATGATATCTCTGATTCGTAGCCACCGTAGGTTGAACAGCTACGGCCGATGCGGGCTGACTAACACTCGACATACCTTGTGGCATCGGCCAAGAGTTCACCGATACAGGCTGATTAACTGTTGGCACGTCTCGTCGCATCGGCCAAGCATTCGCTGACAGCTGATAACCGGCTGACGTTTGTTTTTGTTGTACCCTTGGATGATTGCCTGGGCTCACGGGTACCACAACCTGAGTGACTGCCGATACAGATTGATTGGCAATCAGCACCTCTTGCTGCACCGGCCAAGCATTTGCCGATGACCGACAACCAGCTGATACATGTTGCTCTCGCGACGCCAGGTAATTGTCAGAGTGACTACTTTTATTAGTATATACTCTAGTTTGAAGAGCCATTGCCGCCATAGGTTGACTTGCAGCCGCTGGGCTTCGTTGAATCGGCAAGTGGTTTGTCGCCGGTTGAGCATAAGGTACTCTGGGTATTGCCATCTGAAAATCCCCTGCCGGCGGCTGCATCGTTGGAGAGGACGTAGTATAATGCGTGACTGGGACCACCGGCTGTACAGGTGTTGCCGATGCCATAGGAATCGTCCACCCTGCATGGTTACCTTGGACCAATCTGGGATCAGTAGATAGACTCGGAGACATACCATATCCCCAGCAATTGGCAGGAGTCGGCTGACTTTGGATGACCGGTCCATACATTGCTGAAGCCACCAGATTTGTATTGACCTGAGTAAAGCCTGCTGGGCTCGACCTCGGCGGCGTGACCTCATCGGCAGATTGACTCACGATCGTTGAAGACACCCCTGGAACCGCCGATGGGATCGCAACAGATGCCGATCCGAGTTGACGACGCTCTGGACCAACATAATATGGTGCCTGGCCCTTGAACGTTTGCTTAACAGCATCGCATACAGCATCGGACAGCACACTAGATTGGCTAATAAACGCATTATTAACCATATCTTGTATTTTACCAGGATCGGCGTCGAAAGTGATCTGCCACGGCGACGACGGATCTTGCTTCTGGACCGCTTCGCCGATCCCATTTAGGCCGAAGGATCTAAGATACGAGCGCTTGTATTCCTCCATCGCCTGCTCCAGAGCCTGTTTCTGATGACCTGTCAGATCTGTTGTGGAGACTTCAATGACACTCCTGGGATTAGTCATGATAAATATATTTATATAATCGTGTCCCACTGGGCGTGCCAAAAGAGGTGTTGACACAAAAAGCGTCAGATCCGCGAACACCTCGGGCTATTACCCAAAGCTCGATGTCGAGGGCGTGCCAGTCGATTTGACCAATCAATCGACAAGGATGATAACTATGACAAACTGAACGAGACGACAGCGATGCGCCCGGACGTCAAGGCTCAGATTGATCACGGATAACTTAGAGCAGAGCTGGACGAGGCAAACAGCGATGCGCCCGGATTGCCAAAGCCTAGAGGTACTCCCACACGGAACTAACAAGGACTTTGACGGAGATCAAGGTGATGCAGCCCGTCGAAATCTTGAAGAACTCGTTGATAACTACAACTAATGCATAAGAAGGTAAATTGCGATAAAAGTAGGATAAAAAGTAGAATTGGTTTGTTTTTTTTTGGTTGATTGATATATTCCATAGCCCTCGGGCTCATATTTATACTCCCGCATGGAGAGTTGTACAAAGACACGACACATATCTTTCCTAAAAACAAACTCCTACTTTAAAGGAAACTGACTCGCGCAGGAGCCGGATAACAATATTTATTCCCTAAACAAACACACCTATTTTAAAGGAAAATAAGCGACCCATGCAAGAGTCGGACGCAAACCACTATATTAATACTGGCACAGAACACCAGTTTCCTTATACTCTTCGATGGAAACTTTCCATCGGCAGATCCCTGCAACTTCCTTCTTTGGTCACCGGTAGTCTTCCGCTTCCACCAAGTGCTAAATCACGCCCATCGGCATCGGCAGCATCTTCTTCATCGGCAATCGGCAACCATCTTCCATCGGCAATCGGCAACAAGCCTTTATCGGCAATCGGCAAGACCCCTTCATCGGCAATCGGCAAAGACTCCTCATCGGCAATCAGTTCCAGCAAGACTTCACTGATTTGGTCGACAAGGCTCATCAGCTTCCATCGGCAAAACTCATAGCACCCTCCTATCGGCATTATCAACTCCTGATATCGATGGAGAACGACCGCTGACCAGTCAAGCCTCAGCCCATTTGACACGTGTCAAAAAACGGTGTCAACACAAACCACAAGCATAACTGTCATAGGGGCCTCCAAGCCACTGGACTGAACCTCTGAGGCTTTGCCTCAATCCGTACTCGCGAGCTTTGCCCCGAGTTCAACTGCCACTGACTGATGCTGGATAGAATAGACAGGGTATACATAAGCATATATAACATCTAGAGATAAGAAACCGTATAGAAGCAAGCATCTAGATAAGTGATAGAATGAAATCTGACATGATACCTGAGGTAAGAAAGTGTAGCTATTCAGAGCAATCTCAAGTACCAAAGCACTCTCCAAACGGGTTTTACCAGCTGCGAATTACAATTGGCAATTGATTTAGTGAATTGAATTGAATATGGATTTTCAAGGAATGATCCTAGGGCATAATTCAATTGACGACTCGACAAAACGCGATATCGTAAATCAAAACCATACACTAGAAGCGAAGTGGTGAAGTCGACGGCGACGAAACGGTCGCGGACGAAGACGTTGAAGACGATGACGACGAAGGAGTTCGGTTGAGGACGAACGCGTCGAAACCAACTTAGGGTTAGGGCAAACCCTAACTCCTTCTGAGTTTGCAGGCAGGGACAATGGAGAGGAGGGTGGAAACCCTAGTTGGCCTACACGAGCTCGGTAGGGGGCCTGGAGATCGCTGGCGAGGTGGGTCGTCGGCGGCGAGGGCGCTGGTGCGATGGCAGGCGGCGGTGCAGAGCGGGTGGAGCAGCTGCGTGGCGAGGAGTGGAGGTGTAGTGGCGGCGGCGCACGAAGAGGGTCACGGGCGGCGAGAGAAGCGCAGGCGAGCTTGCGGCGGGCTAGGGCAGAGCTATGGCAAAGAGCAGGACGGCGGCGTACGGTCGGCGGAGGAAATACAGTGCTGAAACAGACGTGCACGTGGGGGGTTATCCGCAAATTTTCAAAGCGTCGGAGCACTCCGCTTGGTCCGGTGGCTGGTCCAACGGGTGGTCCGACGGTACCAGAGAAAGAGAAACAGGGAGCAACTGACCACCGGACTACTGCGTCGGACGACTCACCGGACTAGTCCGATGGAGCACTGGATTGGTCCGACGGTGAATAGATCGATATGACAGAGGCACCGGACAACTTGTCATTGGTCCGGTGCAGCGTCGGACACTGGTCCGACGGATTTTTGGACTAGAGAGGATTTATGTAGTGAGGGTTGAGGCGTCGGACCACTGCGTCGGACCAATGCAGAGTGGTCCGGAGGATGGTCCGGTGCTTAATTTTGCTCTGAATTTTCCTATTTTTCTCTCCAATCTTTTCTCTTAGCCAAGTACCAACACAAAAGAGCAAAGAGGAACACTTGTTGGACTTAACATAAGAACCATCTCTCAAACCCTCAATTTTAGAAATAGTTTGCCATAGGCTAGAATTAGTTTTCATAAGAAAATAGTTCAATAATGCTCCAAGGGTCACCTTAGGGACACAAGAGGGGTATTAGCTGAAGCTAGAGCGTTGAATTGCTCCCCCTAAGTGTAGAACCTAATGATGACCAACAAACTTAACCGAAAAGGAACAAAGAAGCAACACTTATGCATATGCAATGCAAAACGAAATTTGAATCTAGGTTGCTTGCAAGTTTAAAACCGCGATTAAGCTTTGTCACACGCTTTGAGGGCGGTTATCTTAACCGCGTTAGCCAAGCCTATGTGCATTACCAAATTAAACATGTTATATTACATATGAATGCATGGTTCACACAAGCTCATCTTTTAGTGAAGTTAGAGTGATCAAGCACATTCAACTCGCTTCTCAACCTACAAAAGGTTGTTTCATCGAGTGGTTTAGTGAAGATATCCGCCAATTGATCTTTGCTCTTAACTCCAACTAGTGTGATGTCTTTCCTAGCCACATGATCTCTAAGAAAGTGATGGCGAATATCAATGTGCTTGGTGCGAGAGTGTTGAACTGGGTTGTTAGCAAGCTTTACGGTGCTTTCATTATCACACAAAAGTGGAACTTCTTTTAAAAACACGCCGTAATCAAAAAGTGTTTGGGTCATATATAAGATTTGTGCACAACTTGCTCCCATGGCAATGTGTTCCGCCTCGGCGGTTGACAATGCCACACTATTTTGCTTCTTTGAGGACCAAGAAACAAGTGATCTTCCTAGCATGTGGCACCCGCCGGAGGTACTCTTCCTATCCACCTTACACCCGGCGTAATCCGAATCGGAATAGCCAACTAGTTGGAAGGGAGCTCCTTTGGGATACCAAAGACCCATGCTAGGGGTGTGCCTTAAGTACCTAAGGATTCTATTAACCGCACAAAGATGCGACTCCTTAGGGTTTTCTTGAAACCTAGCACACATACACACACTAAACATGATATCCGGCCTAGAAGCGGTGAGGTAAAGTAAACTACCGATCATAGAACGATAAAGAGTTTGGTCAATCGGTTTACCTGCCTTATCGAGATCGAGATGCCCATTAGTAGCCATTGGGGTCTTGATTGGCTTGCAATCCTCCATCTTGAACTTCTTAAGTAGATCATAAGTGTACTTTTCTTGAGAGATGAAGGTCCCTTCTCTCATTTGCTTCACTTGAAAGCCAAGGAAGAAGGTTAGCTCGCCAATCATTGACATCTCGAACTCCTTGGACATCAAGTCACCAAACTCCTTGCAATGGTCTTGGTTTGTTGACCCAAATATAATGTCATCGACATATACTTGGCAAACAAAGATCTCTCCATTAAGCTTCTTGGTGAATAGTGTAGTGTCGACGATCCCGATCTTGAAGCCCTTCTTGATTAGGAAGTTCCTTAGCCTCTCATACCAAGCTCTTGGAGCTTGCTTCAATCCGTAGAGTGCCTTGGACAACCTATACACATGATTAGGCAAGTTTGGGTCTTCAAACCCGGGAGGTTGTGAGACATAGACAAGTTCATTTATGAAACGATTTAAGAAGGCGCTCTTCACATCCATTTGAAAGAGCTTCATTTTGTGATGTGAAACATACGCCAAAATGATACGAATGGCTTCAAGTCTTGCAACCGGAGCAAAAGCCTCTCCATAATCGAGTCCTTCTACTTGAGAGAACCCCTTTGCCACCAATCTTGCTTTGTTCCTCACAACCACGCCTTGATCATCTTGATTGTTCCTAAACACCCACTTGGTGCCAATGATTCTTGCATCCTTTGGCTTCTCTTCAAGTGTCCACACTTGGTTCCGGGTGAAGTTGTTGAGTTCTTCATGCATGGCATTCACCCAATCCGGATCCGCAAGTGCTTCTTCTACACTAGTAGGCTCAACAAAGGAAACAAACGAGTGATGTTCAACATAAGATGCAAGTCTAGAGTGAGTCATTACTCCCTTTGATGGACTCCCTATGATTTGATCATGGGAGTGAGCTTGAAGGATGGATGTTGATTTTCTATTTGTCTCTTGAGGAGGAGGATGCGGTGCTTCAACATTGCTTGCTTCGGCCTCGGCTTGATCTTGAGGAATGTGAGTGTCTTCTTGAGCTTCTCTCACTTGATCTCCTTCATCAACTTGAGGCGTGTGAGGTGGAGAAGGATCTTGATTTGCTTCATCTTCAACTTCTTCCACTTCTTGCGGGTTGATAGCACCAATCGGCATATTCTTCATTGCCTCCCTCAAGGGTTCATCACCTACATCAATATCCTCAAGCGCTCCTTGGGAGCCATTAGTTTCATCAAACTCCAAGTCATACGTTTCCTCAACTAAGCCGGTGGCTTTATTAAATACACGGTATGCCTTGGATTTAAGTGAATAACCAACAAGGAAACCAATGTCACACCGCCATTGGAATTTACCCAAGTGTTGGCACTTCTTGTAGATGTACACCTTGCAACCAAACACCCGGAAGAATGAAATATCCGGCTTCTTCCCATTGACAAGCTCATAGGGGGTCTTCTTTAATAGCCTTTGGACGAAGAGACGGTTTGCCGCATAGCACGCGGTGTTGATTGCCTCCGCCCAAAACTTCTCGGGAGTGTTGTACTCATCAAGCATAGACCTTGCTAGAGTTATGAGTGTCCGGTTCTTCCTCTCTACAACACCATTTTGTTGAGGAGTATATGTGGCGGACACCTCATGCTTGATCCCAACTTCATCACAATAATCTTCAATCTTTGTGTTCACAAATTCGGTGCCATTGTCACTTCTAATCTTCTTGATCTTCACATCAAATTCATTTTGAGCTCTTGTAGCAAACTTCTTGAAGATGCCTTGTGTCTCTCCCTTGTCATGAAGAAAGAACACCCAAGTGTACCGAGAGTAGTCATCCACTACCACTAAGCAATAGTGATTTCCTCCAAGACTAGCATAGGTGGTAGGGCCAAATAGGTCCATGTGTAGCAACTCTAGGACTCTTGAGGTTGACATGAAAGCTTTGGTTGGATGAGTGTTTGCCACTTGCTTGCCGAATTGACATGCACTACAAAGTTTGTCCTTCTCAAACACCACATCCTTGATTCCTCTAACCATTTCCTTCTTGACAAGTTTCTTCAAGGTTGACATCCCACATGAGCTAATATTCTATGCCATAGCCAACCCAAAGAATTCTTGGAGAATAGACACGCTTGCAAGTTTGCTTCATTGGAAGTGAAGTCCACTAAGTAGAGGTTGTTGTGCCGGAACCCTTTGAATTGATGGAATACGAGGTTGCTACGCTAGCCAGAAAACAAAACTTTTTGACCTCATAAAACAGGATCTATTGCTAGTTGTAGGTTACGGGATTACCACTAGACGCGCAGGTGCAGCGGAAGACGACTTGATGTAGTCGTGCGTGTCGCAACAGGCAGTGCAGTTGCGTGGTCGTCCGTCTCAACGTCCCCTTCGCGCGGTTCATCCTTGTGCGGTCCTAACGAGCTCCCACGGTGGAGGCCCATTAGAAACCCTAAACCTAGTCTAATTCGGGTCCAACCCGAATTAGGCTTCCAGCCCTTAAGCGTGCGACCCTATGGGCTCACGCATACATAGACATGGCCCAAGTACTCTTACTCGACCAATAGTTGATAGCGGCCTCTAGCAAGGCGTGTCAACTCCTATGCATACGCTATGATCATATCAGACGAACCACTATGACCATGTACAAGTTATTCCCTTCGCCACTTGATATATGGTTCAACTCGTGGGTTAACACTTAACCCAAGCACGGCCATGCATTTGTTGATCCAATCACATGAGTGATCCAGTGATATCTCTCTCACGAAGAGAGGGGCAAATTCCATCTTGATTGTCTATGTCTCACAGCATGTTTCCCGACCACCCAAGGGCCACCTTTATAACTACCCAATAACGGAGTAGCGTTTGATAGTCTCTAAGTAGATCGTTTCACATCTTGAGTACATACCACAATCTCAGGTCTAAGGACATAATGTACATGACATGAATAGAGACTTTCTCTTGTTGGGTCAGTCCAGCCTACATGTCTCACATGTGCCCACATTATTAGTTTGACATCTCTATGTCTATGACTTGTGAAACATAGTTATCAACTAATACATGTGCTGGTCTAATATTCAAGTGTGCTCTTACAAGAATGCCGACCAGGGACAACTTTTAGAATAACCATTCAGGTAATTGAGTTCCACAAACAATTCACATAATTGTCAATCAATACTAGTTGTCTATAATGGATATTCAAAGAACACTTTATTAATCATGGATACAATCGGAATATAATCATCCACATGATTAGCTCTAGGGCATATTCCTAACATGAATATCATTGATGAATCTTCAATCTTGGTCACAATCACCTCATTTGGTGTGAAGAGACAATGAAACCCGAGATCACAAAGTTGACCAACCGATAGCAAGTTGAAGCTCAATGATTGTACTAGCAAGACATTTGCGATTGATTGATCTTGGGAGATAGCCACTTTCCCTAAGCCTTGAACTTTGCCCTTTGAATTATCCCCAAAAGTAATCTTGTCTTGATTTGCACAATCCTCATCAAGTGTGGTGAACATCCGGGGGTCGCTGGTCATGTGTTGAGTGCAACCACTATCAATTACCCAATGGCTCCCACCGGTCTTGTAGTTCACCTACACACAAGCAACATGGAGTTAAGCTTGTTGTTTGGGAACCCCCTTAGTGCGGGGCCCCATTGCCTTGTCAACCAACTCCTTAGCAGCCCAAAGAACCCTAGGCTTGTTCTTCATTGGTGGTCCAAGAAACACCACAAGTGGTCTACCCTTGGAATCTTTGTTGATGACATAGTGAGCATCATGAGCAAATGGCCTAGTGTGCTTGGGCAAGGTCTTGGGAAGTGGAGTCTTGCATTGAAATGATAGATGACCAATTTGTCCACATCCAAAACACCTCTTAGGCTTGGGCTTTGGCTTCTCTTGATTGTAGCCATTGTACTTGTTCTTGTAGTAGTTCTTGGCTTCAATCTTGACCTTGGCCTTCATCACTTGGTTCTCCTTGTACCCAATACCGTTCTTGTCACTCTTCATGATGGTGCTCATTAGAAGCTCACTTTGGAGATTATGGCCCTTGGTGAACTTTTCAAGGCCACTTGTAAGCTTGGTCTTGTCATTCTTGAGCTTGGCAATTTCTTCTCGAAGAGAGTTGATCAAGGTGATAGCATCTTTGTCTTCTTCTTGAGCCGGCTTGATGGTGAAGGGCTTGTTTGCCTTGAGGTTGATTAGCTCTTCCTTGAGCTTTGAGTTCTCTTCACTCATCTTCACATAATCATCATACTTGTCGGCTTCTACAACTCTCTTGCCCTTGCACTTGGCACTTTGCTCAAGAGCCACATCATCAAGCTCGATATCACAAGAGGTAGCACTTGCACACTTAGCACACGGGTTAGTAGCAACATGTGTAAGAGCTTGAGTAAGTAATTCATTTGCTACCACTAGTGTGCCATGATCACTTTTCACTTGGTTGTAGTCATCTTTTAGCAAGTTAAACCTTGTGAGGAGCTCTTGGGATGACCTCTCAAGCTTATCATGTTTGTCATTGGCTTGCTTAAGAGAGGCTTTTAGCTCCCTAGTGCTTGATGTGAGAGAGTTAATGTCAAGCTTCAAATCATCATTAGCACTAGACAAGTTATCAAGCTTATCATGCAAGTTTTCCTTGATTTCAAGAAGTTTGTCATTTTTACTCTTGTACTTCCTTATGATGCTAGCATATTTGTTGCAAATTTTAATTAGCTCATCATAGGAAGGTGCTTCTTCATCATCACTATCATCACTAGAGAGGTCATCACCATCATCCTCTTTTTGTACCTTCTTGTCACCTTTAGCCATAAGGCATAGGTGTGTAGAGGATGAGCCCGGCGATGAAGGAGGAGGTGGCGGTGGAATTGAAGAACCAATCACCAAAGCGGCCACCTTCTCTTCTTCACTCTCATCATCGGAGGAGTCGCTTGAATCATCAATGTCAGTGAGCCAATCACCCACAATCTAAGCCTTGCCGTCCTTCTTCTTCTTGTGGAAGTTGAAGTTCTTCTTCTTCTTGTATGGCTTGTCTTGCTTCTTGTCATCATCACTTGAGTCATCATTGCCGCCCTTGTTCTTCTTGAAGTTCTTGAACTTGTTGTTCTTGAACTTGTCTTTCTTCTCTTCGGGACACGCATGGGCTAGATGACCAAGAGTGCCGCAATTGTAGCACTTCATTTGGGAGATTGGCTTCCTTGAAGAGCTTGTGAAGAATTTCTTCTTCTTTGAGTCAAACTTGACTCCATTCTTGTTTAGCCTCTTCAACATCTTGGCGGTCTTCTTCACCATGAGAGCGATGTTGTCTTCATCATCGTCATCACTTGTACTCTCAACGACATATTGAATCTTGCACTTCTCCTTGGAAGATGCCTTGAGAGCCAAGTCCTTCTTCTCCTCCTTCTCTTTCTTCTTGGAGGATGATGAAGTTCCATCATTGATCTTCATGTACATCTCATGAGCATTGATCTTGCCCAACACTTGCGTTGGTGTAGTTGCGGAGAGATCGCCTTGATGAAGAACCGTGACGATGTGGCTATACTTGTCTATTGGAAGGACACAAAGTATCTTGCGCACCACATCGGCCAGTGTCATTTGAGAGAGCCCAAGGCCATTCAACTCCTCTACAAGCACATTCAAGCGAGAGTACATTTCATTAGAATTTTCATGAGATAGCATGGTGAAAGCATTTAACTTAGCAATGATAAGGTGATAGCGCTCTTCTCTTTCACATTTAGTGCCCTCGTGTAGAGCACAAATGTTTGTCCAAATCTCATGCGCGGTTTTGCAATTCCGCACACGGTTGAACACATCCTTGCAAATGCCACGGAAAAGAATATTCTTTGCCTTAGCATTGTTCTTCTCAAAGTATGGGTCCTCGGCGAACACCGATCCACCTTGGGTGGCGACTTTGTGAACGCCGACATCCACGGCCTCAAGGTAGGCCTCCATCCGCACTTTCCAATACGGAAAGTCATCCCCATCGAACATGGGTGGCGGTCCATCCCCATGGGACATCTTGCTCTAGGCGGTGAAGCCTAATTTAGAGCAACCAGGCTCTGATACCAATTGAAAGGATCAAGATGCCCAAGAAGGGGGGGGGGTGAATTGGGCTTGTTTTAAATTTCTAAAGCAAATATAAAAACCTATCAAATGCCAAACACCCCCTAGTGCCTACCGTCCGTGTGTCCTAGCTAGAAAGTGGTAGCAGTTCATAGGAAATAAAAAACAACCTAAGAAAATCTAATAGGAGAGGTAAAAACAAGACGGAAAGTACTGCGGAAATGTAAAGAGCTAGGGAAAAGAAAATCTCATTGATGCAACAATTTTTTCCTGAGGTGTCGACACACCCCCCTAGTCCTCGTTGGAGCACCTCGCAAGGTATCGCTCCCCCTCTACCCGTGCAAGGGTAGAGTGCTCTCTACGGGCTGATTCTTCGCCACTTCGGCTCGGTGAATCGCCCACAACCGATCACAAGAGCTTGGAGAAGAGCCGCCAACAATCTCCCGGCGGTCACTTCCTCCAAACACCACCAAACCGTCTAGGTGCTGTCGAACACCAAGAGTAACAAGCACAAGACCTTCACTTGACCCACTCAAGGCTAGGAAGGTGGATGGATGCACACAAGTCACTCCTAATCACTCTAGGAGGGAAGAACAAGATGAACTCTCTCTAATCTCTCCTCACTAGCCTCTTGGCTCTCCAAAAGTTTTCTCAAGGTGTCACCAGCTGAAACAAATGGCCAAGAGTTCCTCTAAGGACCAAGGGGGCAACTATAAATAGTCCCCACCTCCAAAACTAGCCGTTTTTTACTTTTTCTTCTCTCTGCGTAGCCACCGGACTAGTCCGGAGCTCACACCACCGGACCATGCACACTGGTCCGGAGCTCACTCTGATTTCAAAGGAAAAACAAAAGCCCTAGCTATACTTAGTGCCCCTCTCAACCTTATGGCACTAAGAACTAGCCTAGTCTTCAACTTGTATCACCATCCTTTGCAACCGAAAAAAATTCCATCTTGGGGGCATGAATATCCATTAAGCCCATTCAAAATGCATCACTCATGACCTAATATAAATGACTTTGTCTCTGCAAAACACATGTTAGTCATAGTGATCTAGTATTGTCATTAATCGCCTAAACACAAGGGTCCATGATTCTACACATATGACTTGCCGATGGTTGATAACCAGTTGTCGCTTGCTGCCCTTGTACCCTTGAATGATCGCCCTGATTTGCGGGTACCACAACTTGAGCAGCCATTGCCGATACAGGCTGATTAACAGTTGCCATGCCTTGTTGCATCGGCAAAGAACCTGCCGATGGTTGTGCATACGCTACTCTGGGTATCGCCATCTGAAGATTCCCTGACGACAACTGCACCGTTGGACGCGAAAAACGAAGTTGAGAGGCCTGTTTTCTGGGCGACGGATGCTCCTAACGGAGGCGTCGGACACTGTCCATCGCGTCGGACAAAGGCGTCGGACTCTGGGTGGTTGAGTCCACAGCGTCCGTTGGCCTTCCAGTGGTCGTGTTTTCTGGCTAAGTTTTTCAAGGTCCGACGGACTCTGTCCATCGGCCAGCGTCGGACGCTTGGAGAGCGTCCGTCGGCCTTCCAGTGAGGGTGTTGTTTTCAGCCCGAGTCAGAGTGTAGCGTCGGACGTTGGGAAGAGCGTCCGTCGCCCCTCCGACGGAGCGTCCATCACTGGGAAATCCTGTCAGAACTAGCCGTTCGGGCATGCGACGGAGCGTCCGTCGCCTAGGCGACTAAGCGTCCGTCGCCAACTTAAAAGCTATGCTTTTTTCAGCCCGAGGCAGTTTTGTGTGAGGGCTATTTATAACTCAACACTTCTCTCCCACCTTGCCTTTTCTCATTTCATTTGTTGTGCTGTTTGAGAAGGTTGGGAAGAGAGCAAGAGCCCTAGAGAGAGAGAGAGAGTGATTTGAGAATCCATCCATCCTCTCCTCTAGTTCATCCAAGAGTTCAAGTGTGCATCCTCTAGTTGTGAAGCTTGAGTGAGTCAAGCGAAGATCGAGGCTTGTTACTCTTGGTGATGGACATCACCTAGATGGTCCAGTGGTGCTTGGAGGAAGGTGATCGCCGGAGGATTGTCGGCGGCCCTTCTTCATCGACGTTGTGATCGGTTGTGGGCGATTCACCGAGCCGGAGTGGCGAAGAATCAGCCCGTAGAGATCACTCATCCCTTGCGCGAGATTGAGGGGGAGCTATACCTTGCGAGGTGCTCCAATGAGGACTACGGGGGAGTGTCGACTCCTCGATACCTCGGCAAAACATCTCCGTGTCAAGCATCTCTTTCCCTAGCTCTTTCTTACCGCATTACTTTCCGCACTTGTCTTTCAATTCATACTAGAATTGTGTAGGAAGTTTTCGCTTTCTATTGATTTGCTACTACATTCTAGCTAGGACACACAAGCGATAGGCACTAGGGGGTTAATTGGCTCTTTATAGGTTTAATTCTTGTCTTGAAATTAAAAAGAGCCCAATTCACCCCCGTCTTGGGCATCTTGATCCTTTCAATAGCAAAACCGTATGTCCAATCCTCGGGACTGTGGTGTTAGTGGTATTTAGGAAATCTTTTTCCGTAATTTGTGGAGATTGATTGAAAATAAATATGAAATGGAAAGACAAACAGAAAAGGAAGTTCATGGGCCGAATTAGCCGCGTAGTTAAGAGCCCAAGTCGCGGTGCGGAGAAGGGGTCGTCGTGGTGGTTCTGTATTTGGCTGTTGCGGTTTCCCAAAAACCCTGGGATGCCAAGAGCCGCGCCGCTTGGTATAAAGAGGGGAGTTGGCGGCGGCGGTGGTTTCTACATTTGAATTCCGTGTGAAAGTGCTTTTGACAATAGTCCCCGTTCGCCACTGCAAACCCTAGCCCCTTTTCCGCCGTGGTCTGTTGATGGTGCCCAGGAGAAAACCAAGTACTCTCTCGTCGGTGAGGATGGAGGACGTGCTGTCAGATTGGACTGCGGATTGGAACAAGTGCACCCTGGTGGAGAAAGGCATCCAACTTCTTGTCGCTGCTGGTATCCTTCAGGACCGGACTATTATCGAATGGAGGCCGGTGACCGGGGAGGAGTTTCCGACACCCAATACCGGTGAGCTCGTCGTCTTTGAACCTTTCTTCTGGTGTGGCTTCGGGGTCCCTATCCACCCCTTTCTACGTAGTCTCTTGGATTTTTACAAGATTTCGATATGTAACCTCCATCCCAATTCCGTGATGGACATCGCGGTTTTTGTGCATTTCTGTAAGGCATTTTTGGGGATTGAACCCCATTTTGAGTTATTCCGCTACTTCTTCCACCGTAAGCCAAATGGGACCGCCGCTTCCCGGGTCGTGAGTTCGGTTTACCTTCAGCTTCGGGAGGGTATGGCGGATGTGTATCTCACCACTCCTTTGCCTTCCAAGGTGTCGGAGTACAGATCCCGTTGGTTCTATATTCCCTAGGAGAAACCATATGCGCGTGGTGACCCGTCGGAGATTCCTGTATCACAACCTAACTGGTCGGCCAGCCCGTCATTGGCGGCGATGGGACAGGTGCAGGAGCTGCTCGAGTTGATGGACCGGTCGTCGCTTGATGGTGTTGCAGTTGTTTGGAATTTTATCATGAGACGTTCTCAGCCCTGCAAGGATAGGATTCACCCTGCGTTTCTTTATGCCGGTCAATGCGACCCTACCCGGGAGACCTCGGATAACATGGAGCCAGGAGAGGAACTTGCTCAGCTTTCTGTGATTTTTGACCTTGGCATCCCGTATATGAAGACTCCGAGGGAACCGTTCTGTGTTGGGGTACCTGTGCCAGCGGTGCGTGCTTACTTTGCTTTCTATCAACCTTCCTTGTGTTCTTGTTTGCTTATTGATGTAGCTGTTCTGATTCCGTTGTTAGGATCGCACCGTTTTTTTCTCCGCAGTCCCATCCGAGGCGTGGCCTGCGGGTGTCGATCGAGTGTTGAGGCGAGTAGCCTGGTCACGAAAGGTGGATGGTCGTGGTTCTTCTGGATGGAGGGGAGTCCCCGAGCCTCTTGCTGGAAGACGCCGAGCGCGCGATGATCCATTGGGCAAGCGCCCAACCGACCTACCTTGGAAGAAATCAAAGCCGTTGGTTAGTACCGGCGGCAAGTTTATTATTAAAGAAGGTGCCACTCAGCCGCCACCCTCACTTTCTGACTGGGCTGACGAGTGGTCAGATAAGGAGGATGGTGTGCCGGCATTGAATCTGGATGGTGAAGGAGGGTTTGCATCAAGCACCAAGGTGCCCCTGCCCAAGGAGTCGTCGATTCACTCGCATGCCTCGGTAGGTGCCAAGGGCGTTGCGCTAGGGAAAGATACCGCTCTGGTGTTGGGGTGTCCGTCGATGGTTGCACCGGGAGATTCCGCCGGGGGGCTTCCATCCCGCAGATTTGTGAAGGTGCGCCGAAAGTCGGACTTGTAAGTACTCCATCCTTGTTTTGCTTGCGTCTTCGGTGGTTTCGTCTGCTTGCGTATGATACGCCTCTTTGTAGGGCGCCAAACGTCGAGGATCAGACTGGCCCTTATGGTGATGTGCCTAGAGCTGCTGATCGTGCGCATGGTGTTCCTGTTCCGGAGGGATATGGCGCTCCGGCGCCGGCAGATTCTTCGGAGTGCCAGGAGTATCCTGGTGTTGCGGATGTTCCTATTGGTGATCCTTCAGGCGGTGGGTTGCCGGTCGCGGGGGTTCCTCGAGCTATGGTTCCGGAGATCGGTTCCGTTGCAGTTTCGGGGCTGAATCCGAGACCGGTGAAGCGGAAAAGGGCGGCAGTGCTATTGGAGGAGCCGGAGCTGGTGGAGGAGATTCCGCGCACAGGGGATGGTCCAAAGCCGACGCTAGTCTAGACCTTTCATCGTGACAGTGAGGATTTTGTTGTTGTTGAGGACGATGAAGCTATAGCGAAGGCGGCAGTCTTCTTTAATGATGCGAACAATCTACTTGGATGGGCTAAGGTGACTGTTGTGCTTTCTTGGGCTTGGCCTTGCCGCCGTGTCTTCTTTTGCTGAACCGTCGTTGCGTGGTCGTAGGGGCTTTTCAGGGCTAAAAGGGAGCGGAAGGCAATGGCCGACCAGCTTGCGAAATTGGTTGCTGAGAACGAGCATCTGCATGGTTGCGAAATTTGCGGGGCTGGAGGATAGCTTGGAGGAGGCGCATCGGCGCTCGCAGACTTTAGAGGCCACAGTCCGAGAGCGGGAGCGTGAAAATACGGAGCTTCAATCTCGTGTTGAGAAGGTCGACGAGCTTTCCACTCGTAAGTCTTTGTCATTCTTTGGTTTGACGACTTGTCATTGTGGTCGCTTGGTGACCTGTTCTTCCTTTTAGAGCTAGTTGGTGCTTGCGAGGCAAAACGCCTTGCGAAGGAACAAATTGCCGCTGCCGAACAGGAGATTTACAATATGTGAGCAATGCATGAAGGTAGTGGTTTCTTACTCGTCATTTTGTTCGTATGGCCGCCTTATCCGGTGTTTACTGTGTTCTCAGCTTATCGAGGGCGCGTTCAACTTCAATTTGCAGACCTGCAGGAAAGGGCAGACGCCTATTATGATGGCTTCTGGTCGTTGGCGCGGGAGGTTGCTCCTGTGGTGGAGTGTGTTGACGGGCAGGCGTTAATCCCCGAGCGTGCGGAATAAGCAACCGTGGATGGTGTGCTGTCGAAGGCCCGCGGTCTGTAGGTCAGGCTCTGGTCCTTTACCACGTTGGCGGCACAAAGTGTGGCTGCTCATGGCCTGGCTATGTTGCAGTCACACTATCCAAAGATTGATCTTGGTCGGGTTGCGGCTGGGTTTGCATCGGGGACGACTAACGAGGAGGCGGATCGTCTGGAAGCTGATGTTGATCATGTACCGGAGCTCGTTGTTAAGGATGTCAATTTGTTTGCTGCTTAAAAGAAATAATTTGTATCCTAGATACAAGAATTCGGACTTGTAAGTGAACACTGCAAAGCTGTATATATCAGGGCGATGAGCTTTTGGTTCACTTGTATGTCCTGTCGTGCCTGCTAAGTCATGAGAAGTAGCGATGAATCATTCGGCCTTGGGTTTCCTATGGCCCGGATCGTAGGGCGTGGAGCCTGTGCAAGCGTAGGTACCATAGGGATTACCAAGGGGGTAGGCAGCTCATGCACGCTTAGGGAGATGCCCGAGACAGAACCCTTCTCCGAGAGGCTTGATCGTGGTGTGACTAGGCCCTGTGGAGACCGTTCCTATAGACGCTATGAGATCCTAGTTCCATGCTGCTTGTAGAGTCGTTGACCGTATCGTGGTCGTGTACAGATTCTGGGCTTATAACCTCGTGACTTTCCACACAAACGATGTCTCCCGGTTGATGGGGAGACGTCGTTTGAGAGGTCTACTGATATCATCATAGCGTATAGGGTAGCTACTTCTATGCGCTATGAGATTAGTAGGCCAGATTCGACGGCTCCCGGTTATGGTCAGGCTGTTTGGAGAGAACGCCGTAATGCATTTTTGGAGAGGTCGTCGAACACTATGGAAGTGTTTTGGAGAGGTCGCTGGATGTCGTTAATTCTTCATAATGATCGCTGAACGCCGTGGGCGCTTTGTAGGGGTTGAATGATGCATGGAAAAACATGACACTTTTATTTATTTATTGACAAGGACATAGTACATGATTTATTGGATCAATTTTGACTTCTCGCGCCCCTGAGGGCTGATAGCCTCTATATGTAGTTGCGGAAGGGGTCGGCGCTGGTCGTTGCTAGTTCTGGTTCCTTTGGATTCTTTGCGGCGGGTTTGTCGCTGGGATTGGAGTTGTATGTGTCCTGGGCACGCGTCTTCCCGATGGTGTTGATCGTCTGTTGTTCGCATTCATATGCAATCTTTCGGTTGGTGCGGAGGCTGAGGATGCCTTGTGGCGTTGGGATTTTCAACACCATGTAGGTGTAGTGCGGAACCGCCATTAGTTTGTCGAGCGGCGGGCGACCGAGGATCGCGTGGTAGGCTGTTTCGAAGTCGGCGATGATAAAATTGATGTTCTCCACCCTGAAGTGGTCCTGGTCGCCAAACTATATGGGCAGGGTGATCTATCCTACTGGTTTGGACGCCTTATTTGGGATGATCCCCCAAAAGGGGAAATTCGCCGAGAGGAGGTCTTTCTTCGAATAGTCGAGCTAGCGGAACGCGTCGGTGAAGAGTATATTGAGAGCGCTACCACCGTCGACCAGTACCTTCCTGAAACGGCATGTGGCGATGGTGGGGTCAATGATGAGTGGGAAACGACCTGGGTATCTGTAGTCCGTCCATTCATCTTCCCCGGAGAAACTGATTGTTTGTTTCGACCAGTCGAGGTAGCGAGAGTTAGCCGTATCGTTTCTTACAGCAGCGACTGAATAGACGTCCTTGCGGACTTTGCGGCGTCGTCTCTCTCCTTCGACGACCACGCTGCCTCCGAAGATGGAGTACGTTATTGAGGCTGCTTGGAATCCTGGTGCCGGTGGTTCTCTATCCTTGCCCTTGTCGGCCCCGTCTTTCTTCTGCCTTTTGTCAGCTCTTTCTCGCATGGTCTCCTCGAGGAGATGACACGTGCGCAGGGAGTGCTTGGCGTGTTTATGTATGGGGCACTGCCCATCGAGTATCTTTTTGTAGCCATCGTCGTAGTTCTTCTCTTGGTGGGCGTTCGTGCTTGTGACGTAGCGGTTGTTTCGCCTGTAGTCGTACTTCTACGGATGGCGTTCGGAGTTACCTGACCGGTAATAGCGGTGATCGCTGGTCCTTCATTCGCTTTGGTGGCGGTCGTTGTCCCTTGCGCACTCTGGGGAACAGGAATGGCGCCGTCTGTTCTCTCTGCTGCGTGTGGCATCATCTTGGTTGGCGTAAGGATTCGCGATTGTCATCAGCTCTTCTATGGTTGTTACGTTTTTCCATGCCAACTTGTTTCCGAGGTCGTCCACCCGCAAACCCTTGGAGAAGATGATGATGGCTTCTGGGTCAGAGATCTCTGCTATGCTCAGGTGCTTGTCGGAAAAACGTCTGATGTACTCCCGGAGGCTTTCATTATTCCGCTGGCGGACGCTCTCCAGGTTGTAACGCATCCCTGGCTGGACACATGTAGCCTTGTACGTCTTGATGGAGATTTCCTTGAGGTCTTCCCAGCTGTCGATGGTGCCTTCTGGGATCTTCTGGAGCCAGCTGTTGGTGGAGGTCGACAACATTATTAGCAAGTAATTGGCCATCACATCTTGGTCTCCTCCGGTGGCGTACACAGCGATCTCGTATATGGATGCCCATTGTTCTGGGTTTGCTTTACTGTCGTATTTATCCACCGACGTTGCTTTGAAATTCAGGGGCCACCAGATGGCGCGGAGACGGGCTGAAAAGGGGGAAATCCCCTGGTGGCTCGGGGTGTTGGTGCTCGATTGTGTCTTGGATTGTTATACTCGTCGTCATCGTACCTCGGTGACCTTTGTAGGTGTTGTCTCGGAGGGCTCCAGCGCGCGGGCGTCGGTGTTCGATCACGCCAGGCCCTATTACGCTCCTCGTCATTGTGCCGAGGAGACCTCTGTTGGTGCTCCCTTGGAGGGCTCCGGCGCACGGGTTCTGGTGTTCTACCACGCAGGGCCCTGTCATGGTCTTCCACGTCGCCTCTTGGGTACCTTCGCTGGTGCTCCCTCGGAGGGCTTCGCGGGTAGTTCCTGCTGTGGGATTGATCAGAGGACTCGAGTGCTTGTCCCTTCCTTTTTACCTGGACCACGGCTGCCTTGATAAGGGAGTCTATCTTGTCGACGACGGGCATGCCTTGGAGTTTGGACAGCTCGCAGGCGGCTGCCACCAGATTGGCGCTGGGGGTTGAGTATACCGGGACGTCGCCCATCATGTCGAACTCGTGCTGGAGATTGCGTCGTGGCGGGAGACCGCGGTTCCTCTGCTCTCACTCACGTTGTTCCCATGCGATACGTTCCTGCTCATGGTGCTCCTGGTCGCGCTTCTCCTGCCCGCGACGTTCGTCGTCGCGCCTCTGCGCATGTTCAGCGTTGTGCTGCTCTCTTGCGATGTGTTCGGCGTCTGTTTCGTTGTCGGGGGCGACGTTGTCAGCGGAGATTTGAAATAGCACCCCTCCGAACCCCAGAGGGAACTCTGGGAAGCTGCCAGTCGATCTAGAGTGGCTGGTGGCTTTGGTCTCTGCATTGGTGGTCGAGCCTGGGGAGATAGCACCATTGAGGGACACTACCTGCTCGGAGTCGCTGGGGATCGCGGAGATGATGACGGTGTTTACGATGGGAGGCGTTGGTATCTGGTCGAAGACCGATCGGAGCATCTGGCGTTGGAAGAGCGCCGCTTGATTGCTGAGTCCGTGAGGCGTCGTTGGAGGAAGGTGGGTGCCCCTGGTCGCCACAATCGTCACCTTCATCATGGTTCGGTAATTGCATGTGGGCGGCCGTGATTAGCCGGGGAGTCGGCGTCGCGCTGCCTGAACGAGGTCGATGCACTTGGTGATGCTGGCGTTGGAGCGGTCGATGGCGTCGACTAAGTCGTCGATGCTGATCTTGGTTCACGGGTGGTACATTGGCATGGTGAGACGATGTGCGGGCGGCGGCACGTCTGCCCTGCATGGAGTAGATCCGATGGTCCAGGACATGGATCCGATCTGGAGCACGGTGCCGGCCACCGGGAGGACCATCGAATCCGGGAACGTAACCGCTTGACGAGCCATGAAGTCGATGCACACACCCCCTACTTGGCACGCCAACTGTCGACAAAATATGCGTCGCAATCTACCTACGGGGTACCCCACGGTAGTAGATTATAGGCGGAGGTGTGGCGACGGTGATCAAGCGTAACACAGAGAGCGTAGACACGACGATTTAGACAGGTTCGGGCCGGCAAATCGCCGTAATACCCTACGTCCTGTGTTTTGGTGGCTGGATTGATATGAGTATTAGTTTACAAGATCTATAGATGAGATCTAGGGGATCATATGAGAGATGTTTCGGAGGGAGTCCCTGCTCGCCTTATATAGCCGAGGAGCAGGGTTACAGTTTCCATATCCTAACAGATTATGATCGGTCCCTTAAGGTAAGAGATCCGAGTCTATCTACTAGGATCCTTCTTGGTGAGCAAGGCTTCTTCGGAGTCTTTGGCGAGCACGACGGGCTGGTGGCGTGCCGCAATGCCTCGTGGGCTGGGCTGTCTCCTAGTCGGCAGGCCCATAAAGTCCTTGGGGATATGCCGAGGTAATATCCCCAATAGCCTCCCCTCGGTAGTGGTTTGGTAGGGAGGAATTGTCAGGCTGAGGATATCTTGTTATATCTGAGGTTTCTGAACTCAACTCATCCTGTTCATGGCCCCGTTGTGGTTGGGAACATTGGTAGTATTACTTAACAATGATTGCTGGATGTACTTGCATTAACTAGCGTAGCTTTGACGGTAGCTAAAATACTTAGGAGTTATTTCTTTATTACTTGTATTGGATGACGCTTGTGTAGTGACTAGAATGCTCTAGAAACTTTACCCTTATTATTATTATGATGATGACTAATCTATTTACCCTTACCATATATATTTATCATGTGACTTATCCCTGTTTAAGAGTAGAGATCATTGATGGTTAAATCCCTTGATTCATTTCATATGCATGTTATTAATACTATAGATTATCAGTTTTACTAGACCTTCCCAGTGGTAGAATATAAATGACAACCTGGTAATACTCTAGGTAAAATGCTATAATGGTATGTTTAATTTGTCCGCTTGCATAATCATCTGTTATTTATATTTTCATATCCATCATTATTTATTTCTGCCTACTCATACATAAAGTATGATATTTCATAAGTACCATAAAATATTCCAAATTCTATAATTAGGGATGACAACCTAGTTCAATGCCTAGGAGTATAAGGTAAAAGATAAGTGGCTAGTTGCTAAAGGCAATTTAATTACATACCATGCATTTTTAGTGCCATTGCTAAGAATGTTCTTAGTGATGTCATTAAGAAATGTCAACAGTGATGGCAATCACCAAGAGTAACAAGAAATCTGCAGCGAAAATTCCTCCCAAGTGCCACTAGATGCAAGATATATGAGAAATGCACTTGGATCAATCAATCTCTTTTGGAATATCACTAACCAAGCATGGAGATGAGTGGTAGGAAGTGTGCTCAGCTCTAGAGGGTCTCAAGGTGTTCAAATGTGTGAGAGAGAGAGCCCCAAGCCGGCCAACACATATATATAGCACTCCCTGAACCGAACTAGCAATTATGCTGAAAACATGACCAACAAACGCTATTTAAGTTTGCAACGAACACTCCATCGCTAGCGTCCGTCGCCAGTACAGAGAGCATCTAGAGAGCTCCAGAAGCCATCGGACATGTCTGTTTCCATGCCATTGTTGGCACCAACAATGATACACTTTTACATAACTAAAATTCTATCAACAACCTCAGGATCAAGGATAAAACAATCACATCATGAGCATATTTTATCAAATAACAAGTTCCACATGTCCATGAAGTATGTGATTGTAGGATTGAAGAAATGGAGCAATGGAGAGCCAGTGGGACCCACATAGGGGGTCGGCCGACCTCATATAGGGCCCAATAGCTCTCCCCCTGGCCATGATCTAGGAGAAGCACTTCAGAGTGAATCTCAACCCTTGGATCACTCTATGCTTTCTCCCAACGGTCCACATGCAACTCACATGATACCATGGACCCACATCAACAAGATCAACGTGACAAACAACTCAGAAAACCCAACCAAGAGACATGATAAGTGGGGACACCTTATAGAAGGCTGAGGTGGGCCTAGACCCTATTGGGAGGTCGGCTGACCTCCCACCAGGAGCTCCAGCCCCCCACTTGGTCCCTGACCAGTGGGGCATGCTCTAGAAGGCAAGAGGAGGGCCCACAGGCCATAGGGAAGGGGGTCGGCCGACCTCCCCCTAGGTCGGTGTTGCGCCTGGTGACTCCCCTGCATAATAAATACATGTTGAAGATCACAACCATCCACTCTAAGTCGGTTTAGAGGCGGTGGATCCAAGGGTGGAGGATTGAAGCCTCCTGGATCGATGACGTGGTGATGGAGTAGCCCCTACTCCACCTCCCACTATAAATAACCCCCTCTTCATACATGGTGAAAAATCCTACAAGCTCTATTCCTTAGATTGTTCTAGTAGTTAGTCTAGAGTGGGAGTTAGAGTTGAGTCGAGCTGCGCTCAGGATTTCCGGAGTCGTCTTCTGGAAAGTCTGGTATAACTCTTGTATCTTTCCTTCTTTGTAAGACTTTATCTTATTCAATATATTACTTTTCTTCTACTTTACTTAGTATTTACTTTGAGCATTACTATACTTGTTATAGTCTTGTTATATGCTTTTGCTTATTACTAGCCTTTACATCAATAGTCTGTGATCCTTGTGGCCTTTCCCGTATGCGATCATTGCCTGTTATAGGGTGCTTCGGTTATAGATCATAGTCAAAGTAGTAAGTTGTGTGTAAGCGTGGTGCTTATACATCATCTTACCCTTGGTTACGGCTTCTTGCACAGATTGCTTGTGGTAGCTAGCAAGAGAGTGACAGCCTTGTCTAGTCTTTGTATTCCACCACGTGTTCTTAGGAAAGTTCTTAAAAGGTAAGGCCTCTGTAAAAAGAAGGCGCGGTCCGGTATGAGTTTTGTCCTCCTACTGATCTATCCCTCGTCAAGCATACTTGTATTGATGGGACAAACTAATGTGTTTAGACTAATTAATTGGCTAGGTATATTGAAGTAGAGTGAATTACATAAGAGTCCGTATACTCTCTCTTTGTCCTCCCACATAGCTACACTATCTAGTTATCTCTAACTTATCTTTTACCTTGGCTTATTCATTCATCAACCCTTCCTATCACATTTATTGTTTACCCCTATACTAGTTGGTACTAAGTTGAGGTACTCTCTAGGATCTCTCTCTAATTATCATTTGTAGCCCAGCTTCCCTTGGGAAAATATAAATTACGATACCTTGGAATACTCCTAGGCGCTTGCGGATTTATCCAATAGTCATAAGAAATACCAAAAAGCATTTCTGGCGCCGTTGCCGTGGAAAGCTTAGCCTAGAAATTTTAATTAGATTGAATCAAGAGATTTCCGTTAACTTAGTTATCAGTTAGTCATATGGGCTTACTCCTGTCTGTGTCTTCCTTTGTTGTGAAGCCAGATAGCGTATGAGCGGTTTCCGACTGCTAGGAAATTATCTAGAAGATCCCGAGCAGCTGTTGA
Organism: Microstegium vimineum; assembly: GCA_022036555.1. Classification (NCBI taxonomy): domain Eukaryota; kingdom Viridiplantae; phylum Streptophyta; class Magnoliopsida; order Poales; family Poaceae; genus Microstegium; species Microstegium vimineum. The sequence goes on from CM039126.1 coordinate 30,986,408, forward strand.
GGAGGACTAGACATCGTCAAGTCCCCCCTCAGAGGATCATCTCGACCCTGAATCCATTCGAATAAGGAGGCTATACACCACCACTCAAGGAAGCTATGGCCCAGAAGGCGATCTCTGACTTCTGAGCTCCGTCCACTACCCACGTAGCTCAGGGCCCTGAAGTCAACTTCGGGGATGCCACCTTCGAGCTGAAGCCTGCCTTGATCCACATGGTGCAGGCCAACCCATTTTGCGGGAAGCCCCATGAGGATGCCAATGCTCATCTCCAGCACTTGATGGAGTTGTGTGGCACCTTTACTATCAAGGGAGTGATGTCTGACGCTATTCGCCTTTGTCTTTTCCCATTCTCGTTATTGTGGAAGGCAAAACAATGGTTCTACGCCCACAAAGAAGAAGCCACTACATGGGAGAGGTGTGCCAACACATTTCTCAAGAAGTTCTTCCCGACGGGCAAAACTAATGCTCTTTGTGCATAGATTTCGACCTTCCAACAGCAGTCTGATGAGACGATTCCCGAAGCATGGGAGTGTCTCCAAGAGTACATTCATGTCTATCCTCATCATGGGATAGACGATTGGCTCTTGATTCAAGGATTCTACCATGGGCTGTCTAGTATGTCCTGTAGTCACCTTGATGCTGCCGCTGGAGGGGCATTCCTCCAACACACAGTGAGGAATGCCAAGGACCTCATCGAGAAAATGGTGATCAACCAAGGATGGGGGTGAGGAACATCTCCAACCAAAGAGGAGAGGTATGCACACCGTCAATAAGGTGGACATGCTCTCTGCCAAGATGGACCTCTTAATGAAGAAGATAGAAGAAGGTTCCAAGAAGGAACAAGAGGCCATCTACCCCACTGCCACCGCACGAGCTATTGAAGCTGATCCATGGTGCGAGGTGTGCGGGGGAAATGATCACTCGGGCAACAATTGCCCCGAGACATCGAAGGAGGACATGAACTTCATCATCATCAACAACAACAACAACGGGTATCGACCCCAACAAGGAAATTGGAATTCACGCCCCTTCTACCAAGGTAATGGAGGTAATAGCAATTACAATAACTGCAATTCCTATAATAATCAACCTTCATTGAAAGATCTTGTTCGTGGTCAATCTAAAATTAATGATGGTATTAACAAAAAGATGATGGCCACTGATAATGTTCTTGAAAATCTTGGTGAAAAAATGGATAGCTTCGCCACTGCCATGAAAAATCAATTGAGCTTTAATAAAATGCTAGAAACATAATTAGCTCAATTAGCAGCAGCTATGCCATCTCTAGAATAGGGTAAGATTCATGGGAAACCAAAGGATCCAATTGAGCATGTTAATATGGTTACAACGAGGTTCGGTAAGCCTCCACTTCGCTCCTATTAGGGCTATCTTCTCGATCCTCCCTTCATCATGAAGAAGGAAGATCTAGGTCACCAGACGATCAAGTGCTTAATCGGACAACAAACCTTCCACAATGCCTTCTGCGACCTTGGATCAAGCGTCAACATCATGTCCAAGGTAGCTTATGATAATCTATTAGGGGGACCCTTGCTCCCTACATGTGTTCGTTTGCGGATGGAGGATCAAACCATGCGGTTTCCCGAGGGACTTGCAAGGGATATCTTGGTGAACATTCAAGATGAGTACATCCCCACCGACTTCATCATCTTGGACATGGGAGCCAATGTGGACATTCCTGTCATATTGGGAAGGCCATTCCTCAACACCACCAACGCGGTCATCTACATGGGATCAGGCCAAATCCACTTCCAGTTCCCAAGTCACAAGGTAAAATGTGCTTTCAATGGTTATAAACTTAACAAACAGGTTAAGGCACATCCACCAAGAAGAAGAGTTCGAGCTCCGCATCAAAAGAAGCAGTACTCGGAGGCCAAGATCAATGAACTCAAGAAGGACGAACCCGCCAATCAAAGGCAGGTTTGGAAAGCGAAGGAGGTGCACTCACCACGGTTTCCATCTCCGGAGCCATCAAGTGCACCCGAAGAATGAACAAGAAGGAGAGTCCTACTCTGAGGACTTAAAACCAGTGAGCCTTCTCCGAAAGGTAAGTCGGTAGTTATCTTTTACTTCCCTTTTACATTTATTTCATTTCTTTAATTTTCATCATGCTTAAAAAGTCAGAAAAATAAAGTTTAGATAAAATAAAACTTGAGAATTAGTTTAGCACTAAAACTTGACCAAGGATAGGACCCTAGGGGGGTCGGCCGACACCCCTATGTACCCTATCCTTGGTTTCTTAAATGGGGAACACAATGTGACCTTGTAAAAGAAAAATAAAAAAACTAGAGACCTATAGGGGTTGGCCGACCACCCCTTGGTAACCTCTCTTTCTTCCCCATCTTCCTTTGTCTAAGAATCTCATGATTTGAGTAGTGTGAAGTTCAAAATTCATATTTTGCTTCAGGAGACATCTCTTTTGCTTTGGCATGCTTTAAAAAGAAAACACATCAATCATCTTTTGGTTAAAGCATGACACACTCTTGTCTCCCACTACTCCTTGTTCAAAGTGGGGAATCATGAACACTTTCACTTTTGCTTTGTCATGCTTTGAAAAAGAAAAATACATCAATCACCTTTGATCAAAACATGACATACCTTTGTCCCTCACTACTCTTTGTTTAAAGAGGAGAATCTTGAGCACTTTAGCTCAGCTTTTGATCACATCACATAGCATATCTTACCTTTCACCAAGCACTAGGAAAAGTGTGAGTGGAATTTCCACTTTGGAGACCACATAGGGGTCGGCCGACCTCATGTTGCCTCTTCTTCCCTTCCCTTTTGCTTTGTGTAAGGCATCTCCTAAAGCTAGTGCTCATGGCACCCAAGGGCATGCCCATAGGGGGTCGGCCGACCACCCCTTGGTGCCCCCTTGGTGCCATCCTCTTCCCTTATAAAAGGCCATGCGAGGAGAGCTCAAATCCTCACTCCAAACCAGAATCCAGTTCTAGCTCAAACCTTGCCTTTCCCTTGCTCTCTCCTCTCTACTCTCTAGTGAAGTTCTTAGCTCTCAAGAGAAGTAGTGCTGCTCTCTCAAGTCCACAAGAAGATATCTTGTCTTCATCAAGCTTCTCTTAGCTCAAACCTCTCCCCACTAGGCAAACTAGGAAACCCAATCTACACAAAACCTTGTCCTAGTCTTGTTCTTGTGTCTCTCTTCCTCTAGAAGATGAAGAACCCTCTGAGATCCGCATTCAAGAAAGCAAAGCAAATCCTGAGTGGGAGCTCATCTTGACGCTCCCGCCAATCTGAGGATACTTCCCAAGGAAGAAGAATGAGAGGTTCTACCCAATATACTTGGGAGAACATCCAAACCAAAGAACAACCTCAAGAGGCCAAAGGAAGAATCACCGATGGAGGTACCTCATATTGGGGCATTCATGGTGCCCCGATGAGAACCTATGATCAACAAAGTGGTCGCTGGTTCAACCAACTAGAGTATCAAAGATATCTCTCTCTTCAGGATCGATCCTTCGAGCATACAAGGATATTGAATCCAATTCTTCTCTCCAACACAGGTATGAACACCGAATTCAATACTATCTTTTCTACAATTTTTTGGTCTAGTTTTTGGCAAGTAGATGAACTTGGAATTGAATTCCTCACCATAGAGTTCTTGTGCTCTTTGCAAGTCTCTAATGATGAAATATCTTTCCACATGTCTAATCAAAGCTTTAGTCTCACTTGGAGTCATCTAAATGTTGCTCTTGGTTTTGATGATTCATGCTTGCTTGATTTAGATCTTGCCATGCGTAGATTCAACAATAGAAAATTTGGTTGTCTATCTCTGCCTTGAATGATTGCTCAAACCCCAAACCTGAGGAAATTCATAATCCAACCCTTCGTTTTATGCATCTTTGGATGAACATGACTTTGTTTCCTGGAAATAATGCTAGCATGTTAAGTACCACAGAATTAAAATTGCTTTATGCCATGGTCAATAAAATTTAAATCCCTCCTATGAAATGTTTAGTAGAATTTTGGCAAAGTTCGATTGAGAGTAATGAACCCATACAATTCACATCTTTAATCACTCGTCTTGCCGAATCCATGAACTTGCTAGATGGAACTTACCCTTTTGAATACATCTCTTCACCTAGAGCAGTAATTTCGGAAGAATATCTTAGACATGCCCAAATGCTAAAAAGAGATCCCAAAGGTGAACTCAAAATGATTTATGGTGGCCATACAACTGAGGTTCCTCTTCCAAATAGGCAACGTCAGTTGTATAGGACCCATAAACTAACCCTTGATTTAGATCAAGGACGTGGGCAAAGGGATGTTGCAGGTACACACAGGAGAACACAAGAAGGTATATACTTTGTTCACATGGAACAAGGTCGTCCTTCCCACGGAGTTGTTGGCGAGGAGGAAGACAATGCAACTTCAGATGCCATGGACACTTCCAGTGGCATGCCTCCTCGACCACCACGTCCGCAAGGACCAAGAGCATCCTTCTCGTCCACATGAGATAGGGAGCATCGGGACCGGCGGCAACAAATGGATCATCTCACCAATGCTTTAGGCGAGCTTCGCGTTGAGCATGGTGTGACAGCAAGCATAGTCTAACAAACTGCCAAACAAATCCAAGCACTGCAAGAAGAACAAAACCGGCAGTGGAAACAACATCCATATCAGCCACCTCCCTATTGAGCAAAGGATAAGCTTGGGGGAGGTTCCCTCCCCCACTAAGGTAAGTGTTTAATTTCAGCATTTACATTCATGCACTTTCTTGCTTATCTTTGTTTGCATCTAAAATGATCTGAATATGAAGGACCGAGAACGGCGACTAGAGGGGGGGGGGGTGAATGGGAGCCTCCAACTTCTCTCGAAATATTCGGGCCACTCTCCCAAAATTCAGACGAAATCGGACAATTGAGAGCTCACCGACAGTGGAGAGAAACTCACCAGAAACCCCAAAACGTAGCTTCTCAACCCCTAGGAAGAAGAGGCAAGAACCTCTGCTAAACAGGCAGAACAAACAGGTGACGGACGCTGAGAAGACAGGCGACGGATGCTGCGCTTAGCGTCAGACGCCAACATAGAGCCGAACCCGAGAGGACCTCCAGACGATGGACGCGTCTGGCGGTACCTCAACGGACGCTGGCGAGCCTCCGGCGCAATCACATAGAGAGCATGTCAAACTCAAAAACCGACGGATGCTCTGGTGGGCAAGCGACGGACGATGGGGAGCGTCCGATCCGAACTTGAGCTGTGCAAACAGAGCAAGCGATGGACGCTGACGTCAGCACGACCTAGCGTCCAGCGCCTCTCGATGGAGCGTCTGGCGCCCCCGAGCAGAGCGCAGGAAAAGCGAAACTCATTTTTCTCTCCGCCAAATCTTCCCAAATCCTAACCAAATCATCTCCACTAGCAACCCAACTTGGTAGGCATGTTTCTAGTGCTATGGAGGAGCTATCTGGAAGAAATCATCGCTCGATTTGGTTTGGATTGAAGGGAAAAAGGATTTGGGGGAGAAACTCAAGAACGAAGAACACCACAAAGATTTCACCCGATCTATGTGCTCGAGAGGTTTGAGGATGGATCCTTCAGTGCAAAGATGCTCCTCTCAAGTAGGAACAACTTGGTTCAAACGGATTTGCAAGAACTACTCCTACAAAGAGATCTCAACTCGGAATCAAAGAGGGGAAAAAAGCAAATCGTGAAGAACACAAGCACAACTCGGGGCATGATCAAGAAATCAAAGCCTCCATGGCTTAAGGAGGGTAAGGTCTCCGATTCCCACCAAAAGATTCGCAAGTTCTTACAAAGGTTGGAGAGATCAACCTAGGGGCCTCATGAACTAGAGAGAGGTTAGAGAGAGAGAGAGAGGTGGTGCTAATGATTAGGGTTCAAGAGGTGGGATGAGGATACCCCTTCATCCCCTATTTAACAGGGCTTTGCCTATTTCCCAAAGACCCCCTAGATACATGAGTGAACTACCTAGCCTAAGCATTGCAGTCCAAGCTCTGGAAAATATCTTCCTCAATTTAAATGTACGGCCCCGCTTCCTGCCAGGAGTTGCTGTCGCCTCGACGCAACCTCCAGGATTCAGCCATGTGCCATCCTCGCTTCCTCGGAAGCTCTACCCAGGTTTTGAGGCCCAAATCCGCGAAACCCGCCACCGGTAGGTTTGGGCTCAACTACCAAACCCCGAGTTTTGAGGCCCAAACTCGGAAACCATCCTCCGATGGTTTTGAGGCCCAAACCACCAAACCACTCGACTCGAGCCACCTTGTCCTCGCCGGTCTGACAACGAGACCCATGAGCCTCCGCTTGACCCGCTCGTCCACCGTCTTGACTCGGTCATCTCGGTCTACCTCGATGTCTTCTCACGCTCGCCGGTGCCAAGTACTAGCCACCACAGCTAGTCCTCCGGCGCCCATGGTCCCTCAGTCCGAGCCCCACTTCCATCCTTCACCACTCTCAGTCATCAGCACGGCAAGCCTCTACTCGATCTTCTCCACACCATTGACCACTGTCACTAGGCATAGCACCTGCACACCACAAGCCGATAGACAGGCACACATTTGCTTTAAAGGTTAGAAGTAAGCCACTCAAACTAAAATGCTCAAGTGTTGGGCAATCACTCATCACAAAACTGAACTACATGGGTACTTATCCACCATGTGTTCACAATCTCCCTCTTGATGAGTGCATTGTCAACACAAGTGCATTTCAGATTTGAGCCACAAGGTAAAGCTCTCCAAATGACCAAAAAGCTAATAAAGCCAAAACGGGGTCACTTGAGACAAGCAAAACAAGTCCAAAAACTTGGTTCCCAAAGACATGGGCAACGGCTCGACGCAACCGAGTAAATCAAAGCTAGTCCTGAAGAAGAGGCACAAAACGGGCTCAACACCGCTAGCAAGTCCAAGATACCAATCAAATCTCTCAAAGCTTAGAATACCAAATGAAGCATCAAGAGAAGCTCAAAGTTACCAAATAAACCTCATAAGGCTCAAGAAGCCAATCGAAACCTGTTGGAGCCAACAAAGCAAGCTAGACCCTCCAGAAGAGGCAAAGGCTCAACACATCTAGCAAAGGCTCCCCCTGAGCAAGATACCAATTGAAAACCTATTAAAGAGCCAAAACAAGATACCAATTTGAACAACTTTTAAAAACTCCCCTGGACTAGTGCAAGTATGAAAATGCACTGTTTTCCTTGGTTGGATATGAATGAAATGCACATTTCTCCCCCTTGTTGACACATGTATCTCATCAAAGCTCAACACTCAAGAATTGGCCACAAATGCCATGAGATGCAAAATGAGTGCAACAAGCTTCATACATAGAGCTAAGACAATGAATAGATGCTCTAAGTGATGTGATCCTATGAGAATAGGAAAAGCTCTACGTGCCCAACAAAGACTCAGGTTGAGCTAAAGATCACTCTAGAAGCCAAAATAGAGAAGATTACATGTGTGAGCAAGGAATGGGTATCACCTCCTAGAGACAACTAAACATGGCAAACAAGATAGGATTTATCTCAAAGCAATCTCATGTATAGCAAGTAGAACTATCCCTAGCAAAGTTCATACAACAAGCCAATGACCCAACTGAATAAATTTTTCAAGTTTCAGAGTTTCGCAGCCAAATTTCAGTTTTAGGCACATTTCAAGTTGTATGCGAGTGGTTGTAAGCAAGGTGATGCCACTTACCAACTGGGTGAAGTCAAAGGACTTAACACATCGGTTTCGGTCATGCACGACACCGCTCAAGTTCAACCCATATGGGAAGCAGTCTCGAACACACGGTGAAGTGCTCACAATGTAGACCCAACTCGATCTTTCCAATTCACAATTCAGAGAGCAATTTCATTTTAGATCAATTTTAATCATGGTGCTCAATGGAAGTGAATGAAACAATGAAGAGCCATAGTTACAAGCTATATACAAAATAGCCAAGAAGGATCTTCAAAAGCCTACACATGCTAGTGTCATTTAAGAGGTGACATGGGGAATTAAATTCGGTTTTAAAGCTTTTCTAACTTAGCTCTATTGCATATCAAGAGATCAAAGAGTCTAAGTTAGGCAACACCATAGACATATAAAACACCTCAAACAGAGCATAGATTCATTATATCGGCTATAGGTATGAAGCTTAGAATGAACTTTGTCACAAATGCAATGAGATGCAAAATGTAATGACACCAATTAAAAGCTAAAAAGACACCAAAAGAAAGAAAGTAAAAGAAAATACAAATAAGAGCCAAAAGTCTATGATACACAAAGAGCTTCCCTCAACTAAAAAGGGAAGCAAACACCCAACTCGCCCCGAAGGCGCGAAAACACAGCTTGATCGAGAGGTTTTGTGAGAATATCCGTAAGCTGGTTTTGGGTATCGACATGCCGGAGGTCAATGTCGCCCTTCTCATAGTGATCTCTTAGAAAATGAAATCGAACATCAATGTGCTTGGTCTTAGAATGAAGCACAAGGTTTTTGGCCACACTAATGGCACTCGTGCTATCACATAGCAGAGGCACTTTAGCAAGCTCAAGACCAAAATCCTTCAAAATTGCAATCATCCAAAACAACCACGAGAAACAGCTAGCAGCAACCACATACTCAGCCTCTGTGGTAGACTGAGCAACGTTAGACTCTTTGCGAGAAGACCAAGACACAAGAGAAGATCCGAGAAACTGACAAGTCCCCGACGTGGACTTCCGATCAAGACGACAACGGCAAAATCGACATCGGAGGAGGTGGAAAACCACAAGCCAAATTCGGGAGTGAAGCGCAAGTACCTCATGATGTGTTTCACCGCCTGCCTATGCGAAGTCTGTGGGGACGCCTGAAAGCGCACACACAAGCAGACGGCGAACGAAATGTCTGGTTGAGTCGCTGTCAAGTATAAGAGCGACCCGATCATGCTTTGGTACTCCGTCTGGTCCACTGCCTCTCCTTCCTCGTCCGCATCCAAGGTGGTCATAGTCGACATGGGCGTCGAAAGAGGCTTTGCCTCACCCATGTCAAACTTCTTCAAGATATCCTTCGTGTACTTGGCTTGGTGCACAAACGTCCCTTCCCGGGTTTGCTTGATTTGCAACCCGGGAGGGAAAGTCAACTCTCCCATCATGCTCGTCTCAAATTCCCTGCTCATAAGATCTGCAAACTTGGCAACAAGAGCATGAGAAGAACCACCAAAGATGATATCATCCATGTATATTTGGACTAGGAGAGTGTCTTTGCCTTGCTTGAGGAGAAAAAGCATTTTATCGACCGATCCCATTTTAAAACCCTTTGCAAGAAAAAACGTTTTCAACCTATAATACCATTCTCTAGGGGCTTGTTTCAAACCATACAAAGCTTTGTGAAGTTTAAAAACATGGTTTGGAAACTTGGGATTTTCGAAACCGGGAGGTTGTTTAACATAAACTTCCTCTATGTAGCCGTTTAAGAAAGCACTTTTAACGTCCATTTGAAAAAGTTTAAAACCTTAGAAGCCGCAAAAGCTAGAAGGATTCTAATGGCTTCTAAACGAGCTACGGGAGCAAAGGTTTCCTCATAATCTATCCCCTCCTTTTGACAAAAGCCTTGTGCTACCAACCTAGCCTTGTTACGCACTACCACCCCATCCTCACTTTGTTTGTTTTTGAAAACCCACTTGGTACCTATGGGGTGGCAACTTGGTGGTGATGCCACTAAGACCCAAACGCGGTTTCGCTCAAATTTTTCAAGCTCCTCATGCATGGAATTAACCCAATCCGGATCCATCAAAGCATGTCCAACATCTCGGGGCTCAAAAGACGCGACAAAAGCCGAATGAGCAAAGTGAGAGAGATAGGACCTAGACCGCATGACTCGACGGTTGATGTTGCGATGATGTTCTCCGGTGGGTGCTGCTTCTGGATGTAGCAGGGAGCCTTCCTGGACGAAGTGGCCTCCCCCTCAACAGCAGCTGGAGCTCCCTCAGGTGCAACGGGCACCAACTGAGGAAGCTGCTCGAACGGCCCCCATGTAGAGGAAGCAGATGGGTCGGGGCCGTGAGCCGAAGTGGATGTCATAGGGTCGACAGGGGCAGCCGGTGGAGTTACCTCGGGATCACCCCAATCGGCATCGTCCGGATCCTCCTCCACAAAGATGCTAGTGTTCACCTCATCATCACCTGCAAGCTCAAAAGCTGTGGAAACACAGGGCATAGTCTCATCGAAGGTAATCTCACAAGTCTCCATCACTCGGTTAGTCTCAAGGTTAAGTGCACGATAAACACGAGAGTGAGTAGAATAACCGAGAAAGATACCGTCAGAAGACCGTGATTCAAATTTGTCCAACTTACCGCCCTTTTTGAGGATGAAGCACCTGCACCCAAACACCCGTAGTGACTTACCTTGGGTGGTCTCCCAAATCGCAACTCATAAGAGGTCTGTTTCTTGAAAGATCAGAGAAAAATGCGATTGGAAACATAGCAAGCAGAATTTATCGCTTCGGCCCAATACCGCCCAGGAGTCCTATGCTCATCGAGCATCGTCCTGGCCATCTCAACAAGGGTCCGATTCTTGCGCTCAGCAACACCATTCTGCTGGGGAGTGTAAGGAGAGGAAAACTGGTGGTCGAGACCCAAAGAAGAGCAAAGAGATGCAAATTGAGAATTCTTGAATTCTGTGCCATTGTCACTACGTATTGCTCTCATGGCATGCTTGGGTAGCTCATTTTGCAATCTCAAGTAGTCATCCAAGAGTATCTCGAGTAGTCATCAACGACTACAACAACATACCACTTCCCTCCCTCCCTCCGACCTAACCGAGCTGGACCAACTGTGTCCATGTGTAAGAGCTCGCCGGGTCGAGTGGTCATGATCTCAATCACAGGAGGATGGGAAGTGGCACCCATCTTGCCATGCCTGCAAGGATGGCAAACCAAGTCCTTCTCGATCTTTAGCTTTGGCAATCCTTGGATAAGGTCCATTGAGCGAAGCCTTGCAAGCAAGTCAAAAATCAAATGTACCAATCTCCTATGCCACTTCCAAAGCTCGGAGGAAGAACTGGCAAGATGACAACAAGAAGGTCCGGAAGAGATAGTAAAATCCGCACGAAAAACCTTCCCAAAGGGCAAAATCTGGCAAACAAGATCACCATGAGAGTCCAAAATCTGAGACAAGTTTGGCTTAAAGCTCACATCAAAACCGTCTTCAAGGAGTTGCGAAACTGAGAGAAGGTTAAAATGCAAATTCGCAACCAAAGCAACATCCTTGAGGACAAAAGACGAATTGACTCGGATGGACCCCTCGGAGAAAACCTTACCTTTACTCTTGTCCCGAAAGTGATGTACTCGGTGTGGCGCACGGGGTCGAGGCTGGAGAACCACTTGGCACTTCCGTTCATATGGCGTGAACATCTGGAATCCACAAGTCAAGTCTCCTCCAGTCCTTCTTCCTACATCAATAAAAAGACATAGGGTGAGCAAACGGACCAACACCGGGGTTAGTAAACTGTGAAGGATACAAGTGTTGTCCCACTTGCCCAAAGAATGGGTTAGGAGAAAAACCAAACATCTCCTGCCCATGAGGGAATAGCGATCACCACGATAGGGAAAACGTGGTCCGCTAACGAAGGGTGGAGTAAAGCCACCGCCACGAGGCCCGTAGTCATATGGGTCACGACCGGTACCCCGCCGGACATGACCACAATGTGGTCTCGCCTCCTAAGGCCTAGCACTTGAGGCATTGTACCTCTAGGCCTAGTAGTGTGCCTCCGAACTTCCGGTTCACGCACCCCAACCGGTGGGTGGTACATGTCCCAGTTGTTCATCTCAACCTGCCTCCGATCATCTCTCTTCCTCCTATAGCAATACTCAGCCAAATGCCCATCCCGCTCACAATACTCACAGTGGTACCTCACTGCACTCTTGGTAGGCACTCTCTTGTTGGGGTGGGTGGCTCTTGGTTTCTTAGGAAGGGGATCACTAGAGATGTCGAGCAAGGTGTCAAGTGGGTTCCGAAGGTGGTTCGGTTTGGGAATCCACACTTGCTTCTGTGGAGTGGTTTTGGGTGGCTCTTCAAACACACCATCTATGACAGGTAACTCCGACGGGTCGGTAGGCTTAGGTGGAGTGAACTTGGTGAACTTGGGTATTGTAGTGGGTTTCTCACTCTCGCTCAACCCACTGCACTCACCGATCTTGCCAAAAGTGTTATCACCCTTCCCACCTATAGCAAAGCCTACTCCCGTGTTGCTAGCCCGCCTGAATTGGCTGTACAACATCCCCAGCTGCGGCTCTCTACCAGACACCCGAGCTAAGACGGACCGAAGGTGCGTGTTATCCTCCTTGGTACGCGCCTTGTCGTGTCGGCATGTCGCGATCTCAAGCTCCAAAGCCTCAACACGGTATGACTCTCTAGTGCTATCTAAGCTGACCTTCTCTATTACAGCAATCCTACTCTCCTTCTGTGCTAGCTCAGAACGCAAGCCTTCACAAGACTTGCACGCACCAAGTAAGCTAGGCCTAGCCTTCAGCTCACTAATCTCCTCAAGTAGAGTGTCATACTTGTCCTGAAGTGTGACAAGATCAGACATGTGGATGCAACAAGCATCACACTCTACCTCCTCGGTAACCACCACTTGTGCGCTAGCAAACTCTAGCTCATGAAGCATGCTAAGGTACTTTGCATTAAAATCGTTCCTCTCACAAGCGGCACGCTTGAGCAAAGCATCCTGACTAAGCAACGTGTCGTTCAGAGACTCAAGCTCGAGAGAGAGGGATTCGATGGTGGGTGATACCTCGGGTGTGTCGGAGTCGTAGCCGGAGTCATCCTTGCGCTTGCCGACCTTGCCTTCTTCACTCGCCATGGTGCAAAAGCCACTGTGCTTGGTGTCGGCGTAGAAGCAGAGGCCGTTGAGCTTGTCCTCAACCTTTCCTTTTAACTCATCATCTCTTGAGGAAGAACCCCCGTCGGAGGAGGCATCGATGTCGCTGAGAAAGGCGAGGAAGGCTTGGTGCTTGGCCTTCACCTTGTCAATCACCTTCTTCGAGGATCTCCTGTTGTATCCTCCCTTGGCCTTGTGCTTGTCCTCGAAGCGGTGCTCGAGCTTGTCTTTGCGCTTGGTGAAGTCCCCCGCAGCTTTCTTGGGGCAGTTTGCGATGAAGTGATCCTCATCACCGCAACGGTAGCACCCCTTGGCCGCGCCACCACGTCGTCGGTTCAAACGGTTATTGTGAAACCGTGAGAACTTTGTGATGACCAAGGCCAGCTCATCATCTCCAAGAGCCTCCACTTGTTCCTTTGTCACAGACATCAAAGACAAAGCGAACAAAGAGTGTGAAGGGTTAGAGGAAGAAGAAGACACACCGCCGAGGCCGGAAACCAACGCCATAGATGGGTTCAACGGGTTCTCAAGCCTGGCCCGGGTCTGGTTGTCAATCTCTAAGGACTTGAGCTTGCTGAACAGCTCATCCACGGTCAGGGCATCATAGCCCGGTGACTCCTGAATGGCAGCCACCTTCATCTCCCATACCTTCTGATCAGGAGCATGCAAAAGCTTGATAGCCATCTCATGATCATCATAAGGCAAGTTGGCTCGATTAGCACGCATCTTGTTGACGATAGATTGGAAGCGAGTAAACATCCCGTCAACAGATTCACCGGCCAACTGAACGAAGTTCTCGTACTCCCTAAGGTATGTGTCGAAGAGTCTGGACTTGATCTGAGGGTTGCCCTCATGATATCTCACAAGTGTTTTCCAGATCTCTCGTGCCGTAGTGAGACTCGAAACCCACTCAAACTCAGGAAGAGACAAACTTGAGAAGAGAAGGCTACGGGCCCTTGCGTTTGACGCATGTTGTGTGACTTGGAGATCGGTGATCCAAGCGCCAAGAATCACGTAGTCCTCATTCTAACAAATTTCCCAGATTTTCGAATCAAGACCTTGAAGGTAGGCGGACATGCGCACCTTCCAATAGGTGAAATTCGTTCCATCGAAAAACGGAGGTTTGCCTGCACCTCGCTCATGTCACCTTCGCGGATCAAGAACGTTTAAGGTGGAATGATCCTTAACCGGCTCTGATACCAATTGAAGGACCGAGAACGGCGACCAGAGGGGGGTGTGAATGGGAGCCTCAAATTTCTCTCGAAATATCCGGGCCACTCTCCCGAAAAAACCAGTTGCTTGCTCGGGGGATTCAGACGAAATCGAACAATTGAGAGCTCACCGGCAGTGGAGAGAAACTCACCGGAAACCCCAAAACATAGGTTCTCAACCCCTAGGGAAAAGAGGCAAGAACCTAGGCAAAATAGGCAGAATAGACAGGCGACGGACGCTGCGCTTAGCGTCTGACGCCAACATAGAGCCGAACCCGAGAGGACCTCCAGGCGACGGATGCATCGGCAACATTGGAGGGACCTGGTGGTTTGTGAATATGTGGTTGAACGCTCATATGCACAAAGTCCTCCAATTTGATCTGTTCAGTTAAGAATTTCCACGGGACCTAGCTGAAGACCACACGCTTGCCAATGACGAACCAGCAACTCGCTCTCCTCTCAACTTCGGCGAAGCCATCGTAGTCCTACCTGGGATGATGCTAATGAGGACCAGATCGGCAGATTTTTCCAGAGATTTTACTGTGGAATCCCTTCCGCAAACCGGGCTTGGTGGCCCCATGTTGATGCCGATAACAGATTTCCTCTTTCCTTCAACATCACCGATGCAGATTCAGACAAAGATGAAGAAATCATGAGAGCCATCCTCATTCCCGCGCAATCCCAGTGAACATCTTCGGGAGCGAGAAGAATACACAGGCTTCCTACGAGTTCTACTACCCATCGGCAGCAGCAAGGCAAGTAGCATTCGGGCAACTGCCGATCAAGCTATGCTACGCCAATGTGGTGAAGCCCAGAGAAGCCATCACTAGTGCCATGGACTAGAACAGAATCGTCCACCTTTCCCTCATGCCGATACAACCAATATCGACTTGTCTACCTGGGCGCCAATCTCCTTCATCACTGAGTCATACAAGTTTTGGTGGCAAGAGTGGAAGGACCAACTGTTCTATGTATCGTCGGACTACTATCGGCACCTGATTGACACTGATCACGTCATTCCCGATACTGCGGTAAGCTCTTCCTTGATATTACCCCGTTTTTGTTCTTCCAAACGTATTGGTAACTGACTCTGTTAACAGGTTAATGACTTAATCCCAAAGAAGAGCAAAAGTGGCAAAAACTTCAACCTGTGACCGACCAATCCCACATCGGTAATTGGTAGCAGGGCTCCATCATTATCTTCCTTCTTGCAACAAAGGGTAGCTCCCAAGGTCACCATCAAGCCGAAGTCAACACCGACTATAGCGGCTACCACTCCATCGACTGCTGCTGCTTCTCTAGCGCAGGCTTTTGCATAACAAATTTCTATCAATTTATGTCGATTTCGTATTTTCATCGGCAACTTCTCATTTGGCTTGTATTAACTGTTCTCCTGTAGCAGACAAGCTCATCGGTAGTTACTCCCAACTCTTAAGCTCCCCAAGTCCAAGCTGTCGATGCCCCCCAAGTACAGCAGTCGAAGCACCAAGGCTCACCAAGTACCGCTCCTCGACAAAAACGCCTAAGGCCATCATCGGCCGCATCTTCTCAATCTCCTACCGATGCGCCAACACAAGAGCCAGCATCGGTGCTTGCCCCTGACCAAATGCCAATCGAAGCCTCCACCCAAGAGACAACGCTAGTGCTGCAGGGATTAGCTAGAACAGAAACATCACCAGCGTCGGCATCTGCACTGGCACTAACAATTCCAGCCATAGAAGCAAGTTCATCAGCAACCATCGCCGATGCTCAAGACACCACCGCGCCAGCTGCTTTGCCGAGCCTGAGGCAAGAGATCCGTCTAAAGATGGTAAACTGACTGTCATAAAACTTGCAAAACACAAACTTGTGATCAGCAAACTCTAATCCTCTTCTTTTCAGGCCCAAGACTCCCCCAATAGCTTATTCTCTTTTTCTATCAATATACCGGACGATGACGAAGAAGAAGAAAGCTCTGCTCGACCATCAGATGCTATATCGGCAGAAGTGAAATCCAAACTTGAAGCACTGTTATCCTTACTACAGCAAAGCACATCCGAACTAGTCCAAGATTCAAATGCAGTAAGGATAGCTTTCAAGGAAATTCAAGGCCAACTGCCTGCTGATGTCGAAGAAATACTCTTCCAAGCGGCGTTTCTTGAGAGCCGACAACTCCAATACCAACGGGCCTCATGCCGCATTGCCGATAGGGCCACCTAATCAAAGCTTGAAGAGGAGATGCTCCATTCAAGCAAACTGCCGATGAAAAGCACAAGGGCATCAGTCACCTAGAAGCCTCTAGCATCGATCTCGAACAAGAAATCACCCATCTATCGGCAAGAAAGGAAGAACTACTAGCAGAGCTGAAGAAAGTTGATGAAGCCTTAAACGTGGCCAACCAAAAGAAGGCTCAACTTCTCGATGTCATCAAAGCTCTACAACGAGAAAGAGATGCTGACGCTCGGCAGACCCTTCTGTTGAAGAGAAAGATCAAGCCCATTGAAGGCACTGCCGACGACGATGCCAAGGAGATAGAAGAAGCATACCAAATTCGCCTTCGTGCGATTTCATCTATTCAGTCTCTCTTGTAATTTTGTTGTACCGACAACTCAAAACTTGATGACTGGCTTGTATTATAACGTTAATGCCTCTTTTGCTGACGCTATGTATGATAAGCCTATTATCGGTATTTACATACGTATTTCTTTACGCATTTGTCCAGATACTAGGATAATACTTCTTTAAATATTTACCATTGATTGCTCTGGAAAACGCAACCCCTTCGAGGGTTTCCAAAACATAAGCATTACCAGGAACAGACCGATTTATCCGAAACGGGCCCTCCCAATTAGGAGACCACTTTCCAAACTTTGAACTCTTAATCCCAATCGGTAAAATCAGTTTCCAGACCAGATCCCCGTCGGCAAACTCTTTTGTTTTCACCTTCTTGTCATACCATCTCACAAGCCTTTTCTTGTTCTCTTCAATGCCGATTAAGGCCCTGAACCGATGACTCGCCAGATCTTCCAACTCATCTTTCATAAGGACATCATATTCATCGGTTGTTAATTGATCCTGGGAAAACAATCGTCTAGACCCAGTTTTAATCTCCCAAGGCAAAATAGCATCGTGCCCATACACCAACTGGTAAGGTGAAACTTTAGTAGCGCCATGGCATGCCATCCGATATGACGATAATGCTTCATTTAGCACAACATGCCACCTTCTAGGGTTCTCTTCAATCTTGCGCTTGATAAGTTTAATCACCCTTTATTAGATGCTTCGGCCTGACCATTAGCTTGAGCATAATAAAGAGAAGAGTTTAAAACATTAAATCCCATGCCGACAGCAAATTCATCAAACTCCCCGATGTAAACATTGTCCCTTTATCAGTTGTAATAGTCTGAGGAATACCAAATCGGTAAACCATATGCTTCTTCACAAAGTCTATCATGTTTGTCGATGTCACCTTTTTCAAAGGAATAGCTTCAACCCACTTTGTGAAATAATCGGTAGCAACAAGTATAAATTTATGCCCTTTACTCGATGGCGGATAAATTTGGCCGATGAGATCAATAGCCCATCCTCGAAATGGCCAAGGCTTGATTATAGGATTCATTGCCGATGCAGGTGCTCTCTGAATATTACGAAACTTCTAACAATCTTGACACCCTTTGAAGTATCTGAAACAATCCTCAAAATTGTCTGCCAATAATACCCATTCCGTCTAATCATCCACTTCATTTTGAGTGTCGATTGATGTGCTCCACATACTCCTTCATGAATTTCACCCATCAACTCTTTTGATTCTTCTTTACTAAGGCATCTGAGCAAAACTCCATCAATCGTCCGATAATATAATTCATCATCAAGGAGCTCGTACTTGGTAGCTTGACACCTCAGACGCCTTTCAACCTTCCTAGACGGGTCCCTTAAATAATCGGCAATTCTCTTTCTCCAGTCATCGGCAACTATCACCGATGTCATTATTTCCTGAATCGGCTAATACCCTGAAGCGTACTATGCTAACCGATTAGCCTCTTCATTATGCAGTCTAGGAATATGTTCAGGGTGGTATTCTTTGAATTCATTTAATAATTTTACACACTTTTCATGGTGTGCAATTAAAATTTCACTTCGGCACTCATAAATCACAATCAACTGATTGATCACTAGCATGGAGTCGCCAAAGATTTCCACAGCATCGACACGCACCTCCCTGAGTAATTCCAACCCCTTTAGCAAAGCTCGGTATTAAGCCTAATTGTTTGTTGAAGCAGCAAAAATCGGCAATGAGACCTCATACTTTTGTCCTCGGGATGAAATTAAAACAATGTCGATACCTGCTCCTTCCTTGCACGTAGATCCATCAAAGAACAAAGTCCAAGGATCAATCTGTACGGAACTCACTGTACCACAGTGCTGAGTAACAAAATCAGCCATCACCTGACCCTTAACTGCCTTAGCCGATTCATACCTCAAATCAAACTCTGATAGTGTTAGTATCCATTTGCCGATTCTTCCGCTCAATATCGGCATTGACAGCATGTACTTAACCACATCATCTTTGCATATGATAGTGCACTCGGCCGATAACAAATAATGTCTTAATTTGATGCAAGAGAAGTACAGACATAAACATAATTTCTCAACGGCCGAATATCTGGTTTCGGCATCCACCGGCCTTTTACTCAAATAATAAATTATTCGTTCCTTCCCTTCAAATTCTTGGATTAAGGCTAACCCGATAACGCTGTCATCGGCAGACAAATACAATCTGAATGGCTTCCCGTGTTGAGGCGGAACCAAGACTGGAGGATTTACCAAATATTTCTTAATTTCTTCTAAGGCTGATTGTTGTTCTTCCTTCCATGCAAACTCTTGACCAGCCTTCAGCTTCAATAGCGGACTAAAAGATTTAATCTTTCCAGACAGATTAGATATAAATCTTCTAATAAAATTAATCTTGTCGATCAATGATTGCAACTCAGTCTTGTTTGTGGGAGCAACCACCTTATTGATTGCTTCAATAGGCTTTCTACCAATTTCGATGCCCCTTTGATGCACCATGAAACCCAGGAACTGACCTGCCGATACGCCAAATGCACACTTGTTAGGATTCATCTTCAACCCATGTTCCTTTTTGCACTCTAGAATTTTCTGCAAATCGGCAAGATGCTTCTCAAAGTTTTTGGATTTGACCACCACATCATCAATATAGATTTCAACCATCGTGCCGATGTACTTATGAAAAATGAAATTCATTGCCCTCTGATAAGTAGCACCGGCATTCTTCAAACCAAAAGTCATCACAACACACTCAAATAAACCAACATGACCTGGACATCTAAGCACAGTCTTGGATATATCTTCTTCAGCCATGAATATTTGATTATATCCAGCATTACCATCCATAAAACTAATGATTTGATGTCCATCAGCGGCGTCAATCAGCAGATCGGCAACCGGCATCGGGTAGCCATACATTGGCGTAGCCTTGTTGCGATTCCTGAAATCAATACAAACATGAAGTTTTCCATTTTTCTTATACACAGGAACCACATTAGAAATCCATTCGGCATATCGACATTGCCGAATAAATCCAGCTTCAATTAATTTTGTAATTTTGGCTTTAATGTCGGGTAATATAAGAGGATTGCATCGGCGTGTTGGTTGCTGATGTGGTTGGAAACCAGATTTAATAGGCAACCGATGTTCAACTATTGATCAGTCTAGACCAGACATCTCTGTATAATCCCAAGCAAAACAATATTTATATTCCTTTAATAAATCACTCAATTGTTGTTTACATTGGAAATCTAACTTAGCACTAATAAAGGTTGGTCTAGGCTTACTACCATCGCCGATATCTATTTCTAGTAAGTCATCGGCCGATGTGAACCCTTGCCCAAGTTTCCCGTCATCGGCGAACTGATCCATTAAAACTCTTCTTCAGAACCGAGTGCTTGGATCGGCGTGATTCGATAATCGGCAACCTTGAGGAACTTTGTATCCCAAGCTTCACCTGATATGCACTTGGTTTGTTCATAAGTTTCTGATTCTGCTGATGCAACGACTAACGAGGCTTCACTCTGGATGACTTCAATCTTGTCACCAACCCATTGCACGAGACTTCGGTGCATTGTGGAAGGGATACAACAATTAGCATGAATCCAATCCCTACCTAGGAGCAAGTTGTAGGCACCTTTGCCATTGACTACAAAAAAGTTGTCGGCAAGGTCTTACTGCCGATAGTCAACTCAACGCACACTGCTCCCTTAGCTGGTGACACATTGCCTTCAAAATCTTTAAGCTTCATGTCTGTCTTAGCTAAGTCATGGTCACCTTTCCCAAGCTTCCTAAACATAACGTACGACATTATATTGACTGCCGCTCCACCATCTACTAGCATCTTGGACACTGGCTGCCCATCAACTTTGCCTTTGACAAACAAGGCTTTCAGATGCTGCCTTTCATCATCGGTAGGCTTTTCAAAGACAGCTGCCATCGGGTCCAGCACTAACTGTGCCATCTTAGCAGCTTCCTCCTCGTCATCAACCGGCGCCATAAATTCCATCGGCAATGTTACAACCATGTTGATTTCTGCCGATGGATCCCTACCTTTGCGCTTTGGCCTCCACTGCTTACCTGGAGATCTCTCTCTTGAAGGATTTTCACTGTGATACATGTCTCCTTGGCGTTCCTGCTGGAGCTTTCTTTTCTGAGTCTTTGTCAGACCCTTGGGGCACCATTGATGAAGCTTAGTTTTCCAAATAGGCTGATACTGTTTTTCATTGCTTGCATCTGCACCACCCCTTATGTTTGGATCTCTACAGAATATCTCTTCATCAGGCACTCTTGCATTGGCCATCTCTTCAAGCTCTTCTTCACAAACACGCTTGCCAAGCCTGTCATGCGCGCTGAGTTTGCCCCCTAGTCGATCATACACTGATCCCTTTTCTCTAATCGGCCTACGAAAGTTTGATGCCCAATCATCAAAACAGGGCTTCTTTTCTGATCGATCGACAAGATAATACCCGTTGCATTCAGGGCAATTATCTGCAGTGGGTAGCTTAATGCCTTCTTCCCAGTAATAAACAAAGAAGGGGCACCTCCAGTGATCTTTATGCCGATACCACTCCTGACGCCTTTCTTCCTCCTATTGCCGATATTGCTCTTCCTGCGCTTGCCGATAATCTCATTGTGGCCGCCTATGCGTGATTATGACGCCTTGAGATCTCCTGGCACTGCTGCTTTCATCGGCAACCCTTTTGCCCTTTCTGTCATCGGCAAACCCCTTCCGTTTTCATGTCATGCGCGGCTATCTGGTGTTTAGGATCCACTGATGCATTTCTCTTGGCAGTTTCCGATGTTAGCACTTTAGCCTTTCCACTAGTTTCCACCATGTTATTTGGAAACGGGTGTTGATCAATCTTCATCGTTTTCTGGGTTTTAGGATTTTCAAACTTAATCCGCCCAGATTCAATTTCTGATTGCAGCTACTGCCTAAAAACCATTCAATCATTAGTATTATGTGAAGTTGCATCATGCCACTTACAATACCTGATCTTCTTGAGCTCTTCTGCCGATGGAATCACTTGATTAGGCGCCAATTTAATCCGCCCTTCCTACAGCAACAGATCAAATATCCTATCGGCCTTGGTAACATCGAAGGTGAATTTTTCAGTCTCTTTCTGGCCAAACGGACAAGACACATGCTTCTTATTCTTGATCCATTCAACAACACCGATACTTGGCTCCTCATCTGAATCAGAATCTTCTTCTTGCCCAAGGTAGGATACCTTTTTATTCCAAGTTTTCCTTGGTTCGAAAGTTTTAACGTCTTGATCGGCAACTGTCTACACGAGATGGCTCAGACTTTCAAACTCTTGAGACGCGTATTTGTCCTTGATGTGTGGCAGCAATCCCTGGAAAGCCAAATCTGCCAATTGTCGATCATCAAGCACCAAGCTATAGCACTTGTTCTTCATGTCTCGCAGCCTCTGGACAAAGCTTTCTACCGATTCATTGTTATGCTGCCTCAGCTTGACCAAATTGGTAATCTTCTTCTCACATATACCAGCGAAGAAGTACATGTGAAACTGCTTCTCTAGATCGGCCCAAGTAATCACAGAATTTGGAGGCAGTGAAATGAACCATGCAAATGTCGATCCAGATAATGATGAAGAGAACAATCTCACCCTCAGTTCATCTCTACTGGCTACTTCTCCACACTGGATAATGAAGCAGTTGATATGCTCCATAGTTGATGTGTCATCTTGTCCAGAAAACTTTGTGAAATCCGGCACCTTGTACCGATTTGGGAGAGGAATCAAGTCATATGACAGAGGGTATGGCGTCTGATAAGAGTATGTGTTAACCTTAGGCTTAATGCTGAATTGTTCTTTCATCACTTCAGTAATCTTATCGGCCCAGTATGCATCTTGATCTTGCCGATGAGCTGGCGGAACGTTGACCGGCTGAACTGGTTGATATGTCTCTTCATATCTCTGTGGAAAATAAGTCGGAACAAATGGTGCATGTGCAACACCAGCTCGCTGAATATTATGCATCGGCTGATTTGCCGATGGAGCACTCTGAGCGCCCACGGGGGTGAACTATGGTATTATATTCATCGGTCGATATGCCGATGCCTCATTCTAAATGCTCATCAGATATTGATATCCAGGTTGTACCACCTGTTGTTGAATTGGCATTTGACCAGTCCAACCAGGATTACCAATCATCGGCATGTAATCCGTCGATGTCTGATAGCTAACCGGCACCTATCGCTCCTGTACTCTGGAGTAATCAACAAATTGGCCACCTTGATGCGTTGGTACTCCGGCTTGAGGATTCGCCACCACTATGGGCTGACTTACAGCCACCATGCTTTGTTGCATCGTAAAGGACTAGCCGATGGTGGCATATAAGGCACTTTGGGTATTGCCATCTGAAGGTCTTCTGATGGCAACTGCACAGTTGGAGAGGATGTAGCGTAATGCATGGTCGGGATCATTGGTTGTGCAGGTATTGCCGATGCCATGGGACCCTTCCATGCTGTATTGTCACCTTGGATCAGATTAGAATCAGCAGATGGATTTGGAGGCATACCGTATCCCCACCAGTTGGCTAGAGCTGGCTGACTCTTAATTGCGGGCCCTGACATTGCCGATGCCACCAAATCTGTGTTCAATCGAGTGACGCTTACAGAGCTCGATCTTGGCGGCGTAACCACATCGGCAGACGGATCTACAGGTTGGGAAGATGCCATTGGAGCCGTCAATGGATTTGTAGCAGATGCCGATCCAGGTTGATGATACGCTGGACCAACATACTGGGGTGCATGTCCTTCTTTGAAAGATTGCATAACAACATTGTATACAGTATTGGACAGCACATTGGAGTGAGTAATTAATGCCTGATTTAGTGCAGAATTAACCATCTCTTGTAATTTACCAGTATTGGCGTCGAAAGTAACCTGTTGTGACAACGGCGGATCTTGCTTCTGGATAGCTTCGCCGCTCCTGTTTAGGCTGAAGGACTTGAGATACAACTGCTTGTACTCCTCCATAGCCTACTCCATAGCCTGCTTCTGATCATCTTTCAGATTCGCTTCGGAGACTTCGATGACATTGCTTGGACTGACGCTAGTAGTATCACCCATAATCAGCTTGTAATAGGTTGAATCGTGATCAACAAACGTATTATCTGTCCCACTGGGCGTGCCAAAAGACGTGTTGACACAAAAAAACATCGAGGCTGCGAACACGTCGGGCTAATAACCAAAATCGATATCCGAAGTGTGCCAGTCCATTTGACCAGTTAATCGACAAGGATGATAACTAGAACAAACTTGAGCGAGACGACAGCGATGCGCCCGGACGTCAAGGCTCTGATTTGCTCCCAACGCGGATCTTGCAAAGCTTTACGGAGATCTGTCAACACCTCGTAATAACTCGTAGATGAACTAGAACTAATGCAGTAAACATAAATTGCTGGAAAAAGTAGATGAAAATAATAAACTTCTTTGATTGATTGTGTATATCTCCCTTACACCACCCCCGGTACATATTTATACTCCGGCCAAGGGAGTTGTAAACAATCTCGACTCTAACTTTCCTAAACAAAAATCCCTACTTTAAAGGAAATAAACGAGTCGTGCAAGAGTCAGACTCAATCATAACAGCAATACCTATTTTTAAGGAAATAAATAATTCGTGCAAGAGTCAGACTCAAACTTCAATAATACTGGCAGGAAATCACCAGTTCCTATATCCATCTCTCTTACGATGAAACCTTCCATCGGTAGACCTCTAATCTGCAACCTCCTTCTACAGCCATCGGCAATTTTCTGCTGACGTCAGCTACCTTATTCTGCTTTCATCGGCAACATTCCTGTCTCTATCGGCAACATCTTCTTGCCCTCATCAACAGTATCTTCCTGCCTCCATCGGCAACAAATCCCTGTCCTTATCGGCACCATTCTTACCTTTATCGGCAATGCCTTCTCACCTCCACTGGCAATTCCTCAAACTCACCATCGGTACTCTAGTCTTACTCTAATCAATAATTTAACCAGTGACACCCTGATGCCAATAGATAATGGCAATCAATTCCTTACCGATCGACACAAGCCTTAGCCCATATTGACACATGCCGAAAAGCAGTGTCAACATAGTCTCAGTCTGTGATCCTTGTGGCCTTTCCCGTATGCGATCATTGCCTATTATAGGGTGCTTTGGTTATAGATCATAGTCAAAGTAGTAAGTTGTGTGTAAGCGTGGTGCTTATACATCATCTTACCCTTGGTTACCGCTTGTTGCACGGATTGTTTTTGGTAGCTAGCAAGAGAGTGACAGCCTTGTCTAGTCTTTGTATTCCACCACGTGTTCTTAGGCAAGTTCTTAAAAGGTAAGGCCCCCGTAAAAAGAGGGCACGGTCCGGTAGGAGTTTTTTCCTCCTACTGATCTATCCCCTTGCCTAGCATACTTGTATTGAGGAGACAAACTATAGTGTTTAGACTAATTAATTGACTAAGTATATTGAAGTAGAGTGAATTACATAGGAGTCCCTATACTCTCTTGTTGTCCTCCCACCTAGCTATACTATCTAGTTATCTCTAAGTTATCTTTTACCTTGGCTTATTCATTCATCAACCCTTCCTATCACATTTATCGTTTAGCCCCACTATACTAGTTGGTACTAAGTTGAGGTACTCTCTAGGATCTCTCTCTAATTATCTTTTCTAGCCCAGCTTTCCCTTGGGAAAATATAAATTACGATACCTTGGAATACTCCTAGGTGAAGTGCTACAATGGTATAATCTGTGCACTTGCGGATTTATCCAATAGTCATAAGAAATACCAACAACCATCGTACGCTCTGGTGCGTCCGTTGCCTTCGTGCCAGTGAGTTCTCCAATCCATCAAACGCTGCTACGAAGACCTCTGTGTGTCTGATGCGATCGTCCGATGCCTGTCTAGAGAGTATCCAAAAAGCTCCCAAATCCATCGGACGCGTCTGTCGCGTGCCCGACGGACTCTCCTCAGCGTCCAATGCCAAGTCTGCGCCAAGACTCAGCTAGGGTTATGGAATGAATGCTCTGACGCCCTTGAGCCAGCGTCCATTGCCAGCGTACGATGCCTGAAACTTGACCCTTTCTTCTCTCTAACTTTTCAAGCCTTGCTCCAATGTGCCAAACACAAAGTGTTCTCCTTAGTGTGCAGGTTTTGCCATGTTTTACTTGTCAATTAGGCAGGGTGTGGCTCACTAGGTCCTAAATGCACATATATGATAGATAACACCTAGTGGCACTCGACAAACGCAATCACTTTTGCATTTCCCCTCTTAATTGTACGATTGTGATCACACCCACTAGGTGCCTTGATCAACAAACTTGAAAAGCCCTAGCATATACCTTTGCCTTGAATTGCTTAGGGTCTCTCTTTTTATCACCTTTGTTCAAGCGTGAGTTCTCTTGCTTGATCTTCCATGATCTTGCGACTTCTTCTCCTAGTCACCTTGCATGCTCCACCACTTGATCATCTTCAATATGTGTACTATACCTACTCATTCACTTAGAGCAAGGTTAGTACTTATGTTTCATCAATTACCAAAATCACTAGACTCTGCGCACTAGACTCTAGGTGCATCCGGTGAGTATTTCTTCAGGATTTTCAAAGAATTTTTTGTGATGCTTTCTCCCAACCAAGTTCCAACTCAAACAAGACACAATTAAACACTAGTTGGACTTGATTGTGAACCATCTCTCAAACACTCATTTCAAATATATTTTACCATAGGCTTTAACCATAATTTTTAGACAAAAATAGGTCAAATTGAAGAGCGAGAAGCACCATGAGGCCACATTAGGGGTATAAAGTGACTCAAGCTTGGAATGCTCCCCCCAAATGTGAACAAACTTAGTGGATGCTTAAAACTTAACCGAAAAGGAACGACAAAACAACACTCATGCATATGCAAAGCAATACAAGAATTTGAATCTAGGATGCTTGTCAAGTTTAAACCTCGATTAAGCTTCTTCACATGCTTTGAGGGCGGTTATCTTAACCGAGTTAGACAAACCTATGTGCATTACTCAAATTTAAACATGTTATAGTACATATGTATGCGATTGGTCAACAGAAGCTCATCTTTTACTGAAGTTGGAAAGGTCAAGCATATTTAGCTCATCCTTCAACCTACAAAAGATTGATTCATCAAGCGGTTTTGGGAAGATATCCGCCAATTGATCCTCACTTGTAACCCCAACTAGTGATATGTCCTTTTGTGCAACATGATCTCTAAGAAAGTGATGAAGGATATCAATAGGCTTTGTGCGTGAGTGTTTAACCGGGTTATTAGCAAGCTTTACGGCACTTTCATTATCACAAAGAAGTGGAACATTTTTTAGATTAATGTCTGTTGACACAAAAAGCATCAGGATCTGCGAACACCTCGGGCTTATACCCGAATTCGATATCTGAGGGTGTGCCAGTCGATTTGACCAGTTAATCAACAAGGACGATAAATAGAACAAGATCCGAACGAGACAACGGCGATGCGCCCAGATGTAAAGGCTCAGACCTGATCAGGATAACTAGAACAATAGCAGAACGAGACGACAGCGATGCGCCCGGATGTCAAAGCTCTGATTGCTCAAAACACGAAACTTGCAAGGGTTGATGGAGGTCGATGAGATGCAGCCCGTCGAAACTTGAAGAACTCTTAGATAGACTAAACCTAATGCGGTAAAGGTAAATTACTGGTAAAGTAGATAAAAAGTAATTGATTTGTTTGATATGCTTGGATATGATCTTTTACAGCACCCCTGGGTACCTATTTATACTCCGGTAGAGGGAGTTGTAGATTGATACGACTCAAACCTTTCCTAAACAAAAACTCCTATTCTCAAGGAAACAACTGACTCGCGCAGGAGCCAGACTCAAACGATAATAATCTTTTCCTAAACAAACTCTTTTATTTAAAAGGAAATAAACGACTCGTGCAAGAATCAGACTCAAACTTCTATAACAATACTGGTATAAGATCACCAGTTTCCTTATGTCTTCTCCCCGATGAAACTTTCCATCGACGCATCCTTCCGATCCACAATTTCCTTTTATCGCCATCGGCAACTGTATGCTCACGTCAGCCATGTCATCCTTCATCGGCAACATCCGATAACACTTTCCATCAGCAGACTTCTAATCTCCAACCCTCTATCACTCTCGGCAGTTTTCTGCTGACACCAGCCACTTCATCCTGCTTCCATCGACATCATCATTCATCGGCAACTTTCCGTCCTCATCGGCAACAGGCTTTGGCTCTCATCGGCAGCATTATTGCCTTCATCACATCGATAATGAGCCTCGATTCTCATCGGCAACATTCTTCCTGTCGGCAACATTCATGTCTCTATCGGCAACATCCCCTTGCCTTCATCAACAGTGTCTTCCTGCCTCAATCGGCAACAAGTCCCTGTCTGCATCAGCAACACTATCGGCAATCTGACCGGTAATATTCCAATGCCGATAAGGAACGACAACTCGCCTTCTGCCGATCAGCACAATCCTCAGATCACATTGACACATTTCAAAAAACGGTGTCAACAATGTCGTAATCAAGTAGAGTTTGCTTCATGTATAGGATTTGTGCGCAACAAGCTCCCATGGCAATGTACTCTGCCTCGGTGGTGGACAATGCCACGCTATTTTGTTTCTTGTAAGACCAAGACACAAGAGATCTCCCTATAAAATGGCACCCTCCGGAGGTGCTCTTCCTATCAACCTTGCACCCGGTGTAATCCGAATCAGAATAGCCAACTATTTGGAAGGGAGCTCCTTTGGGATACCAAAGGCCAATGCTAGGGGTGTGCTTTATGTACCTAAGGATTCATTTTATGGCCTTAGTAAGATTCCATAGGATTAGCTTGAAATCTAGCACACATGCACACACTAAACATGATATCGGGCCTAGATGCGGTGAGGTAAAGCAAGTTATCAATCACAGAACTGTAAAGAGTTTGGTCAATTGCTTTACCTCCCTCATCGAGGTCGAGATGTCTATTAGTAGGCATTGGGGTCTTGATCAGCTTACAATCCTCCATCTTGAACTTCTTAAGCACATCATGAGTGTACTTCTCTTGAGAGATGAATGTCCCCTCTCTCATTTCCTTCTCTTGAAATCCAAGGAAGAAGGTGAGCTCCCCAATCATGAACATTTCAAACTCCTTCGACATCAAATCACCAAAATCCTTACAATGCTCTTTGTTTGTCGATCAAAAGATGATTGTAACACCCTAGGTGTTAAGCTTGCATTGCATATCATTTCATGAGCATAAGCATGAGCAACAATGCATCTATGCATTCATCAGATAACATGAAATGATAAACCTTGCAATGACCTTGTTCTTTGCATATGTATGTGTTAACCTACACCTAGCTTTGAGTGATTTATGCTAGTATAACCAAGTGCTTGATGTTTTGATCACTAATAAACACCTAGATATACTTAGTGCTGCAAATGGAACTAGGTTTATATATATTATCATGTCAAGTTTTTCTTGCTAGGGTTTGAGCTCATGTGCTGACCCTAGGAACCCTTTTCTTTGACTTAACAAATCAACCATTCTAATGACCTTGCATGATAGTGTGGGCTTAATCAAAGTTGTAGAGAATTTTATAGGGAACAAACTTTGTTTAACCACCAAAAGGTGATTTGGACCCTAACATGCTCTAATTGGCCAATTAAGGCAGAATTAGGGGCTATTTTTGGATTCCAAATTTTCCTAAGTCCTAAACTGAGTTTTAGTTTGAAGGTACCCTTGTTTGAATGCTTGTAGTTTGAAATCTAGGCAGTTTTAGCTCGAGCCGATTACATCATAGTTAGAGTTTGCACATAGCTCTAGCTAATGGTGGAATTGGTTGAAGCTAATATGCAGTGGTTAGGGAGTTAATCACCTCACAAATTGCTCTGTCAGTCACCGTTGATCGGGTTCACAGAAGGGGAGTACAGCATCGCGCCGCTTGGTTGTGGCCGATCGCCGCAGGGAGATCGCGCCACGTGGTGACCGTACACCGGCGACGCCGCGCGTGGCTGTGAGTTGGGATATCCGCACACGCCACCGAGCCGCTCCCACGCGCTCACTCTCTCCCTCTCCTGTCTTCTTCACGCATGAACAAAGCCGAGCGCTATTGGCAATCACCGAGCTCCACTGCGCCACACACTGCCGCATTGCTCGCCAAAAGCTAGCCACATTAGCGCCTCACTCCTCCACACTCTTTGCACCGCTTGGTTGAAGCACTAACGGCCTAGGTAAGCTGGAACAAGCTTCACCGCGAGCACCACGGCTACGGAACCTCTACCACAGGCAGCGCCGCCATGGCTACCCACATCCAGTGCCTCTCCCCCTCTTCTAGCTCACATTCTTAGCAGCTTAGAGGTCATAGAAGCTCATCGTAGAGTTGGTTGAAGCAGTTAGGGTTAGGGTTTGCTGGAACGGGAACTCCGCCGCGTGCAAGCGCTCAGCACCCACGGTGCCGACGAGGTTTACGCTGGGTCACCCAGCGCCCCTCAGGCTCATCGGAGTAGCGTTAGGGTTAGCTGGTTAGCCCGTGTTTAGGTTGCCGGAGTCGGTTGAAGTGAATTTGCCTCGTCGTCGCCGGAACAGACAAGGAGCGCCGCCGTGATCTCGCCAATGTGCCGCTGTGCATGTGGCCGAGCTCACCGGAGGCTTCTCATGGCTCCAATCCGAGCTCAATCGAACTGCTAGGGTTCAGTGAAGGTGTAGCACCCGTTAGCTTTGCCGGTAGAAGCTTGAGTCGGCCAGCATAAGTAACACCACGCCGCCGTGCCGCAATTACCGCCATCGAGCGTGCTCTGGCAGGTTTGGGGTACAACCAGCTACATGGTTGGACGCGGGTTGTGAAGGAGAACACGTCTATGGTGTTGGTTGAACCTGAAACGTCACCGCCTGCGAGAGGACGTCGGTCGAACACCTTCCAATGCCATGGCTTTGGGGAAGAAGCCTGACATGGGGTCCCACCTGTCATAGACTGTGGGTTTCCTTGTTTTGTTTTTCAAAAATTTGTGCTAACTTTGGAAATGCATAACTAAATGTAGAAAAATGCAAATAATGTGGAATAAATTTTGTTAGCTTTTTCATGTTGTTACTATTCTTATATGCTGATTAATGAAAAATGAACAGCAAGCTTTATATGTCTATATTAACTTGTTTAATTCATAACTAGAGTTTGGTGTATGCTAAAATTGTGATTCTTGTTGTGTTAAGCTTGTATTAGCATGCACTTCCCATGAAAAATAATTCAGTACCAGTAAGTTCATTTTCAATTGCATGTTGTAGCCAATTTGGTTATATGCTCATTTATTAACATGCAACCTTGTTCTTTTTGAAAATTGAAATATATGTATGTGCTGGTCTTGGTAATTTTAGTACGAGTACTACTTGATTAGTATGAGCTAAGAAAAATATGAAATCTGTTGTTTCACACTTTTCAAATTGTTAAGTGATTTATGTATAAAACATGCTTGTTTTCTCATCACCAGCAAAGTAGTGGTCTTAACAACTTTTTAAATATGTTTGCTGTTGATGATGTGAATATCAAAGTGGTAGCTAATTATGTGAAATTGCTTCTCTAATTTTATTATAATTTTTGGAATGATGGTTGAAGCTATACAACTATTCTAAGTAATTGCTCAAATATGTTGTTCAGCAGACACCAATTTCTTTGTTTGAATTGTTTGGGCTATATTGAAATGGTTGCAACAGTAGCTACAATTACCAATGTTGTAGATAATTTGTTGATCTATCTTGTGTTAAATTTTCACAGTCATAACCTATTTAGTTTAGCTTGTGTGCATTTTACAAGTTAAGTGTCCTTCCTGTGTTTTCCTGTTTTTGCCAAATAGCCTTGCTTGAAGTGACTGTTAGACTGACTTAATGTTGGAACTAGCTGGAGAGTGTATGGAATGAGTTGTAGCTAGTTTCTTAAGCTTTCCAGAAAGTCCAAGTTTGTAATTTTTGGTCTTGTGTAGCTCCTGCTGTGCTGTTTCTTTTCAGCTGTTGTTTGGGGTGTTTGCATGAAATGTTGTGTATGTTCTTTAGTAGTGAAACCTTAAGTGTTGCTTAAGAAAATAACCTAATAATGAATATGGTTAGTTGCAAGTGTTAGAGAGCTAACTGAGGATGAAATGCTCTATTACAGGTTGTTGAAAAAGGGTAAGTGTAGCTTCTCTATAGGAGAAGAGATATGCACCTACTCAGTTAACAAAATAAAAATATTGCACAACATATGCATCATGAGCATTCATCCACATGCATTAGTCATGTCTCATCTTCTAGTATATGACCTATCATATATTTAGGATCATCATACATGTATACATGCATACAGGATCGCCAGAGGGAGTGACACTCCTGGAGTTCGGGGAGATGGAAGGAGGATTCCCACAAGAGATCCAGGCTCCTGAGGGTCCAGAAGGAGGAGAACAGGGTCCTGAGCTTCCCGAGTGCCCGAACCACTAGCCCTCCACCTTTGTGAAAGGCAAGCCTCAGAGCATTATACACCCATCTTACTCTATTTCAAGTATTTTATTTATACTACTACCACTTGCTTGTGCATTAAGTTAGTAGGAGTTGAATGAAACCCTTGTTGCATTATATCTTACTTATCCAACTAAAGAACCTTGTAGGCCCAAGATCGAAACATATGCTTAGCCCTGCTTAGACCGGTAGAGTGGGTGGTCTGCTATCACCCACAATGATAGGTTGATACTGGTCACGGTTGGCTATATTTGCTATTGTGGAAATAACCATGTGGAAGTAATAAATCGATACCGGACAGACATGGTGTGTGTGAGCCACTTGACTTGGAGTTCTTGTGAGCGGGTTCTCTCCGCCTATTCATTAGGCATTAGACTGTGGTTGGACATCTGCCGAGATTGAATGCATGCCTCCTTCATAGTTGGCTGAATAACTCGTTTCGACTGCGAAGACTAACTCTGTAGTTCGGGCCAAAATCCGCTCCTAGTTGGGTCATGGAGATCGCGAGTGGAATACTAGACTATGGGCAAGTATCCTAAATGTCCTGGCTATGTACCAAGGGCAGGCAATACTTGAACGACCTGGCTAACGTGAGTCGCCATTCATGGCGGTATCGGGGGACCCGCTGCGTCACCCGAGATATATTGAAGGTAACCCAGAAAAGTCAACCTGACAGGGGAGACATGGGTGTGATTGAGGAATAAACCTCCAGCTAGATAGGAATTCGATTCGAATCGCGGTCTCTCCCCGTTAGTGAAAAACTTGGAAGATCTTCTTCCCACTGTAAAAACTTGAACACTAATAATCAACCAAAAGATGGTTATATGGTTTACATGCCAAACATGATATGGTTACTATTGTGATGATAACTCGGTGAGTGCTCTAGATCAGTTGCTAATCTAGACTTGGTTAATGCTACCTAATCTTGATGCTAAAAGATGTTTTAAATCTTGAAAGACTTGAGTAATTTAGTAATGCTCTTTTATGCAAAAGTTATGCTATCTCATGAGATCCACCTGAAAAGTCTTGCATAATCCTTGAAGTGTCATATGGTTATATATCTATCTCTCTATCGGGTAAGTCTAGCTGAGTACAATTGAGTACTCAAGGTTTCTTTACCCTTGTAGCAGATGGTATGGTCTATCCTGGCTATTGTCAGGCATACCTCTATCCTGCATGTGATGATGAGTGAAGACCATAGGCAATGGTGGCTTCTAATGTATCTCTATGTTGCTTTTGATGGGACTGTACTAAGTATGACACTGTATTTGCTTTAAAACAGTTTGCAATGGGTCGTTTCGAAACAAAGACTTCCGCTACTTTTATTTGAACTCAGTGTTGTAATAACACTCGGTTCAACTCTGATGTAATATTATTTCGTTCGAACTTATCGTTGTGAATGTGTGGTTACTGAATCGAGTACGATCTTGGGTTGTTACTTATTGTGGTTTGAAATCTTTCGAGATTTCAGGGACTACCGGGCTTATATGGGTTCTAGTGTGATAGCGTGACCAGACATGGTAACCATTACACTAGTACTCTTATAGGTTGGGCGGTTCTATGAAAGCTGATATCAGAGCAAGATTCAGTGTACTATTGTTCATTAGTGTATTTACGAACAAAAGATTTTGTTTACAAAGCTATTTGTGCTACAAAACTTTTGTGTGCGTACTAAAAATATTATTTGCAAACTATAATTGTGTCATTGGTATGTCCCTTATTGCCCAAACTAGGATGTCAGGTGGTTTATAAGTACTAGCTTGGGGGATTGCATCATATTTTTGGTTACCTGTCCATACAGGTTGGAATAGTATGGGGGCATTCACTTGAATGGTGTTGTATGGATCAATACCTCTACGCCCAGACTAAGGTGTGTATACAGGACCGCACTATGCTACCTTGTGGTCAAATGGTCGAGGTAGCCTTCATATAAGAATTAGCCATATATGTCGATAGAATTAATTTCTGCAACATCGCACCTACGCCAAGGTAAGGTGAGTTGTGAGAGCATGGCCGTACAATCGTCGATCTAGGTAGTGAATATGTAATGTGTCGAACTGTTGCATACATACATGTATGTGGATAGTAAGATACCCATGTGTGGAGTAATACTTTTTGAGAAGGGTGCATATACTGCTTACGTGTATACAGGGTGTGCACCTAAGTGAGTATTAGATTTACATTTCAGCAATGCATTATTCATATCGTTGGGGTTGGGCTAAAATGAATCTTCTACGGGTACACTAACAACAAATCGTGTAGATCGATTAGTTGCGTACATATGAGAGAACGTATGTATGCCACCATCTAGAACGTTTGTAGTGAAAGGTTTTGCTTTCATAAGAATGTGAGTACGTAAGATACGTGCATGTATCATGTGTCATCCTATATTGTATTTGTTCCCTCCCTTAACAAATTGTATCTTTTAAATGATACAATGCTCAATCTGTAAAATACATGTTCTCACAAAAAGTTAAAACTTGTTACAGATGGCAGCACCAGGACCTCCCCAGTGCAGTGATCGCTTCCTATCCTTGTTTGGGACCCCTACTCTCCTTTGGAGGGTGCTGAGTGAGGTGTGGTATACTAAACCACCTCAGTATTACTAGACTCAGGGGCAACTTGGAGAGTCACCTTGGTACACAGTGATAGTGACTATCCCAGCGCGCACTGAGGCACCTATTTGGCAAGAGTGGACAGCTGAGACCGAGGGTCGCAACCCTTCGGACTGTGCACAGATAGCAGCTTTGTCAGTTCTGAGTCAAATCCGTCAGTGGCACAGTGGAGACCTTGACCGTGGTGCAGCAGGTTCTTTTCCTGAGGTTGACCCTGACATTACCGTCTGGTATCAGGACAAAGCTAGCCCCCTGATCAGGAACAGGGATGAGAGAGCTGGCAGTTCAGGACCAGCCAAGAGTGCTATGTATGCAATGCTCAAGGCTTTCTTCGCTAGAGACTCCTCTTACCAGGTCTGTGTGGGTCAGCTCAGATAGAGTGAGTTGTACTGCCAGGACTTGAACAGAGATAGGCGCCGTCTTAGGAGGGCAGCCAAGACAGCCCAGGATGAGAGAGATGTAGCTATATTCGAGCAGAGGCAGCTGAGGCGCGTGAGCGTATGCTTCGCCACTAGTAGGTGGTGGGGAACATCGCGTACTACCGTCAGGAGGCAGAGTTGAGCGAGAGGCTTCAACAGGCCCATGACCACGTCTGGGAGTTGGAGCAGGAGATCTACAAGCTCAACAACGTGATCCACCCAATTCCTCTGCTAGTTGCACCAGAGGTAGATCCTGCAGTGATCTATGCCGTTGATGACCCCGAGCCTGAGGACGAGGAGGAGGATCCAGAGGAGCTCGTGCTCATCAACGAGAGTGACGACGAGGGTGGCCGTCTATCGGGGATGGACATCGACCATGACGACTGGGATAGCCTTCCTATGCTAGTCTATAGTTGTCTTTTGCATTTAGTAGTTTTGGCCTTTTGTTGCATCATGAGAGATTGTTGTTGTGTAACCACCATGACTTAAGTCCAGTTGAGACTGACACTTTTGGTTTGTATGAATGCTTTCTATGGTACCAAGTATGAATGTCGATGATGATGTGTTGCTAGCATGAATTCTTTATGCCATATGTGGATTTAAGTTATCTCCTTTACAGTGATTTACTAAGGCATAATTATGATTCGTCTGCAATTACTGAAATCTCATTGCTACTTGCTATCAAATTCATGCAAATGCCGGCCAACACTCGCTCCTGTGGTTCTGGAAGTGGTGGAAGTCATCGTGATGAGGATGAGGCTCCTCTACCACCACCACTACCACTTACCCCGGAGCAGATCATGGCCCAGTTAATTGGTGGCCGGCGCAACATCGAGGAGTTGCTACGACGCATGGCCCAGAACAATCAGAACCAAGGTAGTCGTGACCATGAGGCTGCAAATCAGTTCAGCACATTCAAGGATTTCCTAGATACCAAGCCGCCTATCTTCAAGGAGGTTGAAGAGCCACTCCAGGCAGATGAATGACTGAATACAATGGAGCAGAAGTTTCGATTGTTGAGGATGACGGAGGAACTCAAGGCAGAGTATGCCTCGCACCAGCTACAAAGGCCCGGCAGGTATATGGTGGGCTCATCACCGCACCACATACCCTGCTAATAACCAAGTCTCCTAGAACCAGTTTAGATCCACCTTCAGGGGACATTACATTCCTCCAAGCTTGATGAAGATGAAGGCAGCAGAGTTTCTAAAGCTCACTTAAGGTACCAAGACCTTATCAGAGTACCTTCATGCTTTCAACAATCTGGCACGCTATGCTCCCCAGTTTGTTGATACTGATGAGAAGAAGATCGATAGCTTCAAGAGAGGTCTAGGGACCAAGCTGATGAAGACTCTTGATACCTCCACTCGTACTAACTTCAATGAGTTCATTAGTGACACCTTGATCCAAGAGAATCAGAATAACATGCACGCTGCAGCTAAGGGCCGCAAGAGGGCGTTTGAGGGAGGCTCATCTCAGCAGAGAGTTCCTTTTGTCAACCGCTCTACTTATCGTCCTCCAATGGGAGGAGCCAAGTTTAGGCCTCCTCGGAAGAAAGCTCCAGCTAAGGCTGCACAACAGGGTTAGTATCGCAGGCCTTATACCATTCCTCTTCCAAAAGGCAACCTAGGGCAAGTTAGTTTGGGAACCCAAAGAGCTCCACCAAATAATGCACCTTGCTACAATTGTCAACGTCCAGGGCACTTTGCTAAAGATTGCTCACCAAAAGAAGAACCAGGCCTATCAAGGGCGCGTGCACTATGCCATAGTGGAACAAGTGCCACAGGGAGAACCCGTCACAGCTGGTATGTTTCTTGTAAACCATCATCCTGCAGTTGTGCTGTTTGACTCAGGATCTTTGCATTCTTTCGTGAGTAAAGCTTTTACTTCTAAGCATGACATGAGCATATCTAATTTGGATGTGGAGTACTGTATAAGTTCAGCCTAGGCTGACATATCAACTAAACAAGCAGTCAAAGTTGTGAGCATCCTAATACAGAAACATGAGTTCAAAATAGACCTTATCATGCTCCCTAGCTTAGGTTTGGATGTGATCCTAGGCATGAGATGGAAGCATCGATATGGAGTAAGCATCGACACGGGAAATAGAACCCTCACCTTGAAAACTCCAGAAGAGTCAGAAATCTTCCAAATCTCTCTCCCCAAAAAGCTTGACCTTTATGCTATGACTTGTACTAACCAAGTTACTGCTCTGAAGAATATCCCAGTAGTGTGTGAGTTTCTAGATGTGTTTCTAGATGATCTTTCCGGTCTTCCACCTGATCGAGATGTCGAGTTCGTGTTGGTATTTCTTATCACTATTAGATAAATCCGCAAGCGCACATATTATATCGTTGTAGCACTTCACCCAGGAGTATTTCGGGGTATCGTAATTTATATTCTCCCAAGGGAAAGCGAAGCTAGAAATAATAATTAAAGAGAGATCCTAGAGATCACCTCAATTTAGTATCAACTAGTGAAAGGGGGGGTAATTGATATAATAATAGGAAGGTGATGATGTAACAAACGGGTAAAGATAAGTAAGAGATGACTAGTGAGTATAACTATGTGGGAGGACAACGAGAGAGTGAAAGGACTCATGTGATTCCAACTCTACCTTTGTGGATTTAACTATGACACTCAACTGAGACACACATCGATTGATTCCTCAATACAAGTATGCTAGGTGCGGGGATAGATCATCAGTAGGAGGACAAAACTCCTACCAGACCGCGCCCTCTTCTTACGGGGGCCTTATCTTTTAAGAACTTGCCTAAGAACACGTGGTGGAATACAATGACTAGACAAGGCTGTCACCTCTTGCTAGCTACCACAAACAATCTGTGCAACAAGCGATAACCAAAGGCAAGATTAAGTATAAGTACCACGCTTACACCTATTCTCACTACTCTAATCGTGTATACAACAACTAGAGCACCCTATGACAGGCGATGATCGCATACAGGAAAGGCCACAAGGATCTCAATTTAGTTTATAACAATTAAATGACTAGATAAACCACAACAATGCTATAACAAGTATAATATTGCACAAAGTAAAGACTAAGTAAAGTAAAGAAGGAATATTGCATAAATAAGTAAAGTCTTACAAAAGGGAAAAGATACAAGAGCTTATACCAAATCCTCCGGGAAGACAACTCCGGAAAGCCCGAGAAAAGCTCACCTCAACTCTAACTCCCACACTAGAGAACACCACTAGACTAATCTCCACTTGAGAACAATAGTGGTTTCTATGGATTACATCATGATTAGAGAGGGAGGTCTAGGCCTCTATTTATAGTGGGCAGTGGAATAGGGGCTACTCCAGTGCCACGTCATCAATCCAGGGAGCTTCAATCCTCCTCCCTTGGCTCAAACCGTCATAGAACCGCCTAAGATGAATGGCTTGGATTTCTATCTCATGGTAGTTGATATAACAGTTGAGAGGGACCCAACTGACCTAGGGGGGTGGTCAGCCGATCCCCCTATGGCCAGTTGGCCACCCCTTAGCCTTCTGGTTGTGGTCCCACTGGTCAGGGACTGAGTGAGGGCCAGGTGGGTTCAGGGGGTGGTCGGCCGACCCCCCCTGGGGGTCTCTGGCCCACCTCGTCCTTCCTGGTGTTGGCCCCACTTGTCATGTGCTATGGTTGTTCATTCTGAGGTGTTTGTCATGTTGTTCTCTTTGGCGTGGGCCCATGGATCCATGTGCTTTGTTTGTGAACCGTCGAGAGAAAGCACAAAGTGATCCAAGGGTTGGAAATCACTCTGAGATGCTTCTCATGGATCATGGCCAAGGGAGGAGACCTGGTGGGCCCACAGGGTGGTCGGCCGACCCCCTATGTGGGTCCCACTGGGTCTCATTTGCTCTATTTCTTCATTCGTGCACAAAAATACTCATGGACATGTGGAACTTGTTATTTTATAAAGTATGCTTATGATATGATTGTTTTATCCTTGATCCTGGAGCTATTGGCAACATTTTAGTTATATAAAAGAGTATCATAATTTGTGCCAACAATTCGCCATTGAGTTGGTACCTGGTATGACGCCTATATCTCGTAGGCCATACATAATGCCACCTAATGAGCTAGCAGAACTCAAGAAACAACTACAAGAGTTGCAAGATAAAGGTCTCATATGGCCTAGTTCATCACCGTGGGGTTGTCCTGCACTATTCGTCAAAAAGAAAGATAAATTCTTATGGATGTGCATGGATTACTGGCCACTCAATGCCGTGACAATAAAAAACAAATATACTTTACCTCATATCGATATTTTGTTTGATTAGTTGTCCAAAGCTAAGGTGTTTTCTAAGATCGATTCGAGATCGGGGTATCACCAAATCAAGGTCAAACCACAAGATATACCTAAAACGACTTTCTCCACAAGGTACGGGCTTTACGAGTATTTAGTTATGTCATTTGGGCTAACTAATGCTCCTGCCTAATTCATGTACCTCATGAACTCTGTCTTCATGCCCGAGTTGGATAAATTTGTGCTTGTGTTCATCGACGACATTTTAATCTACTCGAAGAGTGAAGCCGAGCATGTTGAACATCTACGTGTAGTTCTTGCACGGCTAAGAGAACATAAGTTGTATGCCAAGTTTAGCAAGTGTAAGTTTTGGCTCACTAAAGTACCTTTCCTTGGACATACCCTTTCTGCGGATGGGATATCTGCTGATCCAAGTAAAGTGCAAGAGGTTATGGATTGGAAAGCTCCTACTTCTTTCACCAAGGTTCGTAGTTTTCTTGGTCTGGCTGGATATTATCGTCGTTTCATTCCATACTTCACCAAGATAGCTAAACCTATGACAAGCTTGTTGCAGAAAGATAAGAGGTTTGAATGGACTCCAGAATGTGAAGCAGCTTTTCTTATCTTAAGGACTCTACTTACTTCAGCACCCGTGTTGGCGCAACCCGACATAACAAAACCTTTCGATGTGTATTGTGACACCTCCGAGACTGGATTAGCATGTGTTCTTATGCAAGAAGGAAAAGTAATAGCCTATGCTTCTCAGCAGCTCAGAAAACAGGAAGCTAACTATCCAACACATGATCTAGAGTTAACAGTCGTGGTACATGCTTTAAAGATATGGAGACATTTCCTTCTCGGTAACTTATGCCATATATACACAGATCACAAGAGTCTCAAGTATATCTTTACTCAACTAGAGCTAAATATGAGGCAATAGAGATAGTTAGAACTAATCAAGGACTACAATCTCAAAGTTCATTACCATCCAGGAAAAGCTAATGTAGTAGCTAACGCTTTGAGGTTCCAAGAACCATTGTGTCACATAGAGGACCCCAGTTTACCGCTCGTTTTTGGGAACATCTACACAAGCAGGTTGGAACTAATTTAGTTCGCAGTTCAGCATATCATCCACAAACTTCAAGTCAAACAGAGAGAGTTAACCAGATTCTCAAAGATCTTCTTAGAGCATGTGTGATATCTTCTAAAGGATCTTGGGAAAGTTGGTTACCTTTGGCCGAGTTTTTGTATAATAACAGTTATCAAGACAATATCCAAATGGCTCCTTTTGAAGCTTTGTATGGTAGAAGGTGTTGGACACCTCTCAATTGGGTTGAGCCAGGTGAGAGAAGGTATTATGGAATCAACTTTCAACAAGAAGCGGAAGATAAAGTTAGAATCATACAAGAGCATATGCGAGCAGCTCAGTCAAGGAAGAAAAGTTATGTAGACAAGAGGAAAAGACCTCTTGAGTTCGAGGTTGGTGACTATGTGTACTTAAAAGTATCACCTATGAAAGGAGTACAAAGGTTTGGAGTTAAAAGAAAGCTTGCTCCAAGGTATGTGGGACTGTACAGGATAGTTGAAAGAAGCGGAAGAGTAGCTTATAAATTGTTGCTACCACCAGAGATGAGAGATATCTTTAATGTCTTTCATATATCCCAGCTTAAGAAATGCTTGAGAGTCCCCAAAGAACATGTTCAACCTGCAGGTTTGAAGCTACAGTGAGACTTGTCCTTTGAAGACAAATGTAGGACCGAGAACGACGACTAGAGGGGGGGTGAATGGGAGCATCAAATTTCACTCAGAAATATTTGGGGCACTCTTCCCAAAGACAACCCCGGCAAGCAAGCTTAGTCCACCAGCAAGATCATGACCCTAGAGAGGGTGTATACCTTTGGTGATGACCAAGAGGTACAACGGATCTTCCGGAAACCAAAAACTCAAACCGAGACACCGATAGTGAGGCTCTCAAACCCTATGGAGTAGAGAACAGAGCTCACCCAAAAATACTTATGAGAACTAGTCTCAAAAGTGCTTCATCAAGTTCCATGCGTGATTACGAAACCAACACAAGAGACGGAACTCAATTCGGAGTACGGACGAGGGAGATACGGCCAAAACAGTGAGCGAATAAAATCCTGAAAACCTTGCTGAAAGGCCGACGGACGCTGGGCGACGGACGCTGAACAGGGCGACGGACGAGTCCGACGCCAGAGTCCGTCGCACCCAGAAAAATCTGCCCGAAACAGCCCAAGGCGACGGATGCTCGGCTAGGGAACGGCAGCGTCCGACAGGTGGATTTTAGCGACCGACGCCAGCGTCCGACGCCCCCGAAAACTACACGGATCACACGAAAAACACCGGAACTTGTTCGTTTCAACTCCAATTGAATCCAAACTTTATGGGGAGGTTTTTGAGGTAGATGTGACTGTACTCTTGGAGGATCTAGCCCATCCTTCCCTCACAAGTTCGTGAATCAAAGATGAACAAATAAAATGGAGTAGAGAACAAGCCAAAACGCAAACGGATCGATCTCTTAGCTCACCCCATCCTAGCCCGATTCCTTTGGTGGATTCGATTAAAAGGGGAAGCAGCAACTTTCACTTCAAATGGAATTCCAAAACATGTAGCGATGAGGGAGATCAAGCGACGGGAATCAAAGAGCAAAAGTGCCAAAATGAAGAATGCAAACACAATCGGTTTCGCAACTGACTCCCGGAGGATACAAGGAGGTTACGACCTCCCTTCCTGGACACAATCTCAATTTGACATGGGAGACGCCATGGATCTCAAGCAACAAGCCTAGAGGTAGGGGAAGACCTAGGAGGTGGGAGGTGGAAGAAGAAGTGTGCAAGAGATAGGGAGAAGATAACTCTTCATCCCCTATGTAGTGGAGGCCTAAGTGGCCATTTTCACTTAGCCCGTCGATACATAGAGAGAACCACCTAGCCTAAGCATTGTGACCCAACTCTAGAAAATATATTCCTGAATTTTGAACGGACGGCCCCGCTTCCTGCCTGGACTTGCCGTCGCCTCGACACAACCTCCAGGATTTCGCCACTTGCCGCCCCCACTTCCTCGGAAGCTCCGCACGGGTTTTGAGGCCCAAACTCGTGAAACCCGCCAATGGTAGCTTTGGGCTCAACTACAGAACCCCGGCCCGAGTTTTGTGGCCCAAACTCAGAAACCGTCCACCGATGGTTTTGCGGCCCAAACCATCAAACCGCTCGACTCGAGCCACGTCGTCCTCGCCTGGTCGGACTCCGAGTCCCATGAGCCTCCGCTCGACCAGCTTGTCCGCTATCTTGACTCGGTCGACTCTGTCTACTGCCATGTCTTCACACACTCGCCGGTGCCAAGTACTAACCACCACAGCTAGTCCGCCGGCGCCCATGGTCCCTCAGTCCGAGCCCGCTTCCGCCCTTCACCGCTCTCAGTCCATCGGGACGGCAAGCCTCTAGTCGACCTTGTCCACACCATTGACCACTGTCTCCGAGCTCAGTACCTGCACACCACAAGCTGATAGACATGCACACATTTGCTTTCGCAAAGGATTAGTTCAAGCCACTCAAACTGAAACACTCAACTGTTGGA
The DNA here is from genome assembly GCA_022036555.1 of Microstegium vimineum. Taxonomy (NCBI): domain Eukaryota; kingdom Viridiplantae; phylum Streptophyta; class Magnoliopsida; order Poales; family Poaceae; genus Microstegium; species Microstegium vimineum. The sequence goes on from CM039126.1 coordinate 31,029,370, forward strand.
TGATCACTCATCACAAAACTGAACATACATGGGTACTTATCCACCATGTGTTCACAATCTCCCCCTTGATGTGTGCATTGTCAACACAAGTGCATTTCAGATTTGAGCCACAAGGTAAAGCTCTCCAAATGACCAAAAGCTAAGAAAGCCAAAACGGGGTCACTTGAGAAAAGCAAAACGCATCCAAAACTTGGTTCCCAAAAACATGGGCAACGGCTCGACGCAACCAAGCAAATCAAAGCTAGCCCTCAAGAAGAGGCAGAAATGGGCTTAACACTGCTAGCACAAATCAAGATACCAAACAAAACTATCAAAGCTCAAAATAACAATCGAAACCTGTCGGAGCCAACAAAGCAAGCTAGACCCTCCAGAAGAGGCAAAGGCTCAACACATCTAGCAAAAGCTCCCCCTGGGCAAATGCACACTCTCACAAGATACCAATTTCCTTACGGCATAGAAGCTCAATCAAAGATGCAAAAAAACAAGATTTTCTCAAAAGCACGTTTTTCCCCCTTGACCAATGAAGGTGAAATGCACGATTTCTCCCCCTTGTTGACACATGTAGCTCATCAAAGACTCAAATCTCAAGATTTCGGCCACAAATGCCAAATGAATGCAAAAGCTTCATACATAGAGCTAATACAATGAAAGGATGCTCTAAGTGATGTGATCCTGTGAGAATAGGAAAAGCTCTAAGTGCCCAACAAAGACTCAAGTTGAGCTCAAGATCACTCTAGAAGCCAATTTAGAGAAGATTACATGTGTGAGCATAGAAAGGGTATCACCACTAAAAGACAACTAAATGATGACGACCCGTAGGGTTCGCTGTCCGATCTTTCGATGAGAGTTGGTGGATAACTCGATTTGTGGATGGAGATGACGTTCACGGCTCGACTACAACCGTCCAAGGACGCTACCCTTAGCAACCGATACACCACCTCCAACGGCTGCCGTGATCTTGCAGCGCGACAACCAGCCACTAGGGCTCCCGTCCTGCAAGCAATCGAAGAACCAGCAAGAACAAGATGAAACAAGCACTCAATTGCAAGATGAATATGAAGGTTTCAATCTGAGATCACAATATGGTGAGGTTCTGATGACGATCAGACGGACGGTTGATCCAACACGCGCGCTGAAAGGCGGTAGCAATAGCTAACTCGACGAAACAAAACCTAATCTGTTTACGGCGACTCTAAGGACTTATAACCTGTTGAGAGGACGACCACAAGGGTGTTGGGGTCGTTCTCCAACCCTAGGACGTGTCCCTAACAGACCCAACTTGATACATGGGCCATCGGCCCAAAATAAGGTGACACAGCACCGGTGGACAGAAAAGGTCTCGGTACAAAAACGATGACTTTGGACGCATCTGATAAGATATAGCCATGCTTCTAGATCTGTTGGCATGTAGACTTGATAAGTTTTTCAAAAAGTGTTAGAACGTCCCAATCGGAGTCCGTATAAAGTCGTGGCATCCATCACAAGTTGGCGCTGTCCTGCAATCCAAATCCAGTCGGTGCCCATCCCTTGCCCTGCTGATCCTCCACATCGTTCCTAAGCAAAACAAGAGCGCACATGTCTCCATTGTCTAAATATAATGGACTAGAGTTTAAGAATGAACTTACTTGATGGTTGAGTTCACGGGCACGAGCACGAGTAATAGGACCAAGTGGTGCTGGAGATTGTATTGTTGTGTTGATATCCTCATCACTAAACATGGCATACAAGATAAGATGAACCTCAAAAGTTGTCTCATGTATAACGAGTAAAACTATCCCAAGCAAAGATCATACTACAAGCCAATGACCCAAAATGAATCAAAATTTCATTTTTCAGAGTTTTGCAGCAAAATTCAGTTTTAGGCACAATGTAAGTGTATGCGAGTCATTGTAAGCAAAGTGATGCCACTTATCAACTGGGTGAAGCCAAAGAGCTTAACACACCGGTTTCGGTCATGCACGATACCGCTCAACTTCAACCCACATAGGAAGCAGTCTCGAACACACGGTGAAGTGCTCACAAATGCAAACCCAACTCATTCTTATCAATTCACTATTCATAGAGCTACTTCATTTTAGATCATGATTTAAACATGGTGCTCAATGGAAGTGAATGATTCATTGAAGAGCCATAGTTACAAGCTATATACAAAACAACTAAAAGGGATCTTCATAGAGCCTACACATACTAGTGTCATTTCAGAGGTGACATATGGAATGAAATTCAGTTTTAAAGCTTTTCTAACTTAGCTCTATTGCATATAAACAGATCAAAGAGAGTCTAAGTTAAGCAACACCATAGACACATAAAGCACCTCAAATAGAGCATAGTTTCATTATATTGGCTATAGGTATGAAGCTCAAAATAAACTATGTCACAAATGCAATGAGATGCAAGATGCAAACTGACACCAATGAAAAACTAAGAAACAAAAAGAAAAGTCAAATAAAAACCAAAATAAGAACTATGATACAAAGAGATTTCCTCCTCTAAAAAGGAAAGCGCACACACCCAATTCCCCTCTCAAATGGGAAAATACAGCTTGATCCAAAGGTTTTGTGAGAATGTCTGCAAGCTGGTTGTAGGTATCGACATGCCGGAGGTCAATGTCGCCCTTCTCATAATGATCTTTCAATAAATGGAAGCAAACATCAATGTGCTTGGTCCTAGAGTGAAGCACAGGATTTTTGGCTACACTAATGGCACTCGTGCTATCGCAAAGCAGAGGCACTCGAGTGAGCACAAGACCAAAATCCTTCAAAGTCATAATCATCCAAATCAACTGCGAACAACAGCTTGCAGCGGCAACAAATTCCTCTTCGGTGGTCAACTGAGCCACGCTAGACTGTTTAGGAGAAGACCAAGACACAAGAGAAGACCCGAGAAATTGGCAAGTCCCTGAAGTGGACTTCCGATCAAGACGACAACCGGCGAAATCGGCATCCGATCCACTACTACAACGCAGGATATAGTAACACCAATTTATGTTACTACAGATTCAAAAAAGTGTTGCTAGCTCTCTTTCTAACACATTTTTATTTGTATTTCAATTGCCTATGTTACTATAGATTAGTTTATTGTAACATATTTACTTATCTACAAGATCATTTGTCTAGTGTTCTAATATTTTTTGTTGTAACACTATTTTATATATAGTAACACTTTACATTATGTTACAAAAAACCCAAAAAACAAAAAAAATTACTTAAACTAGTATTTGATCTCACAACCTCACATATAACACTAAGTCTCTCTACCATTAGACCACACAATCATATATGATTAAGCATTACCTGATGTCTTTTTATATTAGTGTGTTCTCATCTTATATTGAATATTTTGGCTACTAAATGAACTCAAATGAAAAAACTTTTAACTACAAAGTTTTTAATCTTGTCAAGAACTATAACTTTGGTATCAAATATTTCTCCATTTGAGATAGTTTAAAATTTTTAAAATTTGAATGTAGAAAAGTGACTATAAAACAAATATTTGACACCCTAAACAACTTCAAATAAAAAACTTATCCACAACTAACGAACATGTAGCTCAGGTCAACCACTATAATTTTGATATTACATATGAATTTTAAATTTTATAAACTTAGAATACATATTTCAGACTCCATATGACTTCAAATAAAAAAACTAACTACAAAGTTGCAGACTATGCTAAGAATTATAAACTGCATATAGACCATGTCAATATATAAGATTATTTCATAATTTTAAATTCTAAATTTATAATATGAGAACTTATAATACTATTGGAGATTGGCTCGTAAAATTATTTTTCTAGTAGTGCTAACAGCCTTTTATAAAAAAAATATGTGTTACAAATTTTAGTTCTAACACAAAACATTTTTTTATAAAAATGTGTTATTGTTTGAGATTGGCTCCTGTAGCTCGTTTAGAATCCATCGCGAATAGCTGCAAAGCACAAGAGAGGAAGAGGCGGAAAACCAAAGACCAAATTCTAGGGGAAAGCGCAAGTACCTCATGATGTGTTTCACTGCTTGCTTGTGCGAAGTGTGTGGAGACGTCTGAAAGCGCGCACACAAGGAGACGGTGAACTGGATGTCCGGTCGGGTTGTCGTCAAGTACAGAAGCAACCGGATCATGCTCTGGTACTCCGTCTGATCCACCGCTTCTCCTTCCTCGTCAGCATCCAAGGCAGTCGTAGTCGACATGGGTGTCGAAAGAGGCTTTAACTCACCCATGTCAAACTTCTTCAGAATATCCTTCGTGTACTTGCCTTGATGCACAAACGTCCCTTCCTGGGTTTACTTGATTTGCAACCCGAGAAAGAAGGTCAACTCCCCCATCATGCTCATCTCAAATTCCCTGCTCATAAGATCTGCAAACTTGGCAACAAGAGCATGAGAAGAACCTCCAAAGATGATATCATCCACGTAAATCTGAACTAGGAGAGTTTCTTTGCCTTGCTTGAGGAGAAAAAGTGTCCTATCTACCGATCCCATTTTAAAACCCTTAGCATGCAAGAAGGTTCGCAATCTATCATACCATACTTTAGGTGCTTGTTTCAAACCATACAAAGCTTTGTGGAGTTTAAAAACATGGTTTGGAAACTTGAGATTTTTGAAACCGGGAGGTTGTCTAACATACACTTCCTCTACGTAGCCATTTAAGAAAACACTTTTAACGTCCATTTAAAAAAGTTTAAAACCCTTAGAAGCCGCAAAAGCTAGAAGGATTCTAATGGATTCTAAACGAGCTACGGGAGTGAAGGTTTCCTCATAGTCTATTCCCTCCTTTTGACAAAAGTCTTGTGCTACCAACCTAGCCTTGTTACGCACTACCACCCCATCCTCACTTTGCTTTCTTTTGAAAACCCATTTGGTACGTATAGGGTGGCAACTAGGTGGTGGAGGCATTAAGACCCAAATGCGGTTTTCCTCAAAATTTTCCAACTCCTCATGCATGGCATTAACCCAATCCGGATCCATCAATGTGTGACCAACATCTCGAGGCTCAAAATACGCGACAAAAGCCGAATGAGAAAAGTGAGAGAGATAGGACCTGGACCGTGTGACTCGACAGTCAATGTCGCCGATGATGTTCTCCGGTGGGTGCTGCTGCTCGATGTAGCGGGGAGCTTGCCTAGAAGAAGTAGCCTCCCCCTCGACAGCAGCTGGAGCTCCCTTAGGTGCAACGGGCATCGACTGAGGAAGCTGCTCGAACGGCCCCCATGTAGAGGAAGTAGACGGGTCAGGGCCGTGAGCCGAAGTGGACGTCGCAGGGTCGACGGGGGCAGCCGGTGGAGTCAGCTCGGGATCACCCCAATCGGCATTGTCTTGCTCCTCCTATGCTCAAATGGGTTAAGAGCAGTGGAACTACAAGGCATAGTCTCATCGAAGGAAATCTCACAAGTCTCCATCACTCCGTTAGTCTCAAGGTTAAGAGCACGATAAGCATGAGAGTGTAAAGCATAACCAAGAAAAATACCGTCAGAAGACTGAGACTCAACACCCGTAGGTGACTTACCTTGGGTGGTCTCCCAAATCGCAACTCATAAGAAGTCTTTTTCTTGAAAGCTCGGAGAAAAATACGATTGGAAACATAGCAAGCAGAATTGATCACTTCGGCCCAATACTTCCTAGGAGTCCTATGCTGATCGAGCATCGTCCTATCCATCTCAACAAGGGTTTGATTTTTGCGTTCAACAACACCATTCTACTGAGGAGTGTAAGGAGAGGAAAATTGGTGATCCAAACCCAAAGAAGAGCAAAGAGATGCAAATTGAGCATTCTTGAATTCTGTGTCATTGTCACTACCAATAGCTCTCATGGCATGCTTAGGTAGCTCATTTTGCAATCTCAAAATCAGATCATGCACATGAATAAAAGCCTCATCCTTACTCTCCAAAAACAACACCCAAGAGTATCTCGAATAGTCATTAATGACTACAACCACATACCACTTCCCTCCACCTGACTTAACCCGAGCTGGACCAATTGTGTCCATGTGTAAGAGCTCACTAGGTTGTTTGGTCATAATCTCAGTCACCGGAGGATGGGAAGCGGCAACCATCTTGCCATGCTTGCAAGGATGGCAAACCAAATCCTTCTCGAACTTTAGCTTTGGCAATCCTTGGATAAGGTCCATCGAGCTAAGCCTTGCAAGAAAGTCTGTAGGATCTCTGGAAGGGTAAATAGCCTAGAGGGGTGGTGAATAGGCCTGTAAAAATTCAGCTCAAACAGAGGTTAGACCCAAGGGCGGCACTGCCGGCCTATGAAAAACAAGCAGATCATAGAGAGGTCTGGCAGGGAGATACTTGAAGCCGAGATGAGTCCTTCCCTGTAATTTCAACACCAGAACCAGTTCGAAGACTAGTTACCACAAAAATGATTCTTTTCCTCGAATCAACAACAGAAACCCTAGCACAAAATATATTGCAAGAAGTAAAACCTAGGGGACCAGCACATGTGACACAAGTGATTATCCCGTGGTTCAGCTCGCCACCAAGGCTTGCCTATGTCCACGTTGTTGAGGTGCCACAAAGGCTAGGAGCTTTGCAACTCCTACTTAATCTCAATTCAACGAAGTGAATCCTTGAGATGATGAGTAATCTCTTAGCTTCATACAACGATTACAAACCTCCCTAGGCTGCCACAAGAGATGGGCAAGCTCTAGGGCAACGCCTAGCCGGCTAGGAGCAAGCTCCAAGGGTAACAAACCCTAGCACCGCCAGCCAAACAAGAACCACAAGCTCTTAGACTTTGGGAAGTAGTAAATCCACTCTCCAGGAGTCTTTTGCTGCCTTTTCCCTCAAGAATCTATGGTTGGAAGTGTGGGATTGCTTGGAGGTTGAAGGTCAACAATGGAGTGAGAGAGAGGGATAGAGAGCTCTGTTTTGCAACGGTCAGAAACCGAGCTAGACGAAGGGGTACTGGTCTGGTAAGTTGGAGAGGTTTCCAGCGGGTATTTATAGTCGAGGAAATCTGCTGGAAAGGGAGGGCGGCACTGCCGCCCTAGCTCAGAGTCTCTGCTGGGTTTGAGGTTTGGACTGAACCCTGAGCTAGCTGAGTGTATGTTTGGGGTAAAGATAGAGCATGTGATCCCCCGAGAGTCAAGAATCCGAGAAAAGCCAACTTTAAAATTCACTTCAAAACTGTCATCAAGGAGTTGCGAAATCGAGAGAAGGTTAAAATGCAAATTTGCAACCAAAGCAACATCCTTGAGAACAAAAGACGAGTTGACTCGGATTGACCCTCGGGACACAACCTTACCTTTACTCTTGTCTCCAAATGTGATATACTCGGTGTGGCGCACGGGGTAGAGGCTGGAGAACCACTTGGCACTTCCAGTCATATGGCGCGAACATCCAGAATCCACAAGCCAAGTCTCCTCTAGTCCTCCTTCCTACTTCAATATAAAGACATAGGGTGAGCAAACGAAGCAACGCTGGGGTTAGTAAACTGTGAAGGATACCAGTGTTGACTCATTTGCCCAAAGAAAGGGTTAGGAGGCATACCAAACATATCCCTTCCCATAGGTGGGTAGCGATCACCACCATAGGAAAAAGGTGGTCCGCTAAAGCTATGGGGAGTGAAGCCACCGCCATGAGGTCCATAGCCGTATGGCTCACGATCGGTACCTCACCGGTCACGACCATCTTGTGGTCTCACCTCCTGAGGCCTAGCACCTTGAGGCATTGCACCTCTAGGCCTAGTAGTGCGCCTCCGAACTTCCGGTTCACGCACCTCAACCGGTGGGTGGTACATGTCCCGGTTGTTCAACTCAAACTGCCTCCAATCATCTCTCTTCCTCCTATAGCAAAACTCAGCCAAGTTCCCATCCCTCTCACAATACTCACAATGGTACCTCACCGCTCTCTTCGGAGGCACTCTCTTGTTTGGTTGGTTGACTCTAGCTTGCTTAGGAAAGGGATCACTAGAGATGTCGGGCATTGCATCAAGTGGGTTCCAAAGGTGGTTCGGTTTGGGAATCCACACTTGCTTCTGTGGAGTGGTTTTGGGTGGCTCCTCAAACACACCATCTCTCACAGGTAGCTCGGAGGGGTTGGTAGGCTTAGGTGGGTTGAATTTGGTGAACTTGGGGGTAGTGGTGGGTTTCTCACTCTCGCTCAACCCACTGCAGTCACCGATCTTGCCAAACATGCTATCAACCTTCCCACCTACAGCAAAGCCTACTGCCGTGTTGCCAGGCCGCTTGAAATGGTTGTACAACATCCCAAGCTATGGCTCTCTGCCAGACACCCAAGCTAAGACGGATCGGAGGTGAGTGTTGTCCTCATTGATACGCGTCTTGTCGTGTCGGCACGTCGTGATCTCACGCTCCTGTAACACCCTAAACTTTGAAATAGAAATTAGATTTGAATTTAAATTAAATTTGATTTATTTCAAACAATTTTTGTGATCATAGAATTAAATAAAGAAAATAATAAAACAAATCTCATGTTAGGACCCAACATGTTGTGCATCTCATGCTGTTGCATTTTCTTGTGTGCTTGGTTTATAAAACTCAAAGAAATATTTCAAAACCCTTTTGAAATTCCAGTTGGGAAAATGTTTGAAAAAGGAAATTGGAAAACCTTTTCCCCCTCCACCTCTTCGGCCTTTGGCCTAGCCCGCCAGCCAGCCATCCCCCTTTTCCCCTTGCGGCCTGCCTGGCCCAGCTCCCGGCCAGCCCGCTCCCTCCCTTCCTCTCCCGCGTGGGCCGACCACCTCCTCGCCCGCGGCCCAGCTCGCCCCGCAGGCCCGCGTAGCCACCTCCTTCTACCTTGTGCCACTGACCCATTGGGCCCGCGCGTCATCCCCCTTCTCCCCCCTCGAGTCCGAGCAGGACTCTATCCGCCGCGCCGCGCCGCGCCGCGTGCACCCCGCAACCGACGGCGCTAGTTCCTCGCGCGTATCCGCGTAGGACTCCGCCCTTGGCCGCTATAAGTAGCGCCGCCTCGCGCCCCTCTTTCTGATCTTGCAACCAAGCTCGCCTCGCCTAGGCCTAGCAGCAGCAGCGCCGCGTCGCTCCGCCGAAGCAGAGCATCGCCGTCGGCCGCCGCGCCGCGTTCCTGTCGCCGTGAGCTCCCCTCGACCTTCGCATCGTCTTCGCGCGTCTGCCGAATGCCTCCCATCTTCCTTTTCCTTTCTTTTGTGCCCCGGCTGACCTCGTTGTCGTGTCGCAGGGAGCCCGATCCGCTGCTCCGCGCCGCCGGCCATCTTTGTCCGTCCGCGAGCCCCGCCGTTGCCCTAGGTGAGTTTGCCACCTGCCCCTCTTGCTCCTCGACCCATTCCCATGCAAAACCGAGCACCTGAACCCCCTTTTCCCCTTCCTCCAACGAGCCAGCCATGGTGCCGCCGTGGAGCTCCGTCACGGAGCACCTGTACCCGGCCGGCACCCCTCTCCTTTCCCCTCTGTTCTAATTTGAGCCATCGACTTCAGATCCAACGGATCAGATCCACGGATACCCCTTCGATCCGGCTACTTTGCTAAAGAGCCCCTCGGGTTTTTGGGCCCTCAACCCGCAGTCCTATGATGCCCCTCAGCTTTACGCTTCTTCCTCTGGAAAGCGTATTCTTTTTAAATCTGTTTTTATTTCAAAAATAAATGAAAATCCCTATTTACAGATTTGCCACTGATCTTTAAATGCTTATAATTTGCTCGTTTTAAATCCAAATCGATCCGTTCAAGTTGCGTTAGATTCGTAATTTTATGCTCTATCAAGTAGTATAGATTTAATCTACGTTAATCACTTTTGAAAATAAAAGTTTAGATTAATTCTTTTAATGCTTTAATCTTGCTCTTTAAAATCTTGTTTAATCTATAGTTTATTCGTTTTAGATCCGTTTAGCGTGAATTTCATGTCTTTGCGATCGTAGTATAGTATAGATCTATTTTATAATCTTTTCAAAACCTCTTTACTGTTTATGGTGTAAGGATCTAATTAAATCTTTATTGCTTCGTGTATGATTGTTCGGATGATTGCGTGGTGATGTTGATCGAGTACAGCCGGTGAGATTTTTGGTGTTCCAGAGTTCTTTGCAGCAGATCAGGACCACCAGGAGCTTTGTGATCAAGGAAAGTTTAACATGGGATCATCCTTGTTACCTATTCACCCTAATTCATCTAGTCATATTGCATGTGTCTAATTTGATTCCTAATAGAGCTATCATAGCTTTGTTATCTTTTACCTTGTCACCAATGGGTTACCATGCATACGGGTAGTTTTGCTATGCTTTACAATAATAGATCTTGAGATGAATCTTGACTAATGATATATGCAACAATGAGATAAAATTTGTTTTTGTTGCAACATGGAATAGGACACCACTGTAGGGCAAAAGCTGGGATTTAAATGCAACCATGAGTGCTATAATGGCTCTGGCTTTAGTTAAGTATGAAGTTTGGACTAGCATGCTTGTGGTTCGTGAAAGGAACCTTTGCCGAGCTGGTTATGGGGTATAGCTTGTATGGGGACCGCTGCGGGTGGTACCATCGGGGTGTCCCATATACCCCTTTGCATTGGGTCCGTAGGGTCTGCTACATGTTAGAAAGGGCTTTTGAAAGACTTCATAGTGTTCCCTGCCCGCTCACCTTGGAAGTGTTTTGGGAGTTGCAAACTCGGGCATATGGGCAACACGGCTTGTGGGTAAAGTGAGTAACCTCTGCAGAGTGTAAATCTATCATGATAGCCGTGTTCATGGTCACGAGCGGCCTGGAAAACTCACAGTGTAGATGATCATGTTGTCTAACTATTAATGTTGTTTATTAATCTTATCATGTGGTTATTAATTTGGTTTTGCATAACTAAAGCTAAGTGTTGGTAAAAGTTGATCAAGTTAAAAGCAACCGCAGTACAGACAGTGTCAGCCTTTGAGCTTCATAACCCTGTGTTACTCTTGCTGAGTACTTTAAGTGCTCACCCTTGCTTTATCATCCTCATCAGATGGCTATGAAGACTACCGTGAGGAGTACTAGGCTAGTGGTCAACCAGTCATCGTTCCCTGTGAAGTGGAGCTTCGTCGCAAGAGTTATCTTTATTTCCGGTGTTATGTTTAAGAATATTATCCGTTATGTAATAAGCACTCGGTGATGATACTATTTAAAGATTTGTCGGCTTATGTGTGTGATTGATCTCTGGGCACACATGAGTTATTCGCATTCAATTTTATTCTTAAAATTGGGTGTGACAGCTCCAAAGCCTCAATGCGATCCGACTCTCTGGTGCTATCTGAGCTAGCCTTCTCAGAACGCAAGCCTATGCAAGACTTGCACTCACCAAGTAAGCTAGGCCTAGCCTTCAGCTCAGTGTTCTCCTCAAGTAGAGTGTCATACTTGTCCTGAATAGTGACAAGACTAGACATGTGAACTACACAAGTATCACACTCTACCTCCTGGGTAATCACCACTAACGATCTAGCAAACTCGAGCTCCTCTAGCGTACTCAGATACTTAGCCTTGAAATCGTTCCTCTCACAGGCTGCGCGCTTAAGCAAAGCGTCCTGGCTAAGAAGAGTGACATTGAGCGACTCAAGCTTAAGAGAGAGAGACTCGATGGTGGGTGATACCTTTGGTGTGTCGGAGTCATTGTCGGAGTCATCCTTGGGCTCACCGACCTCACCGGCTTCGACGTCATGGTGCAAAAGCCACTGTGCTTGGCGTTGGCATAGAAGCATAGGCCGTTGAGCTTGTCCTCAAGCTTGCCCTTCGACTCATCATCACTTGATGCAGAGGAGTGCTCATCCCACGAGTCGTCGAGGTCGCTGAGGGACGCGAGGAAGGCTCGCTGCTAGGCCTTCACCTTGTTTAGCACCTTCTTGACGGATCTCTTATTGTAGCCACCCTTGGCCTTGTTCTTGTCGTCGAAACGGTGCTCGCGCTTGTCCTTGCGCTTAGTGAAGTCACCCGGAGATTTCTTGGGGTGGTTTTCGATGAAGTGATCCTCATCACCGCAACGGTAGCACCCTTTGGCCGCACCACCACGTCGTCGGTTCAAACGGTTGTTCTGAAACTGTGAGAACCTAGTGATGACCAAAGAGTGGTCTTGCAACCACATAGAAAAAATGTGGTTATTACGTGATATTATTGCCACAGTTTTGTTGGGTTGCAATATACCTCAGAAGCATTGCAATTGGAAGACCGTGTATTGCAACTTCATTTGAAACGTTGGTATTACCACAGTGATCTTGGGTTGTAATATGTCTCACACCCATTGCAATAGATATTAGTGTATTGCAACCAAATATATAAGATGATGCAATAGTATTTCCTATTGCTACATATGAATTTTGTTATGATTTTTGTTGCTATAAACCTGGTACATTCGGTTGTTTGTTTGTCCAACGGGCTAGGGGCAAGGCTTGGTGTGCTGATTGCCAGATCAAGCCCAACACGTTTCGTAGGAGCAGGGACAGTTATGGGCCATGTGCTTGGCCGTGCGTACGTACATACGTATACCGTATACCCGGCCGCGGCCCTCACGCACGCCCTGATCACGATCGATCCCTCGTCGTCGATCGACACCAGTCCTCACGCGCGCCCTGATCTTCACGCGATCGACTACGGCCGGCGGTCGGTGTGCAGCTGTGGAGATCGATCGATCGACGATCATTAGGGGTCGGAGGTGTGTGGCGCTCTCCAGACTCTGGCCAAGCGAGACGACAGGTATCGGTGATCATATCACAGGCCTGCAGGTGATCGAGCGTGGCGTGCTCCGGATTCTGGCCAGCGAGGACAGTAGTGGATCGGCGATCATCCCTACAGGTGAGCATATATATATATATATATATATGTGCATTATATATATATATATATATATGTGCATGGGTTCAGTGGTGGACTCGATCGGCATAGCTTGGCTGTGTATAGTCCCTGCAAAAGTCCAAATAAATAGCTAGTTATTAGTCGTATTCAGTGGTGTGATTATGTTGGTAGCTTAAAGATATTTTTGTATATATGAATATATATATATATGTCTGTGTTTGATCACATATATCCATTCATCTTCATGCAGAAAAATAATGTCACGACATGAAAACAGTAGTTGGATGCGCATGGATAAGTCTGATCCAATTTGGTATGACAAACTGAAGAAATTTATTGAAACCACATTTGATGGTACATCAACTGTGCTATGCCTGTGTTCTAGATGTCGATGCATGGTTTACAAAACGAGACGGGAGGTTCATCGTCATGTTCTTACTTTTCGGTTTGATGAAAGTTTCATCTCCGAAGGTGAACATCCAAGTGATGAAGGCGATTGCCCATCGAATCTTGAAATACCAGAAGATGATGAAGAAGAAGCAGGATGTGACAACGAAGATCATGCTACTGAGATGGTTGGAACACTAATTAGAGCTAGTATACATGGAAACATCATCCAAGGTCTAGATGAAGAGCCAAACGAGCGTGCTAAGAAATTCTGTAGATTACTAGAGGAGGCAAGACAAGAACTTTATCTAGGTTGCAAGGAGGCAACCAAGGTTTCTTTTATCGTGAGATTGTTTCAGATTAAGTGCATGCATGGTATTACTAACACTGCCTTGAGAAACATACTCAATCTTTTGTCACTTGTTCTACCTGAAGGCCACTGCATCCCAAGCACGTTGGAGAAAGTGCAGAGGGTTGTTCAAGATCTAGATCTAGACTATGAAAAGATACACGCATGTGAGAATGACTGTGTATTGTTTTGGAAGGAGAATGAAAAACTGGATACAAGTCCAACATGTGGTGAGTCAAGATGGAAGGATGATGGTGCAGCAAAGGGTGATGATGCTGATAGTGACAATTGTGGTACAACAAAGAAGCGTGTTAGGAAGCATGTCCAAGTGTTGCTTAGGAATATTAGATTTAATTTCACACTTTCATCATTTCTCTATGTGTTAGGATATTGCTTCCAGAAAAATTAGATAGAAGGAAACAGACACACCAGAAAACTTTGTTGCTTCAGTTGAGAAAAACCTCATTTTCCAGCAAGCATACAAGCAAACAACAAGCTCCAAATCATCCAAGATTCAATGAAATGGGTATTTGGCAAGGTATCTGTCAATGGGATATCCTATAGGGTACCCATGGACCGGCTTACCTAAGCTTTGGGCCTCCTTTCTTCAGCCCACAAAGGAAGACCGACAGAAGAAACCGAATTCTACTCGGTAAAGATGACAAGACCGAAGCACAGTTTAGGACTCTAAATTTCTAACCGAGTAGGATTAGAGCAACCCTCGACTAGTTCCTGGACTATAAAGGGCTGGTGAGGGTATCGCCCAAAAAAACAACCTGAACATACTACCCAACACCCGATACGTAGAGCGACACACAACTCTTTGTATTACGATCAAGAGCAATAACATGCGACTCAACTGGACGTAAGGTTATTACTCGACCTTGTCAAGGGCCTGAACCAGTATAAACTGTGTGTCCCTGCGTGTCCAACCACCAAGGTTTCACTATTCGCCGAGGCACGAACTACTGTCTCAGGTAACCCCGTGGCAGGCAATCGATGGTAAAATATCGACAGCTGGCGCGCCAGGTAGGGGCTTTCGGCGAATTTTTCTCAAAAGCTTGGTGGACCACAACCTCAAGATGACGAAGTCGACGGAATCAACATTGATCTTCGGATTATGGATCTGCAAGATCAATGACAACGGAACAATTCAAAACCGACTCCGAGAAGGAGTAGATCAAGATCTTCAAGAACTGAACCAAAGGACCCAAAATCTCACAATTTCGAAACCAACCAGTCCAGCAGATGATGGATATGAGACTGACTCGGAGAAGGAGACTTCACCAGATACCAACTCCGAGACTAACACAAAGAAAGCAAGCGCAATGCAAGTCGGAATACACAACCGAACTTCAATCAAAAGCAGAAACAATTCACATACAGCCGAGTACTCGTCACCATATGGGCTACACAACTCCGCATCTACATACGGGAAGCTTCTTAAGAAGAAGATGACAAGAAGTATAACCTTGAAAGGTGCTCAAAAAGGAACGATCATGTCAACAACTCCAGAGGGGTGTATCGTGCACTGGCCGTCAGGACGTAGAACTACCATTCCAAATGGGAAAAGAACTTGGATTTTACCAAAGATTGCCATACGATTCAAGGAAAAGAAATCAGCCAACAAGAAGAACTCAAAAGGCACATACCATATATATGGCAGAACTAGAACCGTATCTAGAACCGCCACAAATACCTGACTTGAAATCATGATATGAATCAGAAGGGGATTCTCAGACGACGAAGAAGGCGATGACAATGAAACCAACGATCACAAGACTGCAAGGCTGAAAAAGAACAAAGCTAAAGCAGGAAGGAGAAATCGAGCTGCTCAGATAAAATAAATCTGGATCAAATACAAAGCGGAATTGACAGAATACAACAAGAAGAAGACGGAAAGAGAATCCATGAAGAACTCGAAAAGAGGAAGAATTGAAGAACTGACAAAAGAACTAAACATTCTTACTAAAGAGGAAAGAATCACAGATGAACCAATCAAAGAAGACGGAGACCCCAATAAACAACCCGAAGACAACACACCTCAAGGTGAACAAGGAGAGAAACAAGAAGAACAACCGCCCAAGAAGTCGATATTCCACAGACTAGGGAAGTCAGGGATACCACAACCATCGAAAAGACAGGAGCAACATCTCAGATTGGTAAAACAAAATAACCCGGATTGGGATCAACGCTATTCGGAAGACTATGGTGAATCCGAATACATGGGGAACAGGGACTATTACCGAAGAGATTGGTCACCAGACTTCAATAGAGCAGAACAATATGACAGATTTCCATGCTTTGCAGGAAGACTACAAACTTTGAAATTACCACACAAATTCAAGCCAGCAAATCACTCCAAGTATAACGGAAAAGTAGAACCCAGACAATGGATAAGAGTATATTCTCAATCCATTGAACTCGCAGGAGGAAACAATGACATCAAGGCCCTATACTTTCCAATGGCACTCGAAGCCATGCCTTTACAATGGCTTGATAAACTAAAGCCAAGATCAATCAAATATTGGGAGGATTTGCAAGAAGCATTCTGCAACAACTTCGCGGGAATAATAACACATCCCATGACGGCGGCAAAATTGAAGAACGTAAAGCAAAGAAGAGGAGAAACCCTGAGGGAATATTACAGGAGATTTGGAGAACTCAGAGCTCAAATACATGACATTACCGACAGAGAAGTAATAGAAACATTTGCAGATGGAATCATAGCAAATTGGCAGTTCAAAGACTAATTTAAAGAAAATCTGAGATCCAATGAAGACTTCAAAAGAGCTGTCGAAAAGATGATATCTTCAGAAGAAAGAACTCGACACAGATTCACCCGAGATTTTCATGAAAATAAAAGACCAGATTTCAGACCCAATGACAAAAGACCAAGACAAGACAACATGGTAGCAGCAACGGACAACAAAAGAAGATTCAACGACAATGACAAAGGAAGGTACAACAACAACTACAACAACAATAGAAACATAAACCAGAATAAAGGTACTCGAATAACAACTACCAAGGCAACAACTACACAAGAAGGCCAGCAGAAAGGATAGAAGACCTACCTGCTACATACATCCTAACGCAAGCCACAAGCTAGTTGAATGTGACGTATTCCAACGAAGATTCACAAAGAAAGAGGATACACGAGCAAACAACTCGGAACAAGAACAGAAGGATCAGGGAAGGATACCAAGAAAGCAGAGGGGAATTATCAAGAGCCCTAATGACAAATAGCAGTAATCTTTTCTGGAGCATCATACACAAGAAATAAAAGGCAGGAAAAGCTAGCACACAGAACCATCATGGCAGCAGAACCAGCTACCCCAAGATATTTGGACTGGTCAGAGTACCCAATTCAATTCATAAGAGAGGATCAATGGACAAGCGTAGAAAATGCGGGCTACTATCCCCTAGTAATGGGACCAACAATAGCAGGAGTGGCAGTCTCAAAGTACTCATCGACGGAGGAGCAGGATTAAACATAATCTTCGCAGACACCCTAAGGAAGATGAACTTGGACTACGAAGGCATGATCACACCGACAAGTATTCCTTTTTATGGAATAGTACCAGAAAAGCTTCCATGCCATTGGGACAAATCACCTTACCAGTCACCTTTGGAACACCTGACAAATACTGAACCGAATTCATCAAGTTTGAAGTAGCCGACTTTGAATCATGTTATCATGCAATCCTTGGAAGACCTAGCATTAACAAGATAGATGGCATACCCCACTACCCATATCACTGGTCAAGATGCCGACAACAAAAGGAGTTCTTTCACTTAAAGGAGATCTAAAGAGAGCATACGATTGTGATGTACAAGCCTACAAATTTTAGAAAAATTACAAGACTACAAGGAAAAAGAAGACATTGCGAAGAAAGTTGAGAAAATGAACCCAGATTAAATCCAAATACTGGCAAAGAAGCCAAGTACCTTCACACCTCCTAAAGAAGCACCATGAAGACAATCGACCTACTAACTGGAGATCCAGAGAAACGGCAATAATCAGCGCAAACCTGGATCCTAAATAGGAACTCGCGCTCACCAACTTTTTGAGGGAAACAAGGACATATTTGCATGGAAGCCAGCAGATATGCAGGAGTTCCAAAGGAGTTGGCTGAGCACAAAATTGACACAAATAAAGGTTCAAGACCAGTGAAGCAGAAGCTACGCAGATTTGCACCAGACAGGAAGGCCAGCAATCAAAAAGGAAATTAAAAACTATTGGCAGCAGGGTTTATCAGAGAAATAATCAACCCAGATTGGTTAGCTAACCCGGTACTAGTGGAGAAAAAGAACTCAAAAGAATGGCGTATGTGTGTGGACTACACAGACCTCAACAAACACTATTCAAAGGACTCATATGGGCCACCAAGAATTGATCAAGTCATAGACTCAACAGTTGGATCATCACTGCTATCATTTCTCGACTGCTACTCGGATACCATCAAATTTCACTGAGAGAAGAAGATCAAAGCAAAACATCTTTTATAACACCTTTTGGGGCATACTGTTACAAATCAATGCCATTTGGATTGAAAAACGCAAGAGCAACATATCAAAGAGCAATACAAACCTGTCTAGGAGATCAAATTGGAAGAAATGTTGAGGCATACATCGATGATGTAGTAGTCAAAACAAAAGAACCCGAGTCACTATTGGAAGACTAGAAGAGACCTTCAAGAATCTAAAAGCATGGAAGTGGAAGCTCAATCCAACAAAATCGTTTTTGGTGTACCATCAGGACAACTACTCGGTTTCCTAGTCAGCAACAGAGGAATTGAAGCAAGCACAAAACAAGTTAAAGCAATAATGGATATGAAGCCACCAAAAAAAATCAAGGACATACAAAAACTCACAGGATGTATAGCAGCTCTCAACAGATTCATATAGAAATTGGGAGAAAAAGGACTACCCTTCTTCAAACTCTTAAAAGGAAAAGAGAACTTCGAATGGACAGAAGAAGCAAATCAAGCTTTCATCATCTCCAATAATGACACCACCAAGAAATAAGGAGGACATGATGTTGTATATCACGACAACAAAAAATGTAGTAAGTGCAGCAATCATCGTGGAAAGAGAAGAACCCGGACGTACCTACAAAATACAAAGACCGGTATACTACATCAGCGAAGTACTCACGGAATCAAAAGTCAGATACACACACGTACAGAAACTACTATATGCAGTACTCATATCATCAAGAAAGTTGAGGCATTATTTCCACGAGCACAAAGTAACAGTAGCAACCAACTTCCCGTTACAAGACATACTCAGAAACAAAGACGCCACAGGCCGAATATCTAAATGGGCATGGAACTCGGATCTCTAAATATAGATTTCAAACCAAGGACAACAATCAAGTCACAAATATTACCCGACTTCATTGCAGAATGGACAGAAATTACACAAAAAGAACCCGAACCAATAAGAGACCATTGGAAGATGTACTTTGATGGTTCTCTGAAACTTGGAGGGGCTGGAGCAGGTGTACTACTGATTTCCCCAGAAGGAAGACAATTAAAATATGTACTACAAATATTATGGCAAGTAACAAATAATGAAGCAGAATACGAAGCACTCGTACACGGATTAAAAGTAGCAGCCACCCTGAGAATCAAAAGAGTTCTCGCTTATGGAGATTCAACAGTAGTAATCAATCAAGTAAACAAAGAGTGGAACTGCTCAAAAAAAACATGGATGCATACTGTGCAGAAGTAAGGAAACTCGAGAAGAACTTCCAAGGATTAGAAATCCACCACGTCTTGAGAGATTCAAATGTGGCAGCAGATATCTTGTCAAATTTGGGATCAGACAGAGCAAAAGTACCACCGGGAATATTTGTAGAAGAACTCACAAAACCATCAATCCAAGAAATCAGCAAACAAAAAGAAGACCCAATGGACATAGACAAGATAAAAGAACCCGACACCTCAAGACAGATCCTCAACATAGAAAGCGATTGGAGACAACCACTCATAGATTATAAGAAGGAAAACAAACTAACTGGAGACAAAGCAGAAGCAACAAAGGTTATAAGAAAAAGCACAGCCTACGTCCTCGTAAAGGATAAATTATACAAAAGAGCAGCATCTTCTGGAGTATTATTGAAATGCGTATCTGCACAGGAAGGAAAAGAAATATTGGATGAAATCCACTCGGGTTGCTGTGGAAATCATGCATCATCCAGAACATTAATCGGCAAAGCATTCAGAAGTGGATTTTATTGGCCAACAACACTCAAAGACGCAGAACAATTAGTCAAGACATGCAAAAATTGTCAAATGTTCGCAAGACAGTCACATGTTCCAGCACACAATCTAATCTGTATACCACCAACCTGGCCTTTTTCATGCTGGGGGCTAGATCAAGTCGGACCTCTCAAAAAAGCAAAAGGAGGATTTGAATACATATTTGTGGCAATGGACAAATTCACCAAGTGGATTGAATACAAACCACTCGTCAAATACAGTGCAGAAAAAGCAACAGAGTTCATATAAGACATCATGCATAGATTTGGGATGCCCAACAGAATAATCAGAGATCTCAGATCACCATTTACAGCAAAGGAATTCTAATATTGGGCAAGAGATTGCGGAATAGAAATAGACTATGCATCAGTGGCTCATCCCCAAGCAAACGGACAAGTGGAAAGAGCCAATAGGCTACTATTACAAGGCCTAAAACCAAGGCTATACGAAGACCTAAAAGACTACGGAAGCAAATGGATAGAAGAACTACCAAAAGTGGTATGGAGCTTAAGAACCCAAATTAGCAGAGCAACAGACTACTCACCTTTGTTCCTGGTATACGGATCAGAAGCCATATTACCAATTGACTTGATATGGCAATCACCAAGAATTGAACAATACGATGAAGGAGAAGTCGAAGAAATAAGACAACTAGAGATTGACTCAATCGAAGAAATAAGAGATAGTTCAGTGATACAAAATGCAAGATACCTACAAGGCTTGCGAAGACACTACGACAGAAATATGCATCCAAGAACATTAAAACCAGGAGATCTGTTACTACGACTAATCCAAAAGAAAGACGGAAGACATAAACTACTCAGCCCATGGGACGGTCCTTTCATCATCAAGACAACAATACAACCCAGAACTTACGAGCTAATGACAGAAGATGAAATTCAACTAAGCAATACCTGGCATATCAGCCAACTCAAGAAATTCTACAACTGAAGACATAAGATACAAGACATCAAGAACAAACCGGCAGTTTGCACAATGAGAGGCACTGTCTGGAGTCAGTTGTTTCGTGAGGCAACTTGACAAACCGACTGCTTTGCACCATGAGCAGCACAGTCTAGTTCATATATAAGTCTACCGTTTCATGAGGCAACATGACAAGCTGACAGCTTTGCACCATGAGCGGCACAGTCTAGCATTTTTAAGTCGGTTGTTTCGTGAGGCAACCCGATAAACCGACTACTTTGCACCATGAGCGGCACAGTCTGGTTCATATATAAGTCTACTGTTTCATGAGGCGGCATGACAAGCTGACAGCTTCGCACCATGAGCAGCACTGTCTAGCATTTTCAAGTCGATTGTTTCGTGAGGCAACTCGACAAACCGACTGCTTTGCACCATGAGCGGCACAGTCTGGTTCATATATAAGTCTACCATTTCGTGAGGCGGCATGACAAGCTGACAGCTTTGCACAATGAGCGGCATTGTCTAGCAACTTTAATTTAGTTGTTTCGTGAGGCAACCTGACAATCCAACTACTTTGCACCATGAGCGGCACAGTCTGGTTCATATATTTACAAGTCTATCGTTTCGTGAGGCGGCATGACATCAAACTACTCGGCGCAACAAAAAGCATCAATCTACATCGATGACAAACCGACTGCTTTGCACCATGAGCGGCACAGTCTGGTTCACATATCTACAAGTCTACCGGCATGACATCAAACTACTCGGCGCAACAAAAAGCATCAGTCTACCTTGACAACAAAACCGACTGCTTTGCACCATGAGCGGCACAGTCCGGTTCAGACATCTACATGTCTACCGTTTTAAGAGGTGGCATGACAAATACCAAACTACTCGGCATAATCTACCTCGACGACATCAAAGATAATCACTTACAAAAAGTGGCACAACATTCCTGCTTGAAGAGCAGTGCAAACTCGGCACAACAAAGACAGCAAGCCAAATTCTATTACGACAGAAAGTGATATCTACTACTCCAGCATCAGAAACTACTCAACAAGACTACTTCGAAACTACTCAGAAATTATCGAAAGCAATGACAAAGATCCCCAAAGCCTAACTTAGAGGCACAAGACATTTTATGAACAAGAATATCTCCAGTATAGTCATCAAGGCACGGAAGCCAATAATATTACCCAAAAAGAACTCGGGAATTCAGAAGCATCTTCAAAGACCAATACAGAGGCACAATACCCAAAAGAACTCAACACAACTCACAAATATCAAGAAAATGAGGTATTCATCAAAAAGACAACTACATCAATCGGAAAACAAAATTGCGCGGCATTAGCAGACAAGGACAAGAGTATCACAATATCAGGACGAAGCCTGACAATGTATTAAGCAAAAGTATCATTCAGAGTATATTACAAGAACCATCACTCAAAGACAGGTAAATGTGTTCATCAAGGAGAAGGGGGCAACACTTTCATCTGACCAAGGATCTCATTACAAAGATCTTCAACTTCAGGTTTCGACTATTCCCACTTAGTCAGGAGATCGGCCTCCATAGGATCTTCAAGAATTCGATTCAAAGGAACTTCAGGAGCAATAGCCCGAACAAAGGAAGCGACGTTGTTAATACATCGCACAAATCCACCCTACACAAACTCATGGAATCGTGAAGACAGCACTGGAATTATACTATCCACACCAGCGCTATCATCTCCAAGACGGCAAACAGCAGCAATAATGGGCTTAACAGCCTCAAGCAGAGATCTAAGTTGTGCTCAAGCAGAATTCAGCTTCCCTTGCAAAGTCTGAACCGATTGTAAAGCCTGAACAAGGTCATAATCAGCACCAGCCCGAATCAACTGAGCCTCAGCCAGGAAATCTTGAGCCTTTTTTAAAGTATCATCAGCAGATTCACTTACATGCTCAGCCTTGTATTCAGAAGATCGAAGGGTCTCAGTCATCATCTCTCGATCGCTTTTCCAAGCTTCACGTTGGCGTTCAGCGTCTAACAAATATCAAACAAATAAACAAAGGTAATCCGACAAAGACCAAAAGAAAGCAAGTAGAAGAACAGAAAATACCAGCAAGCCAAGACTTCAGATCAGCAATCTCATCAAAAGCCCGGGTAGCAGCAGAATCCCGCATTTCTGTCATCCGAGTCAATTCAGCCTTCACACGAGACAACTCGGCCTTAGCTTTACTAAGGCTACCCTGAATAAGGGAAGCTGATCTCTCCTCTTGAGGACCAAACAAAACATCTTGATCCTGGTGAAAAGCCTGCTGACAAAAATAAAGATAAGAGGAAAATAGAAAGACAAATGGAAATACAAAAAGAATATTATCAAAAGTACCTTGAGCTCAGCACCGTATTCCAAAAAAAAAGATTTCCAGGATGAAAGCAACCGACCAATCCGCTCAGAACGAACAAACAAAGGAACACAATGATCAACAGCAGAAGAAACTTGTGCATGAGGACGGGTAGTCAAGAAAGATTTCCCAAAAGACACCTCAGTCAAACCAGCGTCATGAGAAACTGCCGGAGCATCTACAGCAAAGAAGTTAGCACAGAGATATATGAAAAAGATAAAACCTAGAAGGACAGAAAAACAAATATACCTTGGGAGGACAACTGCAAATCTACAACAACTTTAGAGGAAGAGGAGCCATCCAAAGCAACACTGCAGACAAAAATTTCACAAACCCTTACAAAGAACTCAACAAATATCAAAGAAATAATCAAAAGAAAGGAGACATACCTAGAAGATTTTTTGATCTCAGCCACAGTTTGGGAAAAGGACAACTTTGGGATAGCAAAGTCAAAACCATCATCAAAAGATGGTAAAGCAAAAGAAGAAGGTGCAATAGACCCAGAAGCAAGAGGGGCATTACCAGGCACCCGACTGCACTAAAAAGAACAAGTATCAACACATATAATGGAAGCACATAGAGAGAAACGATAGAAAAAAAAGCTCACCCTGAAGGACTTAAAGGGTCGACTGACTCATCTTCAGTCAAAAGAGCCGAATGACCATCTACAAAAAAAAACAAAGTCAAGAAACAGAAGGACAGGAAGACAGGAGAAAGTGGCAAAAGAACTCGGCATAGAGATTACCTAAGAAAGAACCATGACGGACAGACCGCCTCCTTTTTGGCCGAGGAAGCCTAGTATCAACATCTGAACGACCCCTCTTCGGAGAAACAGCAGCGTCAGTATCATCATCATCATCATCTTCGTTGTCATCAACATCCAGGGGTCCACCATCATCAGCAGTGGGCACATTGAGAGCAAAGTTATAACCAAAACCCTACAAAGCAAAAAAAACATACGACAAGGACAACAAAAATAAAAACGAATCAAAGATTCAAATGCTCACATCAGGTGGCGGATTGACAGCACTATACTCTTGAATGGCAACAGGAAGGATAACAACGCCACCTAATACTCTATTCATCATCTCAAGAACAGCATCATCCGAAAGCTCAGTCTCAAGGATAAGGCGAGACGAATCAGAAGGACCGCTTTACTCGAAACCTAGATGATCCCTTTTCATTAAAGGCTGAACTCGGCGACGCGAGAAGCTAGCAACAATACCATTGCCTATTAAGCCAGATTGCTTCAAGAAACTAAGATGATCAATCAAAGGCTTAAGGGCTTGCTTTTCAGAAGTGGAAATTTTATCAAACCAATAGGGAAGGGAAACTGGGAGAGAAGATAAATCAAAAGGCTTAGGAAAAGATGGCTGAGAAACGTAAAACCACTTTTCAGCCCAATCACTGACAGATTCAGATAGGGACAAAGAAGGAAAGACATTTTTGTTACCCTGCCTGGATTGAATCAGGCAACAGCCACAACTAGGAACCTTCGATCTACCAGTAAAACGAACTCGAAAGAAATAGCGGAAGAACAGAAGAGAAGGAGGGATCCCTATGAAAGCCTCACAAAGATGCACGAAGCAGGAAAGGAAGAGGATAGCATTAGGAACAAGATGGTGAAGTTGGAGACCATAGAAATTAAGAAATTGAATTAAGAAGTCAGATGGTGGAAAATAAAGTGCAGATCTAACGTAATAGACAAAAAGAAGAGATTGATCAGGAGATGGGTTTGGGGATGATTGATCACCAGGCAATTCATAGATAGCCGATCTTGAAAGAAGATCTTGTGCAACTAAGTGATCAAGATCACCTTGTTGTACGGAAGATTTCAGAATCCCTTTACCCTTCATTGCAAAATTACTCCAGGAAGAACGACAAAAAAGTTTAAGCTAAAACAGAGGACAGAAATTTCCTGTTAGTTGGAGAAAGACACGGTAACAAAGGGTGAAGAAACTTATATAAAGGTTGGTTCCCATAAAGATCCATTTCCCAGAGGCAGCAATTACGGAAAAATAGTGGAACGGTTACCAAAACTGTTACTTCCTAAGATTACGCATCTAGAAAAGAAAAAAAACAACGGTCGGATTAGGACAACTGCAGTTGAGTACCATAAAACATTTACACCCTGCAGAATATAGCATGATGAAGAAGTGGTTAGCCGAAGATGAAAACAACCCAGCAGAACGTGATTAGTGAAAGTCCTTTATTGAAAAATATCAACACATAGGCAGCTTTACATCAGAATACAACGCCCCAATAGATACAAAAGTACTCTAACAAGCAGGGATTACTAGAATCAAGATTACACAAGACGGAACCGGTAATTGTCATGCAGAAAAAAGCAGCTTGGAAGCGCTTGATTTCAGATGAGAGGAAGTGCATCCTTGCTAACCAAAGGAAGTAGAACCAAGAAGTCGTCCAAGACGGGCGTCATCAAAGACAGCGAATCCAGAACAACCCTGAAGGAAGCACGAACAAATGACTGAAGGGTCCATGACAGTACACACCAATACCATCACAAGGCCTACACCATTTGCTTTGGCTCCTTCCATAGAGTCCTACAACTTTAGAACTAGCTTGCAACTAGTCTCTATCACAAGATCTACACATTCACCAGATTACAACCAAGAAAGAGAAGAAAGAAGCCCGGGGGCTCGTCAAGCTCGCCCACTACAATATCCATGATACAGCAAGGACCTCTTACAAGGAAAACAGAAGATATGTAACAAGGAAACCATACTACAGCTATTTATAGAAGAACAACGGGTGCACATACACCAAGTCCATGAAGAAAAGATAACATCAGCAATAGTACATAAAGGGAACAGTAAAGGCAAAAGATTCTACAAGGACTATATTGATGAGATACAAACAACTACAATAAAAGCAGTACATTAGAGTACTAGATGGAATATCCAGAAGAATATTACAAGGACAATCATACAACCAGGGACACTTATTGAATACCAAAAAACAACTCAGTCAATGATCTTACAGATACAACGACCAGAAGCTACCAATACAAGGCCAGTACGAACCTCATCTACAACAAGAGATCACAAGTAACAACATATAATGACCAAAACCAAGGACAGATCATGTCTACTACCAAAGAAGACCAAGCACTTGGTAAAAAACTCACAGAGTGAAACAACCCAGAGCTTCCTTAACGCCTGAAGAAAGTCCTGGTTCATAGGCAGAAAGCTACTCCTAGCAAATGAGATTGGACAACTCCAGCTCTAGCCTTTCCAGCAAGAATTCGGCGCAAGCATGCACGGCCAGAAAGATAGAGCATACCACCTCAACCAACTCAGGAGCGGCAACGGTTACAGCCCGAAGTTCAGCGGACAGATAGAGAAGGCATGAAAGCCACATCACAAGACTTCTTATACCTGCTACACCAAACTTCCCAGGAAAATCTAACCGAGGAGTTAGTCTACCTCCAACTCCATTCACAAGAATTCTTCTACCCACTCGACTACCAGAAGGCGGGCATAAGCCTAGGGGCTGCTCAGTTTCACTCAGCAGCATGATCACTGAACCCTAAGAATCGAGCTATCAGTGCAAGCACAATGCAATATATAACCAGGAAGAGCCACCAAAAGCCAAAAGTCACGAGAAAGAAAAGCAAGAAAACAACAAAAGCTGACCAAAGCAAACAGTGAAAGATTCCACACATCCGTGAAAGCACAGTACCTACCCGTGAACAAAAACAGACAGAAGCAGAGTATTTCAAAACCTTCTGCCGAGTTCTTTTTCAAAAGAACTCGGAGAAGGCTCGGGGCCTGGAAATACATACCACACAAAGTTTTTCTCGGATCCTCTGAATACTTGTACCAAGTAATCAGAGGATCGGGGCCTACACTCAATGAGTGCACCAAAGGTGCATAAATATCACAAGACGAAGAACATAGAAAATCATTTCATGATTTTGCTTCAAAATGAACTCGGCTCGCTTTCAAAAGCAACCCGGCATATTGAAGAAAAATCATGAGATACTCGGGGCTTGTCGATGGGATATCCTATAGGGTACCCATGGACCGGCTTACCTAAGCTTTGGGCCTCCTTTTCGCAGCCCACAAAGGAAGACGGATAGAAGAAACCGAATTCTACTTGGTAAAGATGACAAGACCGAAGCATAGCTTAGGACTCTAAGTTTATAACCGAGTAGGATTAGAGCAACCCTCGACCAGTTCCTAGACTATAATGGGCTGGTGAGGGTATCACCCAAAAAACAACCTGAACATACTACCCAACACCTGATACGTAGAGCGACACACAACTCTTTGTATTACGATCAAGAACAATAAAAAGCAACTCAACTGGACGTTAAGGTTATTACTCGACCTTGTCAAGGGCCTGAACCAATATAAACCGTGGGTGCTTGCGTGTCCAACCACCAAGGTTTCACTATTTTCCGAGGCACGAACTACTGTCTCGGGTAACCCCATGGCAGGCTATCGGTGGTAAAACATCGACAATATCCAACTAGAAGGAACCTATTGGTTGAACGTTTCGAGAACCAAGCCCGTTCTAAAATGGAAGCCCATAATGAAAATCAAGAGTTGAAGGCTGCGTTACAGAAGGTACAAGAGCAACTCGAAATCCAAGCTGCTGAGAGAGAAGCCGAGAAGGAAGAACATAGGCGTCAGATGGATGGATTGCTACAAGCAAGAGAGGCTGATAAGGAAGATCTTAGGAAAGACCTTATGTTAATGCTAGCAGCAGAAAGGCAAGGAGCATCACAACAGGTTTGTAATGTAAATTTTGCAGCTTGCATATTTGTCTAGTTACTAGGTTTGTGTTTGCATAGTTACTGCACCAGTAGTTAACAAGAGGCAGGCAGCAGCACCTATGAGCTTTCTTTAGGATAATGGCTTAACTCCTCTATTACCAGCTAGTTAGCCTCAATAGTTAATATAAGAACATCTCCTTTCAAGATTTTATTCTAACTAGTAAGAATACAACAAAGGTGTTTTCAAATTTCATGCAGGTTAACCAAGTTGTCGTTCAAACAACAGCCGACGAAACAGCAGGCAACGGAACACCCACAATTGACCCTCAACCAAACTCGAGTCAAAGATTAGAAACAACAACTGAGAATCAAGAAACACTTGAGCAGGTTATTTTCATATTTAAAAATATTTATAGTAATAATGAATTTTAGCACGACATGAGTCCTAATATTTGTCATGTATTTTGTTGACTTCCATAATATCCTACAGGTAAACCAGACCACACAACTCGAACCTATGATACCCCCAGGTAACAATGGGCACAACACTAGAAGCAGTCTGAACCGAAATCAGTCACAAGCCAGAGACGGGAACAACACAACCAGTTTTATTTCTTCAAAACAATTGGCAGATGTTGCAACAAAGAAACGTGCAGGAAAAAAATTGAATGTGAGCTTCATTTATCCTATCAATTTTGTTGTTCTGTTCAGTGATGCACTATTGTTTATTGTTGGAGTTCTCCTAAATAGGCAATAAGTGTTACGCTGTTGTATTTGAACATTCTTTTAAGCTGCATTTTAGAGATTGTTAGGTGTCCAATAATCTGGTCACGTTAGAATTAGCTTCTTTGATCCTTTTAGAGTTAAGCTGTTGTTTGATCGTGCACTAGCTAAGCTGTATTTAACAGGTTAAATCAATTTTTAGTGCACTGCTTATTTCAGTCATTACATTGTGCAATTTGATTTGTTGTTAAAAAAAGATAGTTGTACATAGCTGTTATTGGCTTCAATATATGACTGCTCCTTGATGCTATTGTAAACAATATAATTTATGTCAATGTTTTGATTTCAGGATGCATGTAGCAATTCAGCGGATGCCAAAACTGATGAGATCGTCCAAATGAGGCCAATCCAAGATAATTTCTGCAGAGTTGTCTACGCTATCTAGACATTTTGTTTTTTTAGAACCAAATTTGTTACATCTATGTTTGAACAAGTGTGTTATTAGCCTGAGCTTTAATTTTTGTATCATTTCATACTAGCTTTGAACAAATGAAACAAGACACTATTTCGGTTGAATGGCTATATTCAAATGAGTTGTTGATGATTATTGTATTTATAATTAATTATTGGAGCTTCAATATTATTCACTGACACCCAACCAAAAGTGTCGTTACATGTGACTATTTGCAACGATCTTGTGGTAGCAACAGCAAAATTAATGTGGCAATTGTATATGTTACCACTAATGTTCGCATTGCTAGAAAGATCTTATTGCAACACTCATTGTGCGATGCAATAGAAGACCCACCTTATAGCCACTAACACTTGAGAGTTGCAATTGCACAGATTGCCACAATTATTTACTGTTGCGACATAATCCTATTGGCCACACTCTAAATGCGTAGCAATACTGACCGCACCTTATAGCAACCAAAACTTCAATGTTGCACATGTCCATGTTGCCATACTTTTTTTGTGTTGCTAAATAGTCCTTTTGCTACCCTTGCTATGTGTTGTTGCCACACCTCATACTCGTTGCGAATAAACCAATTGCTACGACATGGACATGTTGCTATTGCAAGGTCTAGCAACACATAAGGGGTTGCAATAGTTGATGTTGCTGCACCCTCAAACGTGGTAAAACGTTAGGTTGTAACACTTCTGGAATTGCAATTCTAATAAACATTTGCAACACCGCAAAGCCAAATGTGGCGCAAGCCTTTTGCCACGGAAGAACCTGCAACACCTTCCAACGCTTTTCTTGTGTGGCAAGTTCTGCAATTGCCACGATTTAGGGTCTATTACAACACTTTTCGAGTGTTGCCGCAGGGGGCAAATCTAGTAGTGTGCCATGCGTCGCCTCCGTCGACCTCGAGCTCCACAGCTCAGACATGCACCACTGTTGACGGTAAGAATGACCCTTTTTGTCACCATCAAAATACCGTCAACAGCCTCAGAATAGAAGGAAGACGACAAGCATAGCATGAGCATATTATTCAAAATAACAAGTTCCACATGTCAATGAAGTATTTGATGTAGAGTTAGAAGAAATAGAGAAAAGGAGGGCCAGTGGGACCCACATAGTGGGTCGACCGACCTCATGTTGGGCCCACCTGCCCTCTATCCTAGCCATGATCCAGGAGAAGCACTCCTAAGTGATTTTCAACCCTTGGATCAACGTGTGTTTTCTCCCAATGGCTCATATTTACATCACATGGATTCATGGGCCCACATCAAGGAGATAAACGTGACAAAACACTTCAAGAAGACCAGATGAAGCCTATGACAAGTGGTACCACCCTCTGGAGAGAGGTGGTGGGCCACAGACCCCTATAGGGGGTCGGCCAACCTCCTAAGGTGGCCACCCCCCCCCCCCCCCCACTTGGTCCCTGACCAGTGGGGCACCTTCTAGAAGATCAAGGAAGGGCCCACAGGCCATAAGGGGGGTCGGCCGATCTCCCCTAGTCGGTGTTGAGCCTGGTGACCTCCCCACACACAAAACACATGTTGAATATCATCACCATCCATTCTAAGATGGTGGAGAGGTCGGTTTGATCCTACGGTGGCCGATGAGGGTGACGCGGATCGCTGACATGGTGCTGGAGTAGCCCCTACTCCACCTCCTGCTATAAATACCCCCTAGGCCTTCACTTGTATTCATGACTCATTGGAGAAACTACTTAGCTTAGCGATGCTCTGTAGTAGTGCTATGCTAGTTGAAGGAGAGTGAGGGAATTCTTTTGGAGAAAGCCCCAGATCTGTCGGGAATCTTCTCCAGAGTTCTACCTCAGCAGATGTGAATCTCTTGTAAGTTCAGCATTTGTAAGTGATTTCTTCCGAGTTCTTTATAGCATTTAATATTCTAAATCTGGTTTAGCTGTTATACAACTTTTCGTGCTTGTTCATCGCTTTGCTCTGAGTGAAGTGCTTTAATCTTAGGCCAAGGTTAAAGTAGTAAGATTAGTGTAGATGTGGTGTCTAAACTTAATCTTACCTTTGTAAACCGCTTATCTCACGGATTGGTTGTGGTAGCTAGTAGGTGGTGACAGCCCTATCTAGTCTTTGTATTCCACCACGTGTGTAAGATAAGTTCTTAAAAGGTAGGGCCTCAATACAACATGATGGCGCAGTCCGGTAAGAGTGTTACCTCTTACTCATCTATCCCATCGCCTCCTACAAGAGAAGGCCTGATAAAGCAAGTATAACCACCTTAACCTTGTTAGATATCCTTGCTATATCGAACCTCTCAACCCAGCTATCAGTCTCCCATGTCTCATCATAGGACATACCCATATTCCTAGTTAATTCACTTCCCGTTCCCTATGGAAAATATGATACCTAGAATACTCCCGATGAAGGCTACACTTCACAGTTGTACGCTTGTGGTCTTTTACCCGTTTGCCACTTCTGGTGTCAACAAGCTTTCTGGCGCTATTGCCGGGGAATGGTAGTTGTCTTAACTAGAACCTTTTGGTCCTATTTTATCTTTGTTTGATTTCATCCTTTTCTTCCACATACACATATGGATCAAACACTCCTTTTTGAATATGGTGCTCCAACGGGCGCTAGCTTGGAGCCACCTAAATCATCTCAGGCCGTTTTGGCCGTTCGTTATGAGCTTCGCCCAAGTCTCATAGCGATGGCTGAGGGAAAACCTTTTTCTGGGGACGAAGATGAGAATCCTTACACTCACCTACGTGACTTTGAACAATTGTGTTCATGTGTCCACATCCAAGGGATGAGGTGAGGTATCCTTAAGTGGAAGCTATTTCCGTTCTCTTTGACGGGAATAGCCAAACGATGGTATGCTCACCATGTAGATAGTGCAAAGGGAGAATGGGAAAAACTGCAGTCCAAATTCTTCTTATCTTTCTTCCCTATCTCCCGTGTTATTCGTCTTCAAATAGAGGTCCTAACCCTCAAACAAAAGGAGAAAGAATCTCTAGGTGCGGCATGGGCCCATCTTATAGATCTATCATCATCTGGTCCTGATCTTGCTATAACCGAGCCTACAATGTTACAACATTTTTATGGCGGTCTTAGCAGAGATTCCGCACAACTTCTCGACATAACTTCCGAGGGAGTCTTCCTGTGTTTACCCGTTAGTGCAGGGAAGAGTATTCTCACAAAGATTCTTGAAAACACCCATATACTAATGTTTATGATGAAGGACCCGTGGAAGAACAAAAACTAGCCCCCATAATAGAAACAACTTCGATAGCCAAAACTCTTCCCTCTACATCTTAAGATTCTGCTATCGAACCTGAACCACCAAGGGAAGAAGAAATTCATCCATTGGAATTTCCCCTTGATATCGAGGCTGATTTATTTTCTGATTTTGGAAATTCCTTGAATCAGTCTATGCAAAAGAAGTCTTCTACTCACAAAGCTCCTAACCTTCATATTCATAGTCAGCTAGAGGAAGTCTACCTCCAGGAGATGGTTCAAGAGCTAGCTTCTATCATGAGCAACGAATGGCTAGAAGAGGTCGAATCTTCATTCGAGCCAATTCGAATCCTTTCTTCCTCCACAACCATTCCTTGCCAGATCAATAGAGAAAAGTTAGACTCTCTTTAAGATCCTATCGTAGGAGTCAACATTATGTCTAAGTCTTTAGCTAATGCCCTCCTAGGTGACATAACTCTAACTCCAATCAATAAGTTTCTGAAGCTTCCTTCAGGGCAATTGACCGAGAGTTGTGGGATCGCACAAACCATTCCTACGCTAATTAACAAAGTCAATATCCTCTTAAATTTCTTCATATTTGATAGAGGAATTTGACTTGTTAATTGGGCATCCACTCATGAGATTTCTTGATGGATCTCTGATGGAAACCTTAAGGGTCATCATGGGAGTAGTATCAAGCTCTCGATTCCGTTAACCAACTCCATAAACACCATGATGGAATCGCTCCCAGAATCTGACCCCATAGAGGAAGTGATGGTTGCATCTCTTCTAGAATCTTCTCATCCCAACCTAGAAGAAGATGCTGAAGATTTCATCTAGGAAGAAGACGATTTAGAAGAACCCATAGATCTGGAGAAATTTGAGCCTCCATCTAAGCCCTCTATAGAACTTAAACCCTTTCCTACTCGTTTAAAATATGCCTTTCTAAATAATGATCGTGAGGCTCCTGTGATCATAAGCGACAAACTCTCTCTAGAAGAGTCCTTTAAGCTCCTCACTATCTTAGAAAAGCATCAATCAGCCTTAGGCTATTCTCTTCAAGATCTCAAGGGCATTAGTCCTTCTCTTTGCACACACTGCATTCCTATAGAAGCGGAGGATCTTCCATCCGGAGAACCTCAAAGGAGATTGAATAATGCGATGAGAGAAGTAGTAAAGAATAAGGTCTTGAAACTCTTGCATGCGGGGATCATCTACCATGTTCCTCATAGTGAATGGGTTAGCCCTGTGCAAGTGGTGCATAAGAAGGGAGGTATGATGGTCGTTCGAAATGAAAAGAACGAGTTGATTCCTCAATGAACCATCACGGGTTGGAGGATGTGTATAGATTACCAAAAACTTAATAAGGCTACAAAGAAAGATCACTTCCCGTTACCCTTCATCAATGAGATGTTGGAATGGCTTGCAAAGCATTCTTTATTTTGTTTCCTTGATGGTTATTCGGGTTATCATCAAATACCAATCCACCCCGATGATCAAAGTAAGACTACCTTCACATGCTCGTATGGAACATATGCATATAGGCGAATGTCATTCAGCCTATGCAATGCTCCTTCTTCCTTTCAAAGGTGCATGATGTCCATTTTCTTCGATATGATTGAAGAAATCATGGAAGTTTTCATGGACGACTTCTCTGTCTATGGAAAGACTTTCGATGATTGCCTTGAGAATCTGGACATAGTCTTACAAAGATGTGAAGAAAAGCACTTAGTCCTAAACTAGGAGAAATACCACTTCATGGTTCACGAAGGCATAGTGCTAGGACATAGAGTGTCCGAACGTGGGATATATAGAGCTAAAATTGAAGTCATAGAACAACTTCCACCTCCCACGAATGTCAAGGGAATTTGTAGCTTCCTTGGGCACGCGGGCTTTTATAGGCGGTTCATAAAAGATTTCTCTCAAATTGCCCATCCTTTAACAAACCTGCTAGCTAAGGATGCACCCTTTGACTTTACTGATGAGTGCTTAGATTCTTTCTGCTATCTTAAGAAAGCACTCATCTCAACTCCAATCATCCAACCCCCTGATTGGACGCTTCCCTTTGAAATAATGTGTGATGCAAGCGATTATGCTGTTGGTGCGGTTTTAGGCTAAACCAAAGATAAGAAGCATCATGCAATTTCGTATGCTAGCAAAACCTTAACACAGCCATAGTTAAACTATGCAACAACTGAAAAAGAGCTTTTGGCCATGGTTTTTGCTATAGACAAGTTAAGATCTTACTTAGTTGGAGCAAAAGTAATTGTCTACACCAATCACGCTGCTTGTTGACACTCCTTAAGTATCAATTCTAAGTGTCAACTAAGCAGAAGAAAGGATATATTTGCAACACTCCACCTAGACATAGGGTTTTAACTAACAGAATTCCACAAGTTTTGGTGTTTATCTGTTTCTGTAGGGAAACAACTGCAAAATAGAAAAAGAGGCCCACAAGTAAGGATTACATAGACACATAATACCTCCGAACGAAAAAGAGCAATCTAGAAGACTCCAGAACCAACCCCCTGGAAGGAGGGGCCCACCTGTCAGCAGGGTAGAGCGGGCGCCCTCCCCCCTAGGGCGGCCGCCCAAGGCCAAGGACCAATCAGGTTCCGCCTCACGGATTAGGGTTCCACCGCCTTTGAGGAGTAATCTACACCATACGTTTAAGTCGGTTTGATCCAATGGCCGACGTTCATTTGAGGGGGCTATATAAGGAGGACCCTGCCCCCTAGCAAAAGGCAATCCATTATTCATTTATATATTTTCCAGAGAGGATCCCTTATGGATCTATTCTCTAGGGCTTAGCATTCAAGAGAAACTATCTTTAGTTTCTATGTGAGATTAGAGTCTACTCTTCTAGATTGAGAGAGTTAGAGTGGAGGTGGAGATTGGAGGAAGCCCGGCCTATTGGTGTCTCCTCTCTAGTTTGTATCTACGGGATCAAGTCTCCTAACCCAAGGTTTGCTCCTAGGATTTCTTCGGTATTTTGACTTCTAATTCTAGTAAGCTCTTTGTTTTATTATTCTTTGGTTTATGAGTTTACTTTATTCTCTTCGCATAGAGAGTAGGGTAATCATCTCTAGCGTAAACATGGTGTTTGAGCTAAGATACACATAGATATCCCCTGTCTAGCCGGACCAGTGGTAGTAGCACGGAACGTGACAATTCCGTTGATACCTTTGGATTCCACAATCCCGTTAGAAGGATCGGTAGGGTTTATAGGCCGCAGGCTAAGAATCCTCTGAGGTGTCTCTTATCTCGACGGTTCTCCCCAATAGAATAATAGCACATATCTTGCTTAGACTAGAACGAGAGTGCTATCGCGGTCTTCTCTATATCGCTCATATCAAAACACCTTGTTTGTAGCCTAAAGGTTAATAGCAATAGATTTGGTTAGTTACATGCACCCTTTCTCCCTGCGGAAAAAACAAATTATGATACTCTGGATAATCTCCCGGGTGAAGTGATCACCGGTATCCGTGCGCTTGCGGATTATTTCCAGTGATTCTTCTATCTGCGCTAACAAATATCAACACTGCTCTAAAATATTTGCTCACTAAGAAAGATGCTAAACCCCGCTTAATAAGATGGATCTTGCTAATCCAAGAGTTTGATCTTGAAATAAAAGATAAAAAGGGAGTAGAGAATTCTTGTTGACGACCATTTGTCCAGAATGTAATTCAAAGAAGTACAGAATTTGCCCATCGATGATTTCCTCAGAGATCACACACTCCTCAAGGTAACAGAATCCAACCCCTGGTATGCAAATATAGTCAACTTCATGGTTGCAGGCCATGTGCCGCCAGGGACAAACAAGAAGAAACTAGTTCAGGACAGTCAAGTACATCTCTAGGATGAACCATACCTCTATAGAGTATGCAATGATGGATTGCTAAGAAGATGTGTACATATGGAGGAGGCAATCAAGATCATGGAAAGATATCATGGAGCAGAATACGGAGGTCACTATGGAGCATTCAGAACTCATGCTAAGATTTGGCAGAGTGGATTCTACTGGCCAACCATGTACAAGGATACCCAAGATTACGGTAGAAAATGTGCAAGGTACCAGAAGCACGGGAACATCAATGCCCGAGATGCCATGCCACTCACTAACAACCTACAAGTCGAGCTCTTTGATGCATGGGCATCGACTACATGGGACCCTTTCCTCCATCGAAAGGGTGTGAGTACATCTTAGTGTTCAAATGGGTAGAAGCAATACCCTGCCGCAAAGCAGACGTAGCCAATTCAAAGAGATTGTTCCACGAAGTGATATTCCCCAGATTTGGAACCCCAAAGTTAGTCATAAGTGATAGGGGATCTCACTTCATTGATAAAGGCTTCCGCCAGTTCCACATTGATCAAGGAATTCGACACAATGTTGCAACTCCATACCATCCTCAAACAAGTGGTCAAGCAGAAACATCCAACAAACAAATCAAGAATATTCTACAGAAGACCATGGATGAGATGTGTACGGCTTGGAAGCACAAGCTACCAGAGGCACTATGGGCCTATCGGACCGCATACAAGACACCAATTGGTATGACACCATACCAACTTGTATACATGAAGACATGCCATTTGCTTGTGGAATTGGAATTTAAGGCACATTGGGCAATCAAGAAGTGGAATATGGATCTGCTAGCTGCTGGAAAATTTAGGAGAATGCAAATCTCTGAATTAGAAGAGTGGAGAGAGAAAGCATATCATAATGCCAGAGTATACAAGGAGAGAACCAACAGATGGCATGACAAGAGAATCAAAATCAAAGAGTTCAACTCAGGAGACAAGGTCTTGCTCTTCAACTCAAGATTCAAGATCTTTGGTCATGGGAAATTGAAAAGCAAATGGGAAGGGACATACCTCGTCGTCAACACCGCAACTCATGGAGCGATCACACTCCAGGACGACGACGGCAAAATATGTAAGGTAAATGGCCAACGTCTTAAAGTTTTCCATGAGCATGAAACACCTGAACAAGAAATTGACATGATAGGTTTTGTTCTTAATCCTACTTATTAGAACTAAAATCTACATGTTTTAAATTTTTTGTTCCTTTTTCATGTTTGAACTTAGATTTAGCCCAGATTTATCCTTGCCTCCTCCCACAAAAAATCTTGGCCCATTTGGCCCCAAAAGGAGATCGGTCGATCTCGTCTTGAGGCCTTTTAGCCCGACGTTGCACGGCCTGCCTCACCTGACTTGTGGGAGTTCCAAACCTGGCTCGGTCGGACCAGACCGACCCAAAGGAGGTCGGCCGATCATGGTTCAAGCCTGTTCAAAGTGCACGTTGCACATGAACGTTGGACCAACGTTCCACTTCAGTTTCATCACGATCCGAGCGAGAACAAAGGCGTTGAACGTTGGAATCCATCTTCTTAACCCCCTCTCCTTCTTCCTCCTCCCACCTTGCTCTTCTTCACAACCAGCAGAACCTCCATCACTCCTTGCCTTCATTCTCACCCCCTTGATCCTCACCATGGCTCCACCAAGAAGCAATGCAAAAATGCCACACATTCCCTTCAATGGAAGTCCATCCAATGCTCAAGATCCCATCAACTCCGACGCCATGGCCGCCGCCAGCCCAGCCACCTCTTCCTGGTCCTTAGAGAGGGCCAGGAGCATTTCTCGATCAATGTCACCTCGCCGTAATCTCAACATGCAGGTTGCGCGTCCAGTAACTCCCAAAAGGCCGACCACCGGCCAATTGGGGGTGAAGAAGGCCATCGTCTCCACCACCGATGGCGGTACAAGCATGGACTACACCAGCTCGTACTCACCATCGACAGCCACATGGATGCGCCTCCAAAGGGCCCATGGTGGACCAGGGATGGGCAAGGTGCTTGTTCCTCCCCTCACCTCCGAGGAGTGGAGGGAGACACGCAACTCTCTTCAGTCCGAGGCGTCTCACAAGACCATCCGGAGGACTAGCAACCCTCCTTCCATCTCCGGAACCTCCAGGCCAATTCCAAGAGGAGGATGAGAAGAGCGACATGGAGAAGCTGCTGTGCATAGTTACTTGGCTTAGAGAAAGCAAGACCAAACTAGCGGAGTGGGCAGCAGAAGAGAGAATGGCGCGTTTAGACTTAGAAGATAGCTTCAATGATCTTCACATTAGTACTAGTGCAAAGATCAAGCGCTTAGCCAAGGCAATAGAGAGGGAGGATCTCTTTGCCCCTCCTTCTCTATAGATTTGTAGTTCCTCTAATAAGTTAGGCACTTAGGTTGTTTTCAATTATTTCCCTTCATTAATGTAACTTGTGCCTAGAACGAAAACTTGAATTGAATAAAAATTTGGTTCTGCTGGTGTCTTACCCCAGTAGAACCTCTTCATTTGATCTCTCTCTGTCCTGTGTTACAGTATGCACTGAAACAAGTTTGGGGGGTATCGGTCGACACCTCACAATACCAATTCACAAGTTTGGCCACTAAATCATGGTGTACATGGTCATGTCACGTCCCACGAAAAAATTGGACCTCAACGGCCACTTTTCTACATCGGCCGATGTACCTTAGCAACCAAACAGCAGCACTGACAGAGCAGAAGAACAATCCGAATGTAAGACATCTATTTCAGAGACCGAAATGGCCAAACGTCTCCAAAGTGAGGTCGGTCGACCCCACCAAGGATCTCCAGGCCCACTAGTCAACCTTTATGTAACATCCTCATCAACCCTGACTAGTTTGCCACGTCTCTCCCCTTTTTCCTTTATGTTCTTTTATTTTGTTTTATTCATTTCCCTTCTAAAAATAAAATAAAAATAATTTCTTCATGAAATAAATCACTTAGTTATTTTCCCCTTTTAATATTGAATAAAACAAGAAGATCACATCTGAATTCAAAATTTGAAAAGTAACATGATCTATGACGTTTAAAGGGTAAAAGCGTCATAAAGATGAATTCTTCCTTTTGCTTATGCTAGTGGGAGAATACTTTGATAGGGAAATCATATTGACTAAGTTGTTGATTAATGTGATATAGTCCCAGCTCATGATTCCAACCCTATCTATTTAAAAGTACATGGAGATTAATTTTGAAAATGTCATAAAACCATAATGTCACTACTCCTCTATAGTGAGAAAATTCCTACCAAAGCCATAAATGTTTATACATGTTCAAAACCTTCATAAGCTTCTTGTTTTTGCTTTGAGTTTAGTCAAACCTTGTGACCCTTGTTGAGAATTTTGTCATAGTTCAAAGATCAAGATCACGTACACACCACATATATTTGCTACTTCTACACTGAAAGTACGCAAAACATGCCCTTCATTCATATGTTCCATTTTTATCAAATAAATACTCTAGAGAAATGATATGATCTCTCTCAAAATTCCTCAAAAGAGATATGGCTATCATAAATGATGAAAAATGATGATGAGCAAAAGCTCAGAAAAAAATGATGAATGAATGATGATAGCCATATCTCAAACAATCATTAAGTTAGAGAGATCATACATAGGTAAAGAGTATAATAAAGTCCACCATCATATTCCATACACATGCACATCTTGATCTAGGATTATGATATTCTTCTCCTTGGATCCTTGTTTTGACTTTACAATACAAGTGATGCAAGTATGCTACATTGTTTATCCCTACCTAAGCTCCACATAAGCCATTTAGAAGTAGGAAGAAGGCAACCACATTTTATGCCTTGGTAAGGAATCATACACTTTGAGTGATCTAGAGTGCTATATGAGGAGTAAGTTGACTTATGTGATTTCTTTTAGAAAATTTATCAAAAAATCCAAGTACTAAAATATGATTTGGGAAGATGACTTTACTTTGAGAATTGTTCCATTCCTCAACCTCTCAAGGATATATGTTATACAATACCACATATCCCATTAGTATAAAAAATGTCTTGAGTAAATCTTTATGCTTGCTTTATACTTTGAATAGCATAGTTATATTTACTTTTATCCTTTACTCGAGGACGAGCAAAGAGGTAAGTATGGGGGATCTTGTTGACGGTAAGAATGACCATTTTGTCACCATCAAAATACCGTCAACAGCCTCAGAATAGAAGGAAGACAAGCATAGCATGAGCATATTATTCAAAATAACAAGTTCCACATGTCAATGAAGTATTTGATGCAGAGTTAGAAGAAATAGAGCAAAGGAGGGCCAGTGGGACCCACATAGTGGGTCGGCCGACCTCATGTTGGGCCCACCTGCCCTCTATCCTGGCCATGATCTAGGAGAAGCACTCCCTAGAGTTTTTCAACCCTTGGATCAATGTGTGTTTTCTCTAAATGCCACATATTTACATCACATGCATTCATGGGCCCACATCAAGGAGATAAACGTGACAAAACACTTCGAGAAGACCAGATGAAGCCTATGACAAGTGGGACCACCCTCTGGAGAGAGGTGGTGGGCCACAGACCCCTATAGGGGGTCGGTCGACCTCCTAAGGTGGCCACCCCCCCCACTTGGTCCCTGACCAGTGGGGCACCTTCTAGAAGATCAAGGAAGGGCCCACAGGCCATAAGGGGTTGCCGACCGATCTCCCCTAGGTCGGTGTTGAGCCTAGTGACCACCCCACACACCAAACACATGTTGAATATCATCACCATCCATTCTAAGACGGTGGAGAGGTCGGTTGGATCCTATGGTGGCTGATGAGGGTGACGCGGATCGCTGACATGGCACTTGAGTAGCCCCTACTCCACCTCCTTCTATAAATACCCCATAGGCCTTT
Organism: Microstegium vimineum; assembly: GCA_022036555.1. NCBI lineage: Eukaryota > Viridiplantae > Streptophyta > Magnoliopsida > Poales > Poaceae > Microstegium > Microstegium vimineum. Next base: position 31,070,271 of record CM039126.1, read on the forward strand.
AGTTGTATTCATGACTCATTGGAGAAACTACTTAGCTTAGCGGAGCTCTACAGTAGTGTTATGCTAGTTGGAGGAGAGTGAGGGAATTCTTTTGGAGAAAGCCCCGGATCTGTCAGGAATCTTCTCCGGAGTTCTACCTCAGTGAATGTGAATCTCTTGTAAGTTCAACACTTGTAAGTGATTTCTTCCGAGTTCTTTGTAGCATTTAATATTCTAAATCTGGTTTAGCTGTTATACAACTTTTCACGCTTGTTCATCGCTTTGCTCTGAGTGAAGTGCTTCAATCTTAGGCAAAGGTTAAAGTAGTAAGATTAGTGTAGACGTGGTGTCTAAACTTAATCTTACCTTTGTAAACCGCTTATAACATGGATTGTTTGTGGTAGCTAGTGGGTGGTGACAGCCCTATCTAGTTTTTCTATTCCACCGCGACGGAATGGAAGACTAGGTCCCGGATGCGTACCGACACTTGGGTGAGGCGCTCTGCTGGAGTCGAGCCATAAGCATGGAGAGAGTCCGCTAGCATGGTTATCGTGTCAGAAATACGGGCGAGTTCTGTCAGGACACCAAAAGAGTACATTAGTTGAGATAGCCGATGTAGTCAGTGCGGATCTGATCGGTTGAAGTTATGGTAATCAGGATCTGCAATTATCTGATGAGTTATGGAGTCTGATAACATACCTCCCGCCTTAGCGTTAAGGGAATCCAGAAGTGTCAGGGTGTTTGCGATAGTGATCTTGACCGATATCAGCTCCTTCTCTAAGAAAGATGACCTTTCGCGTTCTTCTCGAAAAAGGCGCCTATCAGCCAGAATGCCTTGAAAGAGATCCCACAGGTTGTCATCCAAGAGCACAATGGGGACGGGGCTCGACTCACCAACACCAATGCTGAAAAACGGTCAGGTTCCCAGTAAAATGAGTCATGTAAGGAGGTAATGGTTGCCTACCCAAAGAGTCGGCGTCGTGATGGTTGCAAAGCGCTACCAGAAGAACTAATCGTTGGACGATCATTGGAGTTCGCCATAGGGGTGTTTCAGCGAAGACGGAAAAGAGAGATATGTGTTGGATACCACTTTAGGGGCGTCTGACTGGTACTTATGACACCGGCATTAATGAAGGAAATATCTGTTCGGTGGACTGAAGTAAAGTCCGCTACAGGAGAAATCGGCTAAGTAGCCGATCAGAATTTTGGATAGCAAGGTATGGATCAGCTGACCACAACTCGCGAGCTCGACGATGTCAAAGGCACAGAGTGGTGGCTTCATTCGGATGAACATGGAAGAAAAATTATAACAACCATCATAAGGTGCACAAGGCATTTCGAGGTCATTATATTGATTCATGCCTAATACAAACTAATTATTGAGGAACACTTTGTTCACAATGTCCTCGGCACGAGTTACATCTACTATCGCCTAGCCATGCTCGTGGAAGGCTTCCTAGTGATCTTCGTGGTCTTGAGGTCCCTCTTGCTTGGGGAAGCCGGGTGCTATCTCCGGGAGTCGATAGTCGGTGGCAGCTTCAGCGGCAGTGAGGGCCATGGCGGCTCCGTGGCGGACACCGTGAAGGGCGATCTCCCCGATCTGGCGCGGGATATCCTGAAGGCGCTGAATCAAAACGTCACCTCGGGCGTTCACGGCATTGGCGGCGGTGTAAGCTATGCGACACAGATTCTCCAGTTGCGTCGTCAATGCTGTCAAATCAGAAGATGAAGAAGAGGCCTGAAGAACTGAAGCCACTAAATATGTGTTACCTGCCGTCTGACCCTCAGCTTCAGATAGTCAACGCCTCGTATCGGCAACCTCATCCTTGGTGGCGGCCAGAGCCACCTAATGTGCATCGGAGAAATTGCGGAGACAGTCTATCTCCTTAGTCGACTCCGAGTATGCCTCGCGGAGTCGGCATCGCTCTTCCATCATGGAGCGGTAGGCCGCCAGATCGATGCTGTCAAGGTTGGGATCAGATGATGGAGCCCCATCGATGGTCGGAGATCTGGAAAGGGGAAACAAATTAGTGGACAAATGATGACTATCCCAGGAAGCAGAATCCGGAAACATGTGAAGCGGCAGTCACTGTGTCACGCGCGTGCGTTGACGAGAAGAAGAAACCTCCGACTGCGGTCCTTCCGCCGGACGCTTTCCGCGGCTATCACCTCCAGCCAGTGGTGTTTTCTTGATGGACCTTGGAGGCTTCGGAAGGTTGCAGTATGAGGTGGCTATGAATGAGTATCGAAGCCCGGGGGGCACATAGCATTATATAGATTCGCTGCGGGGATAAAGAGTCGATTCACGGACGTGTCGCGGCATGGAGTTAGCAGAAGCAGAGAGGTCGGCCGTTTCGGTACCCAACAGCGTAGGGATATTTTGGGAAGGCGAGCCGACTGTTGGTGTGACTCTTGGGATTTGTGAAGGAATTTTAGAATAAAGCAAGTTTATCACAAAATTGGGGGGCATGTGTTAACACCGTATTTTGGCATGGCCAGATACACGCCTATGGGCCCCTAGCAGGCTATGTCAGAACCTCTTAAAATCAGGGCCCACTTTCCAGGATTAACGTCCATCCGACTTAATCCCAACAAATGATCCAAATTTTAATTGGTCCGTCAGGTGTCACCGTTTTGCAACAGGTCATCCACCTCTTTCCGAGCAAGATCCTCATTACAGAATTACAGAAGTAATACAATAATTTAGTTTACATCAAAGTAGCGGAATACATAAGAGTCATATTACAAACCATAAGTTTAGAAATATAACATAAGTGTCATTACTACATCAAGCCAAGTGGTAAAGATTATAAGACAATCAAATCAGGTACTCTGCCCAAGAGTTATACCAGGAGTGATCTTCAACGACAACAACTGCGGTCATACAACACGAAGCTATACCCACCGCTCTAGGAATATCATCTGCAACAAGGGTTAACAAACCCTGAGTACAGGAGTACTCAACAAGTCTTACCCAACAAATAAAATATTTGGTGGACAAAAGATATGCAAGTCATAGGATTCAAGGTGGGCTTTTACAAGAATCAAGAATTTTGCATAAATGAGCATTTTGTAAAACAATTGAAATTCATTTATTTCATTTATATAATTACTCAAGTACCGATCTAAAGTTATGATCGATAACTAGGTAATAAACCATCCAAGAAAGGAATCATCAAGTATCCGGTTTAAGTTTCATTAACTACGATGTAGAGGACAGGGTTATGTTTCCATTTCCGAGGAACACGACGATTCGAACCGGTTAAACTCAGCTAGGGCTTCCCAATCACATGACATATGCTGCACTAAAGCACACATATGACCACCTTTCCCTGGATCCTCCAGCCAAGACCGGGGTTCCGTCACCTAAGAACACAGTACACCTCCATCCAGTTCCTCGAACTTGGAGGGTACACACTACTCTCGTCATCTCTCCACTCCCAGTGCGGATTAACCGTTCTTCGGACTAGAATAGCCAGAGTCGAGCTTCCCGAAGTATGTGATAAGTACTCCAAACTCACAACCCTTGGACGTCTACAACGGACGGTCCCTAATGAAACAGGCGGAGAGAACCCGCTCACCAGATATCCACATCTGCTGGCTCCCAAACACCGTGTCCGCCCGGTCCCGATTATTACTTCCAACATTCATCATTTCCTTTTAAAGACATAGCCATTTGCCGCAGCAATACGCTATTCTTCACAAAATCAGAACCATTGTCGAAGCAATCATGTTATCACCTATTCTTGCAGATGACAGGAAATCATCTGACTCTATCGGTCTAAGCATTGCTAAGCAACATAAAGTATCATTCGTATTTTAAAACAGTATCAAGGTACAGGGATAAATATTCAAGGATAAGCTATGCATCAAGTAGGAATTTTCTTGAATAGTAACCATGCAATAATTAACCACAAGTGTATTTAAAGAAAACTTTTAAACACAAGGTAGGGTTTGAATGCACCGGGGCTTGCCTGGATAAGAACACTAGTTAGTGTTTATTAGATAATACTCGCTTGGCGAGGACCATGGATTGACATTAGAATTCCGAGATTATCCATCTTCTGAATTTATTCATCAATGCATCACCGATAAGATCCACCAATCACCGTCTTCTGGTTTGGTACTATCCATCACATACGGATCTATCGTTACTTAATGAGATGCAAAGATGCAAATGTATAAATGCAAGGAACTGATAACACAAAGTTGCATCACAAACAAACATTCAAGTGAACAAGAGGTCATACAAGACATATGCACTTTTAGTTAATTAAGTAAAGTCGTTTAAAAATAAAAGTTGGACATGCTAAGCACTTCAAACATGACACACAAGATGACTTAATTCAAATTATACCCAGTATAGAGCAAGCAAGATCAACTAACAAGTTTATTCAAGTAAAGACATACAACACTCAAGACATCACAAGATTATACAATGCATAGACATCCATAGTTGAATAACTAATATTATCAAGCATAGTATTTAGATAAAATAAGAACCTTAAGTATGACACACAATTGAACCTGGGTTAAGATTTACCAAGTATTTCATTAACCAAGAGGTAAACATTAGCTTTAAACAACCAAGATAGAATTAAACAATTAACTTATGCATGCAGTTTTGGACAGCAAGACAACAGTCACCATTTTAACCATATCTAGAGTTTTACAAATCTCAATCACTTACAAGAAGACATTCTGTAAAGCTTATGAAATTATCTACATTTCATCTAATACTAGCACAGCATGATTCTCAAGTTAAATAAGTCGAAAACACAAAGTTGCAGAACCTATTCCAGAAAAACAGAGAGCAACCATCTCTGATCTCCAACTTGAAACATGCATAACTCATAATCTACTTGGCCAAATGCCACCAAATTTTAACAGCAGCTAGATACATGAGTTATCTACAACTTTGGTATACAGACGATTCTCATAAAACATCATTAACATGGGGTAATTTACATTGCCCCCAAAACTGTCTAGAAACTCATAATTACAATAAATAAAATTAACTTATGATGCAAACACATAATTGGACAAAACTAACTTTACCAACATGTCACACATGACTAATAAACACTAGAAAACATAATTTCCATTGCTAAATAAATTCTTTAAACACATTTTCTTAATTTATTTAGATAATTAAGTGTAAATATGAACACATATTAAACTTGCATAATGAATTCTAACAAAAATATAGTGGCTTACACATGTTTTCATTAGTCTACTGTATAAATTTCATGTCATTTAAGCAAGTATATAAGCCTCTATGAAAAAGACAAAAGCTTTATTGCAAACAACTTAAACCACAAGGCAGATTTTGCACTCAACTTTAAACAACTATAACCTGAGATCTAGACCACATAAAAATATTAATCTTAACTTGTTAGAAAGCTTATGAAATATACTTCAATTGTTTCCATAAGCTCAAAGCATGAATCTATGTGTAAATTGCTCAAACAACTCATTCTTATCAGCTCTGTCCAGAAAGTAAACAGCCATTGCACTCAACTTGTAAAATTAATAACTCTTACACTATCAGATGTAAAATCATAAAATTTTAACACAATATATATCATAAAATTATCTATCACTTTGATATTCAACTCATCCACAGAAAACATCATCTTGACCACGAAATAAATTGCTCAAACAAATTTACAATAGCAGCCTTAACAGTCAAACAGCCATTTTATTATTTTTATAACTAAATAACCATAAAGCATAAAATCATGAAATAAATATCAGACATCAATCATAAACTTGTACTCATCACATAAAAATTACAGATTTATTTGAAAAGCATAACAGTGGCTACGAAAATGACAAATACATCTAACAGAATTGACATGCTTGCACAAAATGATTTTTATAACAAATTATTGAACTAAACCATGACATATGATAGTTCTAATGCATAGAGAACTTCATGAGGAATTCAAAAAGTTGAAAAACACATTCATACGATTTTTCTATGATTTTACATGAATTTTCAAAGATCAGCAAAATCATGAGAGGATAATTACGGGATTTATCTTTTGCATTAGGAATCCCACCCTTATATGGAAATCTATGAGTCATGAAATATTTGTAAAAAAACCACAAAGAAGTTCCCTTACCAAACCATACCCATGTTCTTGATTTTCCCGGGGATTCTCCATGGAAACGAATGATTAGCGCGTAGTTCTTATAAATGATTCTTGGAATGAACCTAGGAAGCATAGGAAGGAGGGAGGGAGGAAGGATTGCTGGCCATGGAGGTAGCATTAGCACAAGGAGGGAGGCGATGGGGGAGGGAGTCCGGCAGCAGAGCCGCTGCTCCCGGCCTCGGGCAGGGCGTCGCCCTCCTGCCGAGAGGTGCCGAGAGAGGGAGAAGGAACCGAAGAGAGAGAGAGAGAGAGGAAAATGGGAGAGGGAGAGAGCAGAGCTGAGCCGGGCTCCCCATCTCCCCACGCCGAGGGACACGGCACACAGCACGCGTCGGGCCGAGCAGAGCCGAGCGACGTAAAGATGGCAACGGGGCGGGTTCGGATCGGGTGAAGTCTCTGGGCACCCAAAACCGAAACCCAAACCCGCCCCAAAATCCAATTCGGGTGAAAATCAATCCCCGAAACCGAAATCCGCGGATCCCCAAAACCCGACGGATTAACCGAAATCCGAAAATATTATTACAAATTAGCAGAAACATGTAAGTAGCTACTAGCTAGAGATGATACCGAATAAGTGAATATCATAGATGATACGGAACATGCAAGTAGCAAGCTAGCAAGTAGTCGATAGCAATGTCCGGATTCCAGAAACATGCAAGTAGCTAAGCCAATGCTATGTGGAGTACTGATGTATAACAGGACAAAAAAATCAACACCTAACTACTAGTGCCGAGCCAGCGCTGCGCTGTGAGGGAGAGAGGCGGCCATCCCGCCGGGCTCCAAGACCGAGAGAGAGAGGGCCGTGAGGGAGAGGGAAGCAGACGGGGGAGGCTGTGAGGGGCGCGGCACACTGGATCCGCCATCACAGCGTCGCCTGTCGCCCGTGCAGGACGCGCGCAGCTGTGCGGAGAGCCGGGACAGGGTGCACGTGCGGGCGGCGGGGTTGGGGAGGGGAATCGGGGGTGGGGTGACCGGCTGAGGGAGAGGGAGTGAGGGTTTCTACGTTATATAGGTAGGGTTATTATTGGGTCATTGCTAGGCTGTATGTTTTTGGGCCCCGATGGAGCTCCACGGGCTAAACTAGAGATCCGCCCCAAAACCGTAGGATTACGGGTATCCGAACCCGAAAATCCGTGGGCGAAAACCAGACCTCGAAACCGAAACCCGCAGACCCGAAACCCGCGGATATCTGCCCCGAACCCGATCCGCTGCCATCTTTAGAGCGACGAGAGGAAGACACGCACCGCGTGTGTTGGCAGGGGACTACGAGATCGACTGAAATAAAACTACCCCAAAATTTGTATTTACGATAAATACCACTGAGTTTGATCTCTTCCAAATTCAAAACCGTTTGTCGATTTGATCAACCGATTGTACCATGTTGTAGAGCGATTCAAATAGAACAACTTTGCTTAAAGAAGCTTGGTTGAATTCAGACCGGTTAAAGATATATTAATTCCCAAAGTTTGATACTTGAAACTGAAGTTCAGAGCCCAATTAAAAGTTAACTTTTGATATTTTTAAAAGAGTGAAATGCGTTGTGGGTCCTTAAACTTTTGCCCACTTCTCACCTAGGTCCATGAACTTTTTTTCACTCATCTGGGTTCATGAACTTTTCTCCACTTCTTATCTAGGTCCATGAACTTTTTTTCTTTCATCTGGGTCCATGAACTTTTACCCACTTCTCAGCTAGGTCCACAACAAGCCACATAGGACTCTACTGCCTGCTTGGCCGCTAATGTGGTGTCCTTTTTTATTTCAAAAACTAGTTGAAACTTTGAAAAATTGTATAAAATCACAAACAAATGTAAAAAGGAAAATCTAGTTGGTTAGATTCCACGTGAATAGATCTATGCAATAGATATATAATATAATATAATATGTTTTATTTTTTGTTGTTGTAGCTATAAATCTATGTAGACCTATATATTTCTATGTTGAATTCAAAACTACAGTTCCTATAATACAATTGTGGTAAAATTTTTATGGTAGTAGGCTAATTATTGTATGCTTGAGTAATGGTAAAAAATTCAGCTTCATGGAGCATGTATGACTGAGTTATTGATTTACCTAGGTTTATACTTGTTTAATAGTTAATAAATAGTTAGTCTACTAAACTTTAATTCGAAGCTAAGATTTTTATGGATGATAATAAAACATAGTTACTATAAAAATATTACATGCCTATTGAAATTCATGTGGAGTCTAACAAAAGTAGACTTATCTTTATGTTTTTAAATAATTTTATGCAATTTTTTTAAAGTTTCAACCATCTTTTGAAATTAAAAAAGTTCATGTAATCCCACATCAACAGTCGCGTAGACAGTAGAGTCTTATATGGCCAGCTGTGGACCTAGGTGAGAAGTGGGGAAAAGTTCATGGACCTAGATGAGGGTAAAAAAAAGTCCATAGACCTAGATGAGAAATGGGGAAAAGTTCATAGACCCAGATGAGCGAAAAAAAAGTTTGTGGACCTAGGTGAGAAGTGGAGAAAAGTTTAAGGACCTACCACACATTTCACTCTTTTTAAAATTGCTTTTGAGGATCCAAACGAAGTCCAACTAGTGTGAAATTGGACTCATTGTCTTTATCTTGATGAGTACTTCAACTCATATTAAGAAATCCATTTGAGATGCCATATGAAGTTGTAAGAGAAAATGCCGCAAAGAAGGCAATTCAATACTGTTTTCCATGACTTAGAGAGATTTAGAAAACTCAATTTTGCACTAAACTTGGAGTAACAATTGGAGACACTTAGAGATTGAATCAGGGCTTGGTCCAAACATAAAGTCTCCTCTAGATATTATAATCTTCAACTTTGCTAAAAGGGTCAATCTCATATTTTATTCAACAATTGAATTTTCAACATGACCAGAGAAATCCACCGAGAATGTCTTAAATAGAATTTTGATACGACTGAAGTATTTTCTTAATCCTGATCAACATGAACATTTCCCGACTTTTGTCTTTGAGATGAAATAGAGTTGTTTGATCATATTTGTAGGGTTTGGTTGAACCCATATGTATCCATCTATTGATTAAAGCAACTATATAAAGAATGAAACTTATTGCTCCACGTAACCTTTAAAACTCAAACTTTGCGAAACTTCTCCGGTGATCAAGATAGACATAGAAGGATGCAAAGAATCTTGAAAAGCACCTTCATCATCCTTTTTCCAAAAAGTTTTTAATTAAAAGCCTTTGATCAACACTTGACTTAATTTATCTGAGCTTAACCATTATTTATCTTAAGATAACACCTGGGGTGTTACACAGGCCTTCGGAGGAAGCATCTAAGATGGACCCGAAAGATCGACTAAGGAAATAAGGGATCATGAAGATATCTTTCGACGGGCACACGGCATTCTCGGTGATGGAATGGATTGAGGCCCAAGTTGGGATTTGTTTCCTTATTATTAGGACTTGTGCGGCGGCCGGTTAGGGTATAAGCTATGGTCTATAAATAGAAAAGGTTGGGTAACGAGAAGGACATCGAATCAATCAAATATACAACTTAGTCCTTAGTTTCCGGCCTTCGGCCACCCCTAGGAGTAGGAGTAGAGTAGATTTCGGTGAACCTTCGACAGATTGGGCTGTATCGACTAGATCGACCTCCGGTTTGCTTGTAAGTTTAGCCTTGGTTCATGTCTCGTTTGCACGGCTGTATTGTGTAACTCGTGCAAGCTCGGTATGAGCTAGTTATCGGTTTGAATCTTTTGTTCATGGGGCTGCATTGCTTCAATCTCACATGAATCGTGGCTTCAAGCTAGTTATTGGCTCTATCAGATTGACGATCTAATAGATTCATTAAGTTATCGATATTGTCTATTATGCTTTGTTCAATCTATTGCTACAATATCATGTCCAATCTCATCTAATGAATTGGCCCATGCTTTATTTCTATCTAGATCTATTTGCCTCCATTGCATTCTTTCTTTACATTCAGAGAGGCAATAGATCTAAGATCATATCGGCTAATTCATTAGTTGCGGTTGTCACGTGTTGCGGGTTCGAGACATGTATCTGGTCATTAGATTGATTTCAGTGTGGTTGGATCTGGCTCAACTTATGTGATACGACTGCATCTTACGAACCCAATGTCATATGTGTTGAGTCATGTCTGTCCAGACTTAGATCCGTCCGGTGTCGGATACATGGATCTTGTTCAAGCTTCACGGATCCCATATCGGCTGATATAGCTGACCTGGTTATGCTTTAATCATACGATGTGTGTACTTTGTTGTTCCGATCCGTTTAGATCTATTAAGTATACTGGATGTGGCTTGATTTGTCTACTTTTATGGCTGCATGGAAACACCCCAATGCTAGTAGATTGGTCAGGTTATCGGTTTAATTGTCATCATGGCTGGATGGGAACACACCTCTGTTGATGGTTAATCTTTATCCGGTATATTTAGTAGGTTTGGTAGTTCGATGACGATAATGTTGCATGCATCGCATCTTTACCTTAATCTCATCGCATGATCGGCTATTTACGTACTTTGCGCTTGATATCTTGTGACAGCCGTCTGTGCACCATTGTTATATCTATTCCTGTTCGGAGTTGACTCTCTAGTCAATCTCCTATATTCATCGGCTATATGAGAGCCGCACACTCATGGAACTGTCTGGCAACAATCGGTAGGTTCCATAATTTGACGTTTCATCTCCTTGTCAATTACAGGTCAAATTGACTGGCACGCCTGGAATCGATCATCGAAGTGGCTTAAGCCGCTTAAGGGGTCCAGGAGATCAAGCTCTACTGCTGCACGGTCTCCGCAGGCCCTACGCAGTGCTGACGCCAGAAGCCCCATTTTTGGCATCAACAGGACTATAGTGGGTACACTGCACCTTGCAGTGCGTGTACTGGAATTCAATGCACGAGTTTCGATGCCATCATACTTGAAAGCCCAGTGTTTTTTCAAAAGGATACAGTGGGTACATTGCAATATGGGAAGCAAAAAAAATTCCAAAAAAGACGATGAACACCTCATATTCTCCTGACAAGACATGTGGCTTGTACGTACTGGTAGCTGACGTCAATGATCGAAGCCGGCTAACCTCGCTGCTCGGCACTGGTAGATTTACTGTTTGGATCAGTCTGAGCTCAAAGCTTGGCGTCACCCGGTCTTATCGTTCGCCGGTCACTTTATTCGGGGAAAATTTCTTCGGTTAAGTTGCGTTGTCGTTCGCCCAAGCAAACCTGAGAAGGTGGAGCCAGAAGAATACAAAGTGCTCGGAGACTAGCTATGGGGAAATGAAACCCCCATACCCTTATAGAAAGAACTAGGCCGGTCAGGGCTAACGGCCCATAACCTGGATCACAGTCGCGCATCCGGAACTATATAAGGAGGGCAAGGACCCCCCCCCCCCCTCGAAAAGGTCTTAGATCAATATAACAACCACAAAGCAGGACGTAGGTATTACGCTATCCTTGGTGGCCAAACCTGGGTAAAAACTCCGTCTCTCTCTAGCGAAACCATCGAGTTCACTGTCTAGTGCACCTTCACCGATATTTTACCAAATTAGTCCTTCCTTCAGCAGCTCTGCTCCTTTTAAGATACTCCTCCATGTGTATGAAATACTGGCATGTAGAACACACTGAAGAATACCATTTCGTGGAAAATACTTTGCTTTGAGAACTTGGCCACACAATGTGTCTGGATTAGTGAGGAGTCTCCACGCTTGTTTGCATAGCATAGCCATATTAAATAGATGTAAATTTCTAAAACCAAGGCCTCTATTTTTCTTTGATTTGGTAAGGTTTTTCTAGCTTAGCCAATGGATTTTGTTAATTTTGTCCTGCTAGCTCCACCAATACCTTCCAATCCATGACAAAGGCCTTTGGTAAGATCCAAACAAGACATAGCTTAAGTACGAATGGATTGTGTAACAACTTTTACTAGTATCTCATTTCCTGCCTTGGAAAGAAGCTTTTCTTGGCAGCCCTGAATTATGCTCCATAATTTCTTTTTAATATACTCAAAAGTCTTTTTCCTTGATATTTCAACTGACAACGTACGACCCAAGTACTTTTCACCTCTAGTTTGTAGATCGATTGACAGATTATATTTCATTTGAATCTTCATATATCCAATTGTATTCAGACTGAACAATATAGATGATTTATCTTTGTTGATAATACACTTCTAGAATACGTGCATCTGCCTTCGTTAGAATCAGGGAATCCTGATACCTTCAATCTTCTCCATCATATTTGCTCTTTGTAACAAAATTGACAGCCTTTCTACACATAATAAAATAAATAAATAAATAAATAAGGTGATAGAGGAACACCTTATCTTAAGCCCCTTTGAGGAAAAATACGGCTCTTTGGCCCGTTTTGATACTCTAGCTCTAGCTCGGCTAGAGGCTAGAGTTAGTTTCTAACTCAAGACTAGCTCTAAATTAACTCTAGCGAAAACGTGTTTGGATGTAAGGGTTAGAATGACAATAAAGACATTTTTCTTGATAAGATTCTAGTAGACCACACAAAAACTAGCCCAAAAAAAAAATTCAGTGGTCCTAACAGAACTAGCTCAAATAATCATCTCTTGGTGAGATAGTTTTTTTGGTAGGCAAGTTGCAACTAGCCCAATCTAGCCATCATGTTTAGATATTTTTGCGCTAGTTGAGCTCAAACTAGCTCTACCCCTGAATCCAAACAGGACCTTTGTTTCACGGGTATAAATCCATTCTTTTGTGGACGAGCATACCTAGGCGGTGTTTGGTTACAGGGACTAAGAAAAGTCCCGGTCACATCGGATGTCTAGACACTAATTAGGAGTATTAAATATAGACTATTTATAAAACTAATTTGTCAGTCGAAGACTATTTTGCGAAACAAATCTATTGATATAAAATAGTCTATGATTTGACAATATGGTACTACAGTAATCACATGTTAATAATGGATTAATTAGGCTTAATAGATTCGTCTCGTAAAGTACTACATAACGTTGTAATTAGTTTTATAATATAAATTATATTTAATTTATTTAATTAGTATCCAACATCCGATGATAAGGCCAGTCTCAACGGGAGTTTCATTTGCATTTAATAGCCCGTCACATATGCAATTCTGCTGATGTAGCAACGCTTTAATGAAGAGAGAGAGGAAATGAGTGTCGTGAGGATGAAACTCTTTTGACACGATTATCAACTCTCTCTGAGTCATAGAATTAAATGCCTATAAAACTCTGAAATGAAACTTTGTATTAAGAGTGAGAGTTTCATTCAAGTTTCATTTTATTCTAGATGACATGACACTTTTGGAAACTATGTAATGAAACTCTCTACTAAGACTGGCCTAAGAGCATTTCCAAGAGTCTTTCTAAATCTCACTCTCTAAATCATCATTTCGAGAGTCATTTACATAAAAATCGTTTTGTATATCTTTTAATTTTCCAACAACTTTTCTAAATCTCATGCATACTCTATAGAACCATTCTCGTCTTCTATATTTAGCTAGCGAAAAATCTGGAATAGATAACGGTTATATTTAGAAGACAATTTAGATAAGCTGTTGGAGAATAGTTTTTCACCAAAATTTCTATTCCTAACATATAAGAAAGATATGAATAGTCTCTTGAAGATACTCTAGGGGACTTAAAAAAAAGTGAGTCAACCAAACACCCTAGTCACCCAACGCGTCGACCATGGTGAGACGACTGACTTGCGGTTGAACAAGTCGTCGGCATCTAGAACGCCGGATCAAGAACTTGAGAGCGCGCGCTGTCTTGGGTTCGCCCTCCCTTTCCAGTTCCAAAAAAACAAATCGTGTGTCCGTGTGCGACGTGAAGCTTCCAGAACCAGAACCCACCAGGCACCAGCTCCGTCGTCCACCAATCCCATCTTCGCCTGCACGACACCTCCTTCCTCCCTCCCTCCCTCTTCTCCGTCCGTATTTATACACCCCAGTCCGTCCCCTCTTGTTCCTAACTGCTGATCCGTCGAGTTGGATTGGATTCTAAGGTTGGGCTTTCGGATAGCTGTGGTGTGCACGGCAGTTCTGCGAGTCGCGAGGAAGAGAGGAGGCGACCGGATCCATGGCGAAGCGGATCCTCAAGGAGCTCAAGGACCTGCAGAAGGATCCGCCCACCTCATGCAGCGCAGGTTATTTAAATTCCGCCCGCCCTTCCTCTTGCACTGCTACGGCTTTACTTTTTGAAATTTTCCATGACGGGAGACGACTTCTTCCGTGCGCTCGGTTGTCAGCGCGATGCGATTCATCGAGCGTAGTTGCCAGATCTGCTGCATCCACTGGGGACGGTTGTAAATAGTGATCGCAAATTTTGAACGGTGTAGGTTGTTGATGGGATAAAGAGCATGTGTCGTGTAAATTTAGGAAAAGGATCGTAGCTTTTCCGTATGGTTCATTTGGACATACGGCCATACGAGTGTTCATTCCTGCCGACCCTTTAGGTTTGCTTGTTGGATCCGGAGAGGGGCCTGGCCTCCTACTGGTCATTTTTTTTTGTCATGTTCAGGTTCCTGCATCAGGGTCGCACATGGCAGTTGCATCGTCTTGCCAGCAAGAAATTTGCCTGTTCTGTTAAGGCGGGTTGAGTAATTTTGTCAGCATCAAGCAAGCAACGTTGTTGTTGTAATAAGTGTAGCGCTCATATGAATGGGTTAGAATCTCTAACACCTAACTTGTTATCCTTATAAATTTGGTAAAATCACAAAATTCCTTCTCTCAAACCAAACCATCCAGCTTGCTATTTTTACCAAATTGCTATTCACGACCTCCGCATGTCTATATTTAACAAATTGCTATTCAACTTGTTATCTATATCTATAACTAATAATAAAGAGACAAAATTTCAGCCTAAATTTTGATCTCTGTCATTACATATAAGCAATGGAGACTTAAGTCCGTACGGTAGTCTAGAAGGAAGAAAAAATCGACCGAAAAAAGAAATTGAATAAAATAAAAGGAGCTCTAAACCGAATAAAATACAGTAGAGTTGGAGACGAGAAGGGAAAAAAATCTCTAAATCTGTGCGGTAGTAGTTTGGAAAGAAGAAATCGGCTGAAAAAAAAGATTGAATAGAGCTCTAAACTGAATAAAATACAACAGTTGGAGAGGAGATGGGGGAAAAGCTCTAAATCGAATAAAAATACAACAGAGTTGGAGACGAGAAGGAAAAAAAAACTCAGCCAAACAGCGAGATTGAAAAGAGCTCTAAATCAAATAAAAGTGCAGCAGAGTTGGAGACCAACACGGGAAAGAAATTTCCCAAATCCTTAACGCTAAACATAGGAGAAGCAATTTGAGACCACAAGATTTTTTTAGATCAATAAAACAACAGCACAGATGAATTAAAATCACCACGAACAAATCAAAACATATAGATTCAACATAAATTGATTAGACCAAATCAAAGAAAGAACTAAATCGATGAAATCAGATGGGTCACGCCTCGAGGCCGCCTGGGACGCTCGTGCTCACGCAACCACCTATCCTCCTTGGACCACGTCTTCTCCTCCAAAGGCCAAGCTCATGCGGCTGGCGCCCCCGAGCCTGCGCAAATCCGTTGGACAGAGCAGAGAGCCACGAGTTTAGGGTATATGAGGATCAGAGGAGGTCACTACCTCGAGTGGAAGCAGAGAGAAGAGAGCGGCGTCCTTGTGAGGGAGCCGGCGGCGTGACCGCGTGAGGGGCAAAGGACGGCCGGGCGGCGCAAAAGAGATGCTCGGGGCTCGGCTCTCCGAGATGCGTTGAGCGGGCACTGCGGGGGAGGCAGGTGTGTGGGGTCTGGGGTGCGTGCGTTTCTTGCAAACGGAGGAGGGATGAGTGGGCGTGAGGTGGAGGCTGGTGACGTGGTCCAGCCTATGGCGGCATGCCACATGGTGTGGTGGGTCCAGCGGCCAGAGAGTGGGTGCAGGCAAGAATAGAACGGGCGGCGCATTCTGCTACCGCGCACGCGGATCAAGACGATAGAGGGGCCACGCGAAAAGCCGGCGTAGGAACTAGGAACAGATAAAAAAAGAACTTGTGTGGGCAACAGATAGTAGGAAAAGGCATGCGTTTTTTTCCATTGATTTCGGTTGGGACATCTGGAGCCTGAAGTTGTGTTGCGTGTGGATAAGAACAAGGTCAAAGTGGATCGAATTCAGTGAGTTTTTATACATTTGGTGATTTATTTTTATAAAGTGATCTCGCACATAAAAAAATACAATAAAAATGATTTCAAAACTATAGTTACATTCTGGTTAAGAAAGTTTAAATTAATAGCTGTTAGGAGACAAATTTAAATTATATTCACTAAACTGATAGTACTCCCTCTCTACTTGAACTATAAAGTCATTCTAAGAATCTTGTAAACTCAAAACATTTTAACTTTAACTAATATTAAAAAAAATTATAAAGATTTATACATCAAATAGGTATATTATGAAAATATAATTGAGAAATAATCTAATCATATTTAGTTGACACCATAAATATTATTATATTATATTATCATATAAATTTGGTTAAACTTTAATGTTTTGATTCTTTAAGATTTTTGCAATGATTTATAAGTTGGGATGAGGCCTAGGGAGTACTCCCTCCGTTCCAAATTATAAGACATTCCGAGAATCTTGGAGAGTCAAATTATTTCAACTTTGACCAAAGTTATATGCTAATATAATAACATTTATGACATCAACTAAGTTTTATTAGATTCGTTATCAATTATATTTTCATAACATGTCTATTTAATATCATAAATATTTATAGTTTTTTCTATAATTATTGGTCAAACTTGAGATGTTTTGACTCTCCAATAATTTGCGACGGAGGGAGTAGTACTTATATAAATTGTACTATTCTCTAATGTTATCGTCATAGCTAGATATTGTTCGTCCAAAACTGCCACAAATTTTTTAGACCTAAAAAAGGTGCATAAAATATACATGTCACCTACACAAAAACAAGTTTAAAAATATTTACATCTGTAGTTTTTCTTTAAATTAAATTAAAGTAACGGATGTGACTATTGGTGCACACAACATGATAGGCAGTAAAATAAATCTTGAGGGTCAGAAACTTACATTATAAAGTATATACCCGTTGTAACGTACGGGTAATTTTGCTAGTCCTTATAAATTTGGCAAAATCACAAAATTCCCTCTCCAACAACTCTTCAAACCAACTTGCTATTTTTCCAACTTGTTATCAGTCTCCCGCCTTTCCTTTTTTTTTTCAAAAGTTTGGCAAGTTGGAATAGAAAATTGTTGGAGAGGGGTTTTTTTCACTTGCCAAATAATTTAGCAACTTGCCAAACCATAAAATTTAGCAAGTCAATTTTTCTAAGTTGTTGGAGATGCTGCATGGACCATAGTAGTCTTGTACTTGAGCATACAAACCTGCTGAGTGCTTCCAGGGCCATCAGGTCCTACACCGTGCCACTAGCAAATCTAACATGCTTGGTGTAGTACAGAGCTAGAAAACAACACAGTCTTCAGTTGTGTTGCAAATTTCTATTCTGTTTGTGGAAGATTGATATTGAAGTTTCAGAGTATCAAAACAATCTGTATGACTAAAATGCATTTGTTTCTCCATCTACAGGCCCTGTTGCCGAAGATATGTTCCACTGGCAAGCGACGATTATGGGTCCATCAGATAGCCCATATGCCGGTGGCGTATTTTTGGTCACTATTCACTTCCCACCGGATTACCCATTCAAACCACCGAAGGTACACAAGTGTTGTCTTGTTTATTTGCTATGGGCACAGTTTTGTAGGAGTATATAAGATCACTCCTTGTTTCAGTTTTAATTATTTTCCATTTGTTTATGCTCGTCAGTTCATATGAATTATTGGCTAGATCCCAATTATTTCCACTTATTTCCTAGATGGCTAGATCCCAATTAGAAGAATTACTAGCATGGAACGTCTCCAACTAATTCTGAATTTCACACTTATGTGCTGCTTGTCAACAAATATCGACACTGCCCATGACATGTTATAATCTGTGCACCACATACTATGTTTTCTGTGAAATTGTTAGTTTTGTACTTTTTCATTCCTTTCTATAGTGGACTGCTGGATTGATTTAGCCAGTTTAATGTGAGATCCAACCTTGTTCGTTACAAAACTTAGTTCTATCTACACATGCTCATTAGCAATCCAAAGGTGTGTCTAGTTCGATGGATAGCACCTAGATATCCCGGATATCCAGGAACAAGGCTTGTTTGGTTGGATGGACAGGCTAAATCTGGATATCCAGGATATGGAATATTCTGGGTAGATGCTGGATATCGTGGCCCTCAGAAATCTGGCGGATGAGCATATCCATGTTTTTCTACTCTATCATTAACAAATAGACAACATGGATATCCATATCCTGAAATTCATGGATGTCCATATCCCATCCACCCTTGTCCTCAAACCAAACGCACCCCAACTGAATCTGAAATACCTGTCTGTGTGCTCATCATTTATATATTTTGCAGGTTGCATTCAAGACAAAGGTTTTCCATCCGAATATCAACAGCAATGGGAGCATCTGTCTTGATATCTTGAAGGAACAATGGAGCCCTGCTTTGATAGTTTCTAAGGTTACTACTTAAATTTTATTCTATTCTCCCTGTAACTTTGCTACAAACTTACTTCAATACAACTCTAGTGTAGCCTATTTAAGAAGTTGGGATCATCTAGCCTAAACATACCAACCTCCTGCACACTAATCTGTCAAGTATTCTAGTTTGCATCCTTAGTTAATGGCATGCATGCCCACAATTTTCAGGTGCTCCTCTCAATTTGTTCCCTTCTAACGGACCCAAACCCCGACGATCCATTGGTCGCAGAGATTGCTCACATGTACAAGACTGATCGCATGAAGTACGAATCTACTGCTAGGAGCTGGACTCAGAAATATGCAATGGGCTGACATTGCTGGCTGCTGGGACCATGATGTCCCAGTTATTTGCTCCTTACACAAGCTGTGGGTCTGTCCTAGATCTAATGCACTGCCTTTTGTAACTGAAACCAGAGGTCTAAATTAAACTGTCCATTCATGCATCGAACTACTGGTCTATTAATGGAAGGCGAAAAATGGATAGTCCCCGAGTCCCTCAGCGTTGTCTGTGGTCCAATTTATTTTGGTATTTTGGGCTGCTTCGATTGTTTATATGACTCGATAGTTAGGGTCTTCAGTTGGTGGTTGGTGGTGGTCCGGTGGACATGGACTGTGGTTGTAAATTTTGCTGCTGGATAAGGGTTATGGCAAGTATATTGGTGCTGTCTTTTAGGTGGTCTTATATAATACCATATAATTTTAAAATAACTTAATAGACAATATATAATGATTGGTGTTTAAGTTCTCTCGTATTCCTTAATTTACATATAAAATAAAAATTAACTTATGAGTTATGTGATAACAAGTTTTTATAGACCTAAATCTTAGCTTACGAGGTTGTTGTTTCGTGAAATAATGACATATTTCCTTCTCATCTTTCTCTTTCTTCCACATAAGCAAAAATTCCACATGTTATTGCATTATACGGGTTATAAGACTGTTGGTGTGTAGTAATGTACCTGCCCTTAGAACATAGAAATTGTATATTTCACATATTGATCGGATATAGAATTTTGTGGTTTTGTCGGTCTGATGTCCTTTGAAATGGGTTTGTGCTAACGGCCTCATTTTTTTTGTCCGTACAAAAAATTCATTTCAGCAGAATCAGGTTGCAATCAATCTGACAGACTTAAGCCTGTGCAAATTCTCGATACCTATTATCCGAATCTGGACCCGAATTACCCAAACCCGAAGTACCTGATTCTAAACTCAGATAGTGATTTTGATTAATAGTTTGGGTAATTCAGATAATATCTTCCGGTAGTCAAACTACCCGAACTACCCAAAGTTTTATGTACATCTTTGTATTTATTATGTGTTGTTAGTTGAACACTTGAACTCATCACTTTATAAAAATATAATTTTCTCTCTTTGAACAAATGAATGTAATATATTATTCTCTACAAATTGTTGTTCAAACTAGATATAATTGCTGCTAAAATTATATATAAATTGCTACTTAATTTTTGTCTAATTTGCTTATTTCTGTAAATTTGGGTAATCGGGTAATACCCGAATCCGAATTATTGGGTACCAAAATTTATGGGTAGTATTTTTTCCGGACTAATATCGGCAGCAATTTATGGTGCCGTCCTCTAGTCAGGATTCTCATCTGGTGTAGGCACTGGTGCCGATACCGATGTTGTTGCAGTTGGTTCCTACAGTGGCGGCGTTGCTTCCTGGATCGGGGTTTCTTCCATTGGCTGTTCAGGAGCAGATGCCGATGGCTATTCTACTATTGGGACATCGGCAGGAGTTGGTGATGCAGGAGTGGCTAGCCTCAGGCGCTTCTTTTTTGGGGCAGCAGGTGGTGAACCGGCCCGTTTTGGTTGTGACGCCTGGGGGGCATCGGCAGCAGGAGTTGGAGAAGCTTGTATGTTTGCAGCAGCTGCCGATGACTTCGCTATCTGAAAAATATTTGGTACAAGTTATATAAAGCAAAAATTGCCGATGAGCAGGATGTAATTGGTATAAGTAAAGGTTAAGTTTACTGCAAAAGCCCGTGCTAAGATGGCCGCAACAGCCGATGGAGTAGTAGGCGTCGGCTTGGGCTTGAGAGTAACCTTGGGTACCTTCTGAGGGGTGAAGGCAGCCAGTGTGGGGGCATTACTGCCGATGAGTGATATAGGGCTCATCACTCGGAGATTGAAAGGTTTGCCACTCCTGCTCATTTTGGGGATAGGATCATCAACCTGTTAAACATAAGGTCAGATGCCGATGACAAGAAAAGTAATGAGGAATGCATCGGAATTAAAAACTTACTGCATCATCAGAAATGACGTGATCGGCGTCAATCATATGCCGATAGTAGTGTGATGACTTGGCAAATAGTTGATATCTCCATTCTTACCACCAAAATTTGTATTCCTCCGTGATGAAGGATGTTGGTGCCCAGGAGGACAGGTCAATATCTGAGGTATCAACATTTAGGGGAGGTTGACGACCTTGTTCCAGTCCATGGCGCTAGAGATGATCTGCCTTGGTTTTATGACTTTGGAATAGCAGAGCTTGATCGGCAGTTGGCCGCATGCCAATTGTCTTGCTGCTGCCGCTGGGTAATAGAACTCGAAGGATGGAGGATCATTCTTCCCAGTTCCGAAAATGTTAACTGGAATAGCTCGAGGAACAATGCTGGCTTTCATGATCACTTCGTTCTAAGGCACGTTCCAATCGGTAAGATTGAATAGCAAGGGAAATCGGTTATCCTTATCGATGTATGGCCACCAAAGCCGTTCTGAGGCAGAGATTCCATTATAAAATTTCTGGAAGAATCTGCCAAACTGATCCGCATCGGCATCAGTTCCTGGTAGTACTATGATGGCCTCTCCGAAGTTGAGTGGAGGACGAGTTGCCGATTCATCATCATTGAACACATAATTCTCCGATATATCCCTTGGGAATTGCTGAGCAAACAAGTCAAACCGAAGGACTTTGTACATGTGTGCGTTCAGCCACATGTTTATGAACCACCAAGGACTCCCGAGGTTGCCGATGGACTCGCCTAGCAGTAACTTCTTGGACACTTGGTGTAAGAGGCGGTATACCAATCCAAGAAGATATCGACCGAGAGGGAGTCTTGTTCCATCGGCTAGGAGTTCTGCTGCTGGGAGGTACATTGTGGTTGATCCAACTGTTTTGCCACAGAAGATGAACTTCTCTAGCCACATGTTCAGAAATATAGCATGCTCTCTTTGTCCTACAGATCCAGTTTTTTGGTACTCCTGGATGTAACCGGTCCAACCGCCGATATTACGAGTGTTCACCTTATACTCGGCCTTCATATTAAACAGAGTGAAGGTATCGACAGAGTAGACATCGAGACCGGTCAGCATATGCACATCGGCAAGGGTAGGAGTGGCTGGTCCATGTCTGAATAAGAAGGCATTCATGGTGTCGGACTAGAAGTAAGAAGTCGCTATCATCATGTTCTCGTTCTTCTCCAAATCGGCAATGGAGAGCCTGATGCATTGGTCTAGGTTGCGCTCTGACCAATAAACCTGCTGCGTTCTAATTACCCTGAGGTACCAGTTCTTCCACCCCTTGGTGTATTTAGGCCATGAACGGAAAGCATCCTTCCATAAATCTAGGCTGAAAGATTCGGATCTGAAGGGAATACAGTTGGTTTCCGCGTTGATCAGATAGCTAGGATCAGGATTTCCCATTGGGCCTAGACAGTTGAAGTTGGACTGCTCAAGGGGGATTACTACTTTGTTGTACAGTTCCTAGGTTTCGAAAAGAAAAGGAAGGATCAAAGAAGGAGATAAAAAAAGATTGCAAAATTTATACAGAAAGGGAACTGGCAGAAGATGGGATGAGGAAGAAGTGGATTTACCTTGGGGATGTCGACGTGAATCACCATTGGAGCTTGGGGAGTTCTTGCGACTTGTTTTCTGCCTGAGGAAGGTGCTGTTGCTTGAGCTCACGGAGCTATTCTTCGGAGTCGCCGCCGAGGTTGAAGACACCGAGGTTGAAGATGGAGGCAGGTGAAAAGTGAAAGTAGGCTCAGGGTAAAAAGCAGATTGGACTGTGGTAACTTTTATAAGCTTAGTCAGGGGTATTTTGGAATTTCTGCTCATACTGTACAGGAATATAGAGAGGCCTGCGGTGGATGTGCGCGATAATCAAGGAGATATGATTGGATTTGCAACTGTTTGCGCTATAGCCGAGGGATTTTATTAATAAATTGCAGTTCTGTGCGCGGAGATCGAGGAAGTTGTGTAGTTATCTCGGAAAGAACGGCTACAGTAGAGAGCATTTCGGCGCGTAAAATGTTATACACTCCAAAATTGGGGGGCATGTGTTGACACCGTTTTTCGGCACGTGTCAAATGGGCTAAGACTTGCGTGGATCGGTGGTCATTTTCTATCGGCATAAGGAAGTCATCAGTAAAGTTTACCGATGGGAGTGCGCTGTAAGAAGGGTAAGTTTGTTGCCAATGAAAGCTAGATGATTCTTGCCGATAAAGGTTAATTTGTGGAGACAAGTTACCAGAAGTGCAAAGATGCCGATGGGTGTAGATTGCCGATGCCGATGAACCCTAGGTAATGTGATGGTTAACGTCAGCAGAAGATTGCCAGTGACAAAAGAAGGAAGTCGCGGATTGAAGGAATCTGCCGATGGAAAGTTTTCATCGAGGGAAGGACATAAGGAAACTGGTGATTTTATACCAGTATTGTTATAGTAGTTGGAGACCGACTCTTGCACGAGTCGTTTGTTTCCTTTAAAATAGGGATGTCTGTTTAGGAAAATAATATTATTATTTGGGTCCGGCTCCTGCGCGAGTCAGTTATTTCCTTAAAGTTAGGAGTTTTTGTTTAGGAAAGGTACGAGTCGTGTCTCTGTACAGCTCTCCATGCGGGAGTATAAATATGTGCCCAAGGGCTGCGTAGAAAATATCATATCAATCTATCAAACAAATCAATTTACTCTTATTTACCTTTACTGCAATTTACCCTTTATTGCATTAGTCTTAGTTTATCTACGAGTTCTTCAAGCTTCGACGGGCTGCATCATCTTGATCTCCGTCAAACCCTTGTAAGTTCCGCGTGGGAGTACCTCTGAGCTTTGACATCCGGGCGCATCGTTGTTGTCTCGTTCAGCTCTACTCTAGTTATCCTGATCAAGTCTGAGTCTTGGCATCCGGGCGTATCGCCGTTGCCCTGTTTAGATTTTGTTCTAGTTATCGTCCTTGTCGATTAACTAGTCAAATCGACTGGCACACCCTCGGATATCGAATTTCGGGTATAAGCCCGAGGTGTTCGTAGATTCTGACGCTTTCTGTGTCAACAGTTTGAAAATCTCAATCAAACCTTTTGTTAGTTCTTCCAGGTCATTTCTATAAAGGCCTCTGCATGTATTCTCGTTTACCCACATAGGTCTAAAAAGGCTATATGTTTGTATTTATTGAATAAGCAATAGTTTCCTACATACGTGCGTAAACTATGAGAAATGTTCAAATGTTAAAGATGTAGTTAATTATAATATCATCGTTACATAGTCTACATTGTTAATATTTTGTATTGAGATTGTGTCTCTTGTATAGCTAGAACAAGCAATCCCAACCAATAAAGTATTTTTCTTCGTCGAGATAATGAAAACATGCGAGGAGCCGATAATAACTTCGAAACCAGTTTGCTTACTTTTAATTGCTTGGGCCATGTAATAATCATGCAACTGACACATATATGTAGACAAATTCTTATATTCATCATCATCAACCAAAACATTGCATATTTCATTTTGGACTACTGGTTTTGTTGTTTTAAGCCATAATAGAGCTCCACAGCCCGTTCCATGGTTAGGCCATTGTCCATGGCCAAGCTCTGTATCTTAAGTAGATCTTCCATACAAATTTCTTTGACCCTTTTTTATTATAACTATTCTCTGTTTGCCTTTGAAATTCAGACTTAAGCATCCAATCAAGAAAAGTGACAAATAGATTAAGGAATTTAACACAATCATTATTGTGAGTGTGTTGTACCTCTTTTTCCTTCATCAAGTTTGTAAGGCTGGCAATCATCAGCCTCTTATTTTTTTGGTCCACACTGTGAGCATTAGTGATTGAATCCAAGAACCTTTTCTATGCGGTTTCTTGTGCTCTTATTGTGTGCCCTGGTGGAGGAGACCTCCCTCTACCATGTGATGATGAAGGGTGAGGAGAATGAGAATTGATTTTGTTGGGCCGGATGAAGATGGAGGAGGATGACGAGGAGAAGGAGATTTCTGTTTTCTCTAGGGTGATGAATAGAGAGGAGGACAAGGAGATGGCAACTGATCAGGACAAGGAGATGGCAACTGATCATCTCTATGGGACGAAGATTTACAGTCATCCTAATCATCCAAAGACAACTAGTGATCAAGCTTAATTTAATGTTTACCCCAATCCACATGAGCGTCCTTGTTCTGTATGAGGAGTGGCTTGTCTTCCTTAGCGGGGCAATCAATTTGTATGTTGTTGTACTTCTTATCATATATAGAATCAATGTTGATCTGGGCGTAATCCAATGGAATTGGGCGACTAGTAATGGCCTCATCTTCACCAGGCTAGGCCTAGCCATCTGCCACCTTGTTAGTTGTCCATTGGTGTCAGATGTACAACCTAACATTAACGGGTTTGGTGATGTTGTCCCCCCAGTTGAGGTGCATTCACCTCTTCATCATCAAGCATGGTCGATCCATAGCTACTACGACCCTGAAAGGATCAAGATGCCCAAGAAGGGGGGGGGGGTGAATTGGGCTTATTTTAAATTTCCAAAGCAAATATGAAATCCTAAACAAATACCAATCACCCCGTGCCTAGAGTTTGTGTGCCTTAAACTATGAAAGCGGTAGCAAGGCAAGGAAGGTAAAAACACCCTACATGATTCTAGTATGAATTGAACAACAAGTGCAGAATGTAATGCGGTATGAAAGAGCTAGGGATAGAGATTCTTGACACGGCGATGTTTTGCCGAGGTATCGAGGAGTCGACACTCCCCCTAGTCCTCGTTGGAGCACCTCGCAAGGTATTGCTCCCCCTCAATCCCGCGCAAGGGATGAGTGCTCTCTACGGGCTGGTTCTTCGCCACACAGGCTCTGTGAACCGCCCACAACTGATGCACAAGTCGATGAAGAAGGGTCGCCGACAATTCTTCCATCGATCACCTTCCTCCAAGCACCACCGGACCGTCTAGGTGATGTCGATCACCAAGAGTATGTAACAAGCTTCAACCTTCACTTGACTCAATCAAGCCTCACAACTAGAGTGGATGCACAACTTGATCTCCTGGAAGAACTAGGGAGAGGATGGATGGATTCTCAAATCTCTCTCTCTCTCTAGGGCTCTTGCTCTCTTCCCACACCTCTTAATGAACTCAGCAAATGAAATGAGCAAAGGCAAGGTGGGAAGGCAAGGGGTGGAGAATAAATACTCCCCCACACAACTAGCCTCGGGCTGGTGAAAACAGACAGCTTAAGTTGGTGACGGACGCTCTGTCGCTAGGCGATGAACGCTCCGTCGCTTGCCCCAACAACTAGTTCCTGTTCAAACTGGCAGGCGACGGACGCTCCGTCGCTTGGCGACGGACGCTGCTCCACAGCGTCCGGCGCCAACTAGCTGCTCTCGGGTTTCTAGAATTAATCTGACGGACGCGTCCATCGCGATTCTGCCCTCTCTGGAACTCTCTGTTCGTGCAACGGACGCTCCGGGTGAATACCCTTGCGTTCGACGCCAGTGTCCGGCGCGACGGACAGTGTCCGTCGCCTCTGTTCTTAGCGTGCAACGCCCAGAAATGGCCTCTCAACTTCGGTTTTTGTCGCGATGAATATAGAAGTTATTCTAGGCTATCTTATGGCCACCATAGGCTTGCTTAGAGCTAAGGATGTCAAGTATGCACCACACCTAAGTTATGAAGCTCTCCTAAGTCAAGCTACTAGTCTCAACCCTGTTGATAGTACGGTCAAAGAACAAATAAAGCCCTATCTATACTAAGTGCCCTTCATCTCCTTATGGCACTTAGACCTATCACTCTAGGGTCTTCATCATGTCTCTTTGAAATCCGAAACGATATCCATCTTGGGGGCTTAGTGATAACTATTGATGCCCATTCACATTGATCACTATGGCTAAGCTACGCATAGCCTCTGCAAAACACACATTAGCCATAATAATCTTCCTTTGTCATTAATCACCGAAACCAATAGGTCCATGATTCTTCAATCTCCCCCTTTTTGGTGATTGACAACAATAATCCTCGAGTATAAGATTTGAAAGATAGTTAGGATTTCAAGTGACTTAGTTAGGGTGAGCAAGGGTTAGTGAATAAGAGTGAATGATACTTGCTCATCCAAGCCAAGCCACACATGTACTCAAAGATATGAAATAGAATCGGAGTACCTCATGATATGCTCAAGTATATATCAGAGTGTGTCGTGGAAGCACAAATACCATTAGAGCATGGAGACATATCATGAAACAAGTGACAACTCACAAGATATATTAGTGAAAATCAAGAGTTTGTCACACATAAGTATCTCACAAGCATCACACACATTTAAACAAGTGCAAGAAACCGTAGACATGATGCATGAGTATGGGGAAGTAAAATCACACAAGTAAATCCAAATCCCTCCCCCTATCTCTGATACTCGAGTACTCTACCCTCTCTCCCCCTTTGGTGCCAAGCACTAAAAACATCTAAGAAGCTAGAGCATCTGGAGGTGGAGCAGTCAGGTTGCGAGGACGAAGGTCGAACTGAGAGTAGTCGGGACTATCGTCACTATCCTCTGCTGCCTGACCCTCTAAAGCTGGTGCTGACTGTGAAGCGGTCTGGGTAGGCTGAGCGGAGGTGTACTCAGTAGTAACTGACTGAGAAGCAACTGCAGACTCTCCTAGCTCCCCCTGAGGCTCTGAAGGTGTGACTATAGCATCAAGAGCCTTAGACAGTCCAGCCTCAGTAGTAGCATGCTCAACAAACCGACGAGTGTAAACTCGAGGCGGAGGAGAAGGTGTCACTACTAGAGCTGTGAGTGACTGCTGCTGATACCTCTGCTGGCTGACCCTCTGACTGAGCTGGTGTCTCAGACTCCACTGCCTCTGCTGCAACTGTGGTAGCATCTATAGTAATAGCAACTAGAGGAGGAGTGGTGATGGTCTGGGTCGAGCAGTTAGGTCCAATCTCCGACGAGGCAACTGAAGAGAGGTGGGTGCCCATCGCCAGATGAGGAACCTCGAGTGGCTGAGTAGCTAGCTCTGCCAGGTGAGTCCTCTCCTATAATCTCTCTATAGGATGCTGTCAAGTCACGGGTGGCCAACTCAATGGTAGCCCCCCTGGTAGGTGTGAAACCCGTCTGAAACTCGTCGGGGGAGGCTAACCATGATGACACCTGGGTCATCGGCGTCTGGTACATTGGAGAACCTGGTGCCTGACTCTGTTGTCCATAGGCTAAAGCTTGAGTAGGCACCACCACTACTGGAGTCGGCTGTGGTTGGGAGGTATACTGCTGCTGATACACTCTGGGCAACTGAAGCTATGGAGTGAAAGAGGGTCCAGAGCTGGAACTGAGTAGTCTCTCCAGGATCTATGTCTGCGTCCTCTGTATCTCAGACTGTTGCCTCTGGTAGGCAAGAAACTGCATCTGGAACTCATCCTGCCTAGCCTAAGACTGGGCCTGAGATGCTAGCTGCTATGCTGCAAGTCTCGGTACCTCCTCTGCCTGACGCCGCTACTCCTCAAACTGACGTTGCTGCTCCTCAGCCTGACGGAGAAGCTCCTCTGTCTGTCTCTGCTGACTCTACTGCATCTGTGTAAGTAGGGCTATCAACGTAGCCTGTGAGGAGTCTTGAGTAGGTGGCGGAACTGAGCTGGACCCACCAACCTCGTGGTTGTGAGACCTAGGTACGTACTTTGGGATCGGCCGGTAGTCGTCGTCTGAGCTGTTGGAGGGTAGATCATCATGGTATGTGTCATCTGATGCAGGATCAATCTAAGCATCGAGGTCAGCAAGCTCTGCCTCTGCTAGCCCCTGAACGGTGGCCTCCTGATGCTCCTCAGACTCGGGTGCAAGACCTGTCTGGTGGGTGTAAGGACCCTGACATTTGTCTCGCCCTCTGCCACTATGAGACATGAACTGACTCATGTTGTAGTCGGGGAAGACTGTGGCTGAGCGGGTAAGGGTGGTAAGGAGAACATTTGACTTGGCACATGCTATCATCAAGTAGGAGATCCAGTGTGCGTACTGTAGCTGCCAGTGTCCCCTGAAGCCTGTTGAGATGATGTTGTCCATCTCACTCACAAGTAAATCCCACAAGTCGAACTTCTCCATCCTGACAATATGGGCAAGAAGCCACAACTGAAGTCTGGTCAGGGTCTCACGAGCTCCAACTCTGGGTAGAATAGTGCGCCGAAGAACCTCGTTCAGGACACGGGCAGTCGGCGTGACGTCACACGGGTGATGACTAGACCCGTCTCCGAACGGCTGTCGAAAGCAGGGCCGCACAAAGTCTGTCGGGGGCACCACTCCGTCGTGTGGTCAATGCAGTGCCTCCTAGTCACCGTAGCAAAGACTATGGATCCACGTCTCTGAAGCCTCTAAGTGAAAGATCTCGCAGAACCGGGTGTTGTAAATCCTCACATCCCTGCCTCTGAATCCGAAGTGTATAAACTTGTGATCCGGGGAAACCCACAAAGAGTCATAGAACTGCCTGACCCAATCCTCCTGATAAGTACCCACTCGACCAATCAAACCAGTCAGCCCCTGAAGATACTCTAAGTGCTAGGCTATCTCTGGACTACCGACCTCAATAATAGCCTGGAGGGGGCAGACTCTGTGTGCCCGTAGCGGTGCACGTGTCTCAACGTATCCCCTGTAGAAATCCTCGTGCATAATGGTGTAGAAGTCGGGACTGGCACGAGGGTCTCGCTGTGCTGGGAACCAAATCTAGAACTCTGTAAACCTCATATGTTGGATCTGCTTCGCTGATAGTGCGTTGACCTGGTACCTCACTGGGTCGGGGAGATGAGGACGTGGAGGAACTTTGTCATTACGCCTCGGTCCATCGGGCCTAGGTGGCACCGACATCCAAGAGCGTGTGACACATTGTGACACAAGCTCCTCGACGGTAGTCGGCTCTGTGTGCTCGGCCTGCTCAGACTCAACTCCCTCTGTAGCCTCTGGGGGCTCAGTCTCTGTCTCTGTCCGAGAGGGGACTCACGACGCGCTCCACAGTGAGTAGGTGAACCTATAGTTAAACTGGCGCGACGTCCACCCTGCTTGGCAATCTCTGCTGCCTCGGCCGTTGCAAGTGCTGCCATTGAGTCTGGATCCATTAGTGGCCTCTTCCGCTTCTTCGATACGAGCTTGCCCTTGCCCTTGTCCCGGGTGGTGGAAGGACGACGTGGAGGTGGAGGGTCGTCACCACCGGGAGCACGGCCAACATTCTTTGTCCGTGCCATTGCTAGGCACGAGAAGAACCAACTGGACTGCCAACTGCCAACTGTCAATCAAGAATATCCCCAAGCAAAACGCTGACACTAACCAACTGACAGACCACTGACCAAAGCACTGAAAGAGTGGCACACTGACCCTGGACTATCCTCTCGAGGCTTTGCCTCGTTCCTTACTCGCGGGCTTTGCCCCGAGTTATCTGCCACTGCTCAAACTGCACGATAGATAGATAGGCATATATAACATTATAAGCATATAGCTAGAGTTAAGAATTTCTAAGTAGAAAGCATGATTTAGATAAGAAATTGATCGAGTCTGCCATTGTACCTCAAACACTGTGACCAAAGATTAGAAGGGGGTGAGAATTCCTCGATTGATCAATCAACCAATCCGCAACCTAAATAATGGATGAAGAAGAGGTAATAAGGTTTAGGTGGATGAGAATTAAGGAACTGAAAAACAAGGGTTTTGAATGGGTGGCAATTGAGTGACAGAAATGATCAAACCCTAGGTGAAAGTGCTTTGGCAAGCAATGAGAATCACCTAGCAGAGGGATGATCACCAGAGAGGCAAACACCTGCCTTGAAGATCAGAGGAGCACGGTCGTCACAGATGCGAGAGCGCGCTGTGCCGGGGCGCAGGAAGACCCGCACGGCAGAACCGCGCACGCGGGGCAGAGGGAAGGGTCGCTGCAGCGGCAGTGCTGGATCTGAGATCGTCGGTAGCGAGGAAGCTCTAGTGAGGGGCGGCACGGCGCTGGCGAGGGTGAGCTAGGCAGAGAGAGCATGCGGGGGTGAAAAGGGTGGCGGCGGAAAGGAATCAGTGGCGTACAGATGATTTAGAGATGAACCGAGGACGAAGACAGTTTTCAAAACAATATACGCTCTGTTAGTTCGTGACGGACACTTCGTCGTGACCGACAGACGCTAGGGTCCAGCTTCCGTCGCCCTAACATTAAGGATCTAGAGAGCTCCCAGACACGACGGACGCGTCTGTCGCCCGAACAGGGAGGGACCAGAGAGCTCCATGGGGCGCCAGACGCGTCTGACGCCTTGGCGACGGACGCTAGGGAGCGTCTGTCACCCCTTAGCCGAGCGACTTTAGTATACGGATGATCGCGACGGACGCTGAGGTATTGAGGGCCGAGCGTCCGTCGGTAGCGTCCGACGGGTTTTTTCAAAAGATTTTTCAAAACTGATTTTTAACCCTTTCTCCCAACCAAGTCCTAATCCCAATAAGATGCAAATAATACATGGTTGGACTTCATATGAGAACCATCTCTCAAACTCTCATTTTTAAATAGTTTTCCATAGGATTTAAACTTAGTTTTAGCTCAAAATATTCGAATGGAAGCTCCAAGGAGACATCACAGGGCCAAGAGAGGGTATAGTCATGACTTGAGCTTGGAATGCTCCCCCTAAGTGGCGAACCTAGCGGATGCTCAAACTTAATCAAAAAGAAACAACAAGCAACAAATGCAAATGCAATGCATTACTTAGAATTTGAATCTAGGTTGCTTGCAAGTTTAAACCATGATTAAGCTTTTTCACACGCTTTGAGGGTGGTTATCTCAACCGCATTAGCTGAGCCTATGTGCATTACTAAATTAAACATGTTATATTACATATGAATGCAAGGTTGGTTCACACAAAATCATCTTTTAGTGAAGTTAGAGTGATCAAGCACATTTAACTCGCTTCTCAACCTACAAAAGGTCGTTTCATCAAGTGGTTTAGTGAAGATATCCGTCAATTGATCTTCGCTCTTAACTCCAACTAGTAATATGTCTTTCCTAGCCACATGATCTCTAAGAAAGTGATGGCGAATATCTATGTGCTTGGTGCGAGAGTGTTGAATCGAGTTGTTTGCAAGTTTTACGACGCTTTCATTATCACACAAGAGTGGAACATCTTTTAAAACCACGCCGCAATCAAGAAGTGTTTGGGTCATGTATAAGATTTGTGCATAACTTGCTCCCATGGCTATGTATTCCGCCTCGGTGGTAGACAAAGCCACACTATTTTGCCTCTTTGAGGACCAAGAAACAATTGATCTTCCTAGGAAATGGCAACCGCCAGAGGTACTCTTCCTATCAACCTTACACCCGGCATAATCCGAATCGGAATAGCTCACAAGTTGGAAGGGAGCTCCTTTGGGATACCAAAGGCTAATGCTAGGGGTGTGCCTTATGTACCTAAGTATTCTTTTTACGAAACTTAAGTGTGATTCCTTAGGATTAGCTTGGAACCTAGCACACATACACACACTTAACATGATATCCGGCCTAGATGCGGTGAGGTAAAGTAAACTACCGATCATAGAGCGATCGAGAGTTTGGTCAATCGGTTTACCTCTCTCATCAAGGTCGAGATGTCTATTAGTAGGCATTGGGGTCTTGATTGGCTTGCAATCCTCCATCTTGAATTTCTTGAGCACATCATGGGTGTACTTCTCTTGAGATACGAAGGTGCCCTCCCTCAATTGCTTCACTTGGAAGCCAAGGAAGAAGGTTAGCTCGCCAATCATTGACATCTCGAATTCCTTGGACATCAAATCACCAAACTCCTTGCAATGATCTTGGTTTGTTGACCCAAATATAATGTCATCGACATATGCTTGGCAAACAAAGATCTCTCCATCTAGCATCTTGATAAATAGTGTGGTATCAACTATCCCAATCTTGAAGCCCTTCTTGAGTAGGAAGTCCCTTAGCCTCTCATAGCAAGCACGGGGTGCTTGCTTCAATCCATAGAGCGCCTTGGAAAACCTATACACATGATTAGGACAATTTGGGTCTTCAAACCTGGGAGGTTGTGAGACAAAGACAAGTTCATTAATGAAACCATTTAAGAAGGCACTCTTCACATCCATTTGAAATAATTTCATTTTGTGATGTGAAGCATATGCCAAAAGGATACGTATGGCTTCTAGTCTTGCAACCGGGGCAAAGGTCTCCCCAAAATCCAAGCCTTCAACTTGGGAGAACCCCTTGGCCACCAATCTTGCCTTGTTCCTCACAACCACGCCTTGATCATCTTGCTTGTTCCGAAACACCCAC
Source organism: Microstegium vimineum (assembly GCA_022036555.1). Classification (NCBI taxonomy): domain Eukaryota; kingdom Viridiplantae; phylum Streptophyta; class Magnoliopsida; order Poales; family Poaceae; genus Microstegium; species Microstegium vimineum. The sequence continues at coordinate 31,103,461 of CM039126.1, forward strand.
TTGGTGCCAATGATTCTTGCTCCTTTGGGCTTTTCTACTAGTGTACACACTTCGTTCCGGGTGAAGTTGTTTAGCTCTTAATGCATGGCATTCACCCAATCCATATCCGCAAGTGCATCCTCCACACTAGTAGGCTCAACAAAGGAAACAAAGGAGTGATGCTCAACATAAGAAGCAAGTCTAGATCGAGTTGTTACCCCCTTGATGGACTCCCTATGATGAGGTCTTGTGGATGAGCTTGAAGTATAGGTGTAGATCTTCTATTAGTCTCTCGAGGAGGGGGATGTGGTGCATCAACATCACTAGCTTGAGCCTCGGCTTGATCTTGAGGGATGAAGGTATCTTTTTGTGCTTCCGTCACTTGTTCTTCATCAACTTGAGGCGTGCGGGGTGGAGAAGGCTCTTGATTTGCACCATCTTCTCCTTCCTCCACCTCATGTGGGTTTATAGCACCAACGGGCATATTCTTCATAGCCTCCCTCAAGTGTTCATCACCTACATCATCAAGATTCTCAAGCGCTCCTTGGGAGCCATTAGTTTCATCAAACTTCAAGTCATATGTTTGTTCAACTAAGCCGGTGGCTTTGTTAAATACACAGTATGCCTTGGATTTAAGCGAATAACCAACAAGGAAACCAATGTCACAACACCTTTGAAACTTCCCCAAGTGTTGGTGCTCCTTGTAGATGTAGACTTTGCATCCAAACACCCGGAAGAATGATATATCCGGTTTCTTCCCATTCACAAGCTCATAGGGGGTCTTCTTGAGAAGCCTTTGGACAAATAGCAGGTTGGCCGCATAGCATGCAGTGTTGATTGCTTCAGCCCAAAACTTCTCGGGGGTATTGTACTCATCAAGCATGTATCTAGCAAGTGTAATCAAAGTCCGGTTCTTCCTCTCAACTACACCATTTTGTTGTGGAGTATATGTGGCGAACACTTCATGCTTGATGCCAACTTCATCACAATAGTCTTCAATCTCGGTGTTCACAAACTCGGTCCCATTGTCACTTCTAATCTTCTTGATCTTCACATCAAACTCATTTTGGGCTCTAGTTGCAAACTTCTTGAATATGCCTTGTGTCTCTCCCTTGTATTGAAGAAAGAATACCCAAGTGTATCTAGAGTAGTCATCCACTACCACCAAGCAAAAGAGATTGCCTCCAAGGCTAGCATAGGTAGTAGGTCCAAATAGATCCATGTGGAGTAGCTCTAGGACTCTTGAGGTTGACATGAAAGCTTTGGTTGGATGAGTGTTTGCCACTTGCTTGCCGGCTTGACATGCACTACAGAGTTTGTCCTTCTCAAACCCCACATCCTTAACCCCTCTAACCAATTCCTTCTTGACAAGCTTCTTCAAAGTTGACATGCCCACATGTGCTAATCTTCTATGCCATAGCCAACCCAAAGAAGACTTGGAGAGTAAGCATGTTTGCAAACTAGCTTCATTGGAAGTGAAGTCCACTAGATAGAGGTTGTTGTGCCTAAATCCCTTGAATATCAATGATGAATCTTCCACTTTGGTCACAACCACCTTACTTGGAGTGAAGAGACAATGAAAACCAAGGTCACAAAGTTGACCAACCGATAGCAATTTGAAGCTCAATGATTGCACTAGCAAGACATTGGATATTGATTGATCATTGGAGATAGCAATTTTTCCAAGCCCTTGAACTTTGCCCTTAGAATTATCACCAAATGTAATCTTGTCTTGATTTGCACACTCTTCATCTAGTGTGGTGAACATCTAGGAATCACCGGTCATATGTTGAGTGAAACCACTATCAATCACCTAATGACTTCCACTGGTCTTGTAGTTCACCTACACACAAGCAACTTGGAGTTAAGCTTGTTGTTTGGGAACCCATTCAAAATAGGGTACCATAGCCTTGGTAACCAACTCCTTAGCAACCCATAGCACTTTGGGCTTGTTCTACATCTTAGGCCCAAGAAACACTACAAGTGGTCTACCCTTGGAATCCTTGTTGATGACAAAGTGTGCATCATGAGCAAAGGGCCTTGTGTGCTTGGGCAAGGTCTTGGGTGGTGGAGTCTTGCAATCATAAGCAAAGTCACCAACTTGACCACACTCAAAGCATCTTCTTGCCTCGGGCTTTGGCTTGTCATAGTTGTTGTTCATGGACTTGTTCTTGTAGTAGTTCTTTGCTTCAATCTTGACTTTGGCCTTCATCACTTGATTCTCCTTGTACCCAACACCCATCTTGTCATTCTTCATGATAGTGTTCATCAAGACCTCACTTTGAAGGTTGTGGCCCTTGGTGAACTTCTCCATTCCACTTGCAAGCTTGATCTTGTCATTCTTGAGCTTTGCATTTTCTTCTCTAAGTTTGTTGATCAAGGTGATAGCATCCTTGTCATCTTTCTTGGCTGACTTGATGGTGAAGGGCTTGTTTCCCTTGAGGTTGATTAGCTCTTCCTTGAGCTTTGAGTTCTCTTCCCTTATCTTCACATAGTCATCATACTTGTCGGCTTCAACTACCTTCTTGCCCTTGCACTTAGGATTTTGCTCACTAGCAACTTCATCAAGCAAGTCCTTACAAGAAGTAGCTATATCACACTTAACAATCGGGTTAATAGCAACATATGTAGCAATATCATTTGTAAGCAATTCATTAGCTACCACAAGTGTGCCATGTTCATTTCTCACTTGGTTGTAGTCATCTTTTAGCAAGTTATACCTTGTGTGGAACTCTTGTGATGACCTCTCAAGCTTATCATGTTTCTCATTTGCTTGCTTGAGTGAGGCTTTGAGCTCCCTAGTGCTAGATGTGAGAGTGTTGCTCTCAAGCTTCAAATCATCATTAGCACTAGACAAGGCATCAAGCTTAGCATGCAAGTTTCCTTGGATCTCAAGTAGTTTGACATTTTTAGCTTTGTACATCCTTATGATGTTGGAGTATTTGTTGCAAATTTTAATTAGCTCATCATAGGAAGGTGCTTCATCATCACTATCACTACCACTTGAGTCACCACTATCATCATCATCCTCTTTTTGTACCTTCTTGTCACCTTTAGCCATGAGGAATAGGTGTGTAGAGGATGAGCCCGGTGATGATGGAGGGGGTGGCGGTGGAGTAGAAGAACCAATCACCAATGTGGCCACCTTCTCATCTTCACTTTCACTATCGGAGGGCTCACTTGAATCTTCAATGTTGGTGAGCCAATCTCCAACAATGTAAGCCTTGCCATCCTTCTTCTTCTTGTGGAAGTCGAAGTTCTTCTTCTTCTTGTAAGGTTTATCTTGCTTCTTATCATCATCGCTTGAATCATCTTGTGCAACCTTCTTGTTCTTGTAGTTCTTGAACTTCTTGTTCTTGAACTTGTCTTTCTTCTCTTCGGTGTAAGCATGAGCTAGATGACAAAGAATCCCACAATTGTAGCACTTCATTTGGGATATGGGCTTCCTTGAAGAGCTTGTGAAGAATTTCTTCTTCTTTGAGTCAAACTTGACTCCATTCTTGTTTAGACTCTTCAACATCTTGGTGGTCTTCTTCACCATGAGAGCAATGTTGTCTTCATCTTCATCATCACTTGAGTCCTCAACCACCAATTGGATCTTGCATTTCTCCTTGGTGGAGGCTTTGAGGGCCAAGTCCTTCTTCTCCTCTTTATCTTTGTCTTTCTTCTTGGAGGAGGATGAAGAGCCATCATTGATCTTCATGTACATCTCATGAGCATTGATTTTGCCCAACACTTGTGTTGGTGTAGATGTAGAGAGATCTCCTTGGTGAAGGACCATGACGATGTGGCCATACTTGTCAATTAGCAAGACACAAAGAATCTTGTGCACCACATCGGCCGGTTACATTTGGTTGGGCCCAAGTCTATTCAATTCCTCTACAAGCATGTTAAGACGTGAATACATCTCATTTGCATTTTCATTAGAAAGCATAGTAAAGGAATTGAGCTTTGTCATGACCAAGTGATAGCGTTCCTCATGCTCACTCTTTATGCCTTCATGAAGCACACAAATAGTGGTCCACAACTCGAATGTGTCTTTGGCATTACGTACACGGTTGAAGACATCCTTGCATATGCCGTGAAAGAGGATATTCTTCGCCTTGGCATTATGCTTCTCAAAGTAGGGGTCCTCCGTGAAATAGGATCCTCCCTTTGTCATGGCTTTGAGAACTCCAATGTCCACGACCTCTAGATAGGCTTCCATTCGGACTTTCCAATAAGGAAAATCCTCACCATCGAACATATGTGGTGGACCATCCCCATGTGTCATCTTGCTCTAGGCGGTGAAGCCTAATTAAGAGCAACAAGGCTCTGATACCAATTGAAAGGATCAAGATGCCCAAGAGGGGGGGGTGAATTGGGCTTATTTCAAATTTTTAAAGAAAATATGAAATCCTAAACAAATGCCAATCACCCCGTGCCTAGCGTTTGTGTGCCATAAACTATGAAAGCGGTAGGAAGGCAAGGAAGGTAAAAACACCCTACACGATTCTAGTATGAATTGAAGAACAAGTGCGGAATGTAATATGGCATGAAAGAGCTAGGGATAGAGATTCTTGACACAATGATGTTTTTCCAAGGTATCAAGGAGTCGACACTCCCCCCTAGTCCTCGTTGGAGCACCTCACAAGGTATTGCTCCCCCTCAATCCCACGCAAGGGATGAGTGCTCTCTACGGGCTGGTTCTTCGCCACTCCGGCTCAGTGAACCGCCCACAACCGATGCACAAGTCCATGAAGAAGGGCCACTGACAATTCTTCCGGCGATCTGCTTCCTCCAAGCACCACCAGACCGTCTAGGTGATGTCGATCACCAAGAGTAACAAGCTTAAACCTTCACTTGACTCAATCAAGCCTCACAACTAGAGTGGATTCACAACTTGATCTCTTGGAAGAACTAGGGAGAGGATGGATGGATGGATTCTCAAATCTCTCTCTCTAGGGCTCTTGCTGTCTTTCCACACCTCTCAATGAACTCAACAAATGAAATGAGCAAAGGCAAGGTGGGAAGGCAAGGGGTGGAGAATAAATACTCCCCCACACAACTAGCCTCGGTCTGCTGAAAACAGACAACTTAAGTTGGTGACGGACGCTCCATCGCTTGCCCCAACTGCTAGTTCCTGTTCAAACTGGCAGGCGACAGACGCTCCATCGCTTAGCGACGGACGCTGCTCCCCAACTGGCTGCTCTCGGGTTTCTAGAATTAATCTGACGGGCGCTGCCCAGTGTCCGACGCCATGGCGACGGACGCGTCCGTCGCGATTCTGCCCTCTCGGGAACTCTCTGTTCGCGCGATGGACGCTTCAGGTGCATACCCTAGCGTCCGACGCCAGCGTCCGGCGCGACGGACATCATCCGTTGCCTCTGCTCTCAGCATCTGACGCCCAGAAAAGGCCTCTCTCAACTTCGGTTTTCGTTGCGATAAATATGGAAGTTGTTCTAGGCTATCTTACGGTCACCATAGGCTTGCTTAGAGCTAAGGATGTCAAGAGTGCACCACACCTAAGTTATGAAGTTCTTCTAAGTCAAGCTACTAGTCTCAACCCCTCTTGATAGTACGGTCAAAGATCAAATGAAGCCCTATCTATACTAAGTGCCCTTCATCTCCTTATGGAACTTAGACCTATCACTCTAGGGTCTTCATCATGTCTCTTTGAAATCCGAAACGATATCCATCTTGGGGGCATAGTGATAACCTTTGATGCCCATTCACATTGATCACTATGGCTAAGTTATGCATAGCCTCTACAAAACACACATTAGCCATAATAATCTTCCTTTGTCGTTAATCACCGAAACCAATAGGGCCATGATTCTTTAGGCCCCCTAAGAAATAGGCTAAAGCTAGTCAGAGCATGATTTGGTAGTATTGGTGGTGGTGTTGATCCCATAGAATCCATAGTTTGCACAACTCATGGTTCAACGGTCGCATCAAACAACTATTCAAATTATTTTTTTTGTCTCATTTAGCCACCTGAGGTACTCTACCTCTTGTTCCGCTCTAGGCCTCGAGGGGCTGCGATAAGTTGAAGATTCTTCCTTGAATGCTATTTTCCAAGGAATAAGTCCAACTCCTCTTGTGTGACTATTGACATTTCTTAGCATTACTTAAGTTAAGTTGTCATCTCTAACATGATACTTGAAATGTGGTTGTACTTATAATCATGACACTTACTCAAAAGATATAGAATAAAGGTTATCTGCAAGCGCACAGATAAAATACATCTATTATAACATTTCACCCAAAAATGTTCTAGGTATCATTATTTATACTTTACCATCGAGAGCTTAACAGGGCTTAGTTATAAGAGAGTAATGTCTAGAGAGATTGACAAATAAACATACTTATGATAAAACTTCAAGCAACCTCACTTATCTCTATAGGGGTAAGACAAAGGATAAATGATATATATAGTTGAGATACCAATGGGAATTCTAGAGGTAAAATAGGACATAAATTAAGAGATTAGATTTCTAAGTTATTTCATATTCACTAAGTCTTTTGCTTACTCTAGTATGTACACTATCATCTATATCATAGTTAATCCGTCATCTATGCATAAGGACGATTATTAAGGAACAACAAGCACAAGGCAATCTTTCCCCCATAACCTATATAGTCTGCTAGGCCTATATTCGGGGAGTGGAATACAAAGGACTGAACAAGAATGTCACACCCGCGATCTACCACATGGCCTAGAATATAGGGTACATTCGCAAATAAATATAGCCTAAGCACCATGCCTACACTATCTCTACCACTTAACTCACTCAAGGATTGAGCTAAGCGTTTTGCGAACATATGCATAACATCATTACCAATCATAACTTTATCAAATATAAAACTAGAATAAACTAAGAGCATAATAAAGAGAAACATAATAATATTAAAGTAGCACAAAGTCGAATAACGAGATACAATGGAATTACTAGACTCCAGATCCCCGATGGCGATCTAGGATCCTGAGCAACACCCGACTCTACTTAAACCTAACTAGTTCTAATTCTAAACTTTAAGTAAATCTCTAATTCCCTCTCTCTAGAAACTCTAGTTTCTTATCTTGTCTTCAACAATGAAGATGATCTCCCTCTGGGGGGTCTAGGTCTAGTTTTATACCCTAGTGGGATGCACCATGACCCTTAGATCAAAATGACCTTGAACAGCAGCTTAGATGCAATCAATAAGTTGGTGGAGCAACACCATACGAAGGAGGATGCCAATGGCAGGTGGGCTAGGCTGGCTAGCCGGGTTGTGGAGCTCGTCGACCCCACCTGGCAGCCTTTGGGCTTTGTCCTTGCTCTAGTGTCCTCAGGTGTCTTCTAGAGCCTTCTAGTGTTGATGTGCGTCCCGTTTGTGTAATAATCTGTTTCGTGGTAGTTGTACCTTGATTCCAACTACTATTTTTCCTGTTTAATCCCCAAAAAATCACAATTCACCAAAACTCTATCTTCAACAATGAAGATGATCTCCCTCAGGGGGGTCTTGGTCTAGTTTATACCTAGTGGGATGCACCATAGCCGTCGGACCAAACCGACCTTAAACAACAGCTTAGATGCAATCAATAGGTCGGTGGAGCATCGCAATACGAAGGAGGAGGCCAATGACAGGTGGGCCAGTTTGACCGGCTGGGGGCTCCCGCCTCGCTCTGGTGTCCTGTGGTGTCTTCTAGAGCCTTCTAGTGTCGGTGTCCATCCCCATTTTCATAATAATCCGTTATGTGGTAATTGTACATTGATTCCAACTATTGATTTCCTATTTGAATTCATAAAAAAATCACAATTCACCAAAACTCTATCTTCAACAATGAAGATGATCTCCCTCTCGGGTGGTTTGGGTCTGGTTTTATACCCCGGTGGGATGCATCATGGCCCTTGGATCAAACTGACCTTGAACAATGTCTTAGATCCAATCAATTGGTCGGTGGAGCACTACCATACGAATGAGGAGGCCAATGATAGGTGGGCCAGGCCAGCCTGCCTGGTGGTTGGTCCGCTGACCCCACTTGGCAGCATTCAGGCTCCCGCCTCGCTCTGGTGTCCTCTAGTGTCTTTTAGAGTCTTCTAATGCTAGTGTCTGTCCTCTTTGCATAATAATCCATTATGTGGTAATTGTACCTTGATTCCAACTAATGTTTTTCAATTCCTATTTAGTCCCTGAAAAATCACAATTCACAAAAACTTGTGAAATTTATTGATTTTAACCATATTCTATGGTAGTGATTTCTTTTATACCCTTTTCCATGGTTTAATTGATGGTTTATAATAGGAGTTAATTACCATCAAAAAATTCCCCAAGCTTAACATTTGCTAGTCCCTTAGCAAACCTCTTAAAGAATCAGGAGTTGCTTTAATGCTTTGATACGTCAAAAGTACACATGCGTTCAAACAAGAATTCTCCTGCAGCTGAGTAAACTATTCTAACTTTCAAACTTACCCATCTTACATTTAACCATGGGTCTTATAGTCTTCACTTGAGTCTTGAGCAATTGAAAGACGGAACAATTAAGTCAAGAACTATATCTCAATTTCTTTGATCGACCTTCAATCCAGAGTTTTGTAGGATTTTCAAAATAAAACTCAGAGATTTCTTTTTATGACCCTCTCAGGTCTCTTAATATGTGGTATTTATGGATCCTTACCAAGGCAATAATGGTGCTTGCCTTCTCTCAATGTATGTAGTATTTTTGGACCATGCAAAGTTACACTATGTCTTCTCTCTCTCACCCTATACCTAATAGGCATATACTAAGCTCATAGGTGGAGAGAAACAACACATACATACTTGCATAACATATTTTTGTAAAGTCAAACAATGGATCTAAAGAAACAAGTCATACAATCAAATCAAGATGTGCATGTGTGTGGAATATACTTGTGGAATTTGTAAAAACATGGTGGAAACCTAATTCTGCTTTGCTCCTGGAAAATATATCTCTTTATTGGAATTTAGAATTTTGAGAGAACTTGGGCTGTATTTTTCTCTCTTTTTTTGAAGAGAGGCGGGCATCTAAGTACCCATTATTTTGGTAGGACACTTATCCATGTTTTACTCTCTTTATTTCTTCTTTTACATAGCCCCAAGCCTCTTTCTGCAATAAACTGTTGAGAGCATTTATATAGCTGGGGTTATGAAACAAACAGGTAGGTGGAAAACTAGAATACTTTTGGTTGCTCACTCTCGGAGTAGGATTTGAACTTTTTTGGGTAGATCTAGATGGAGTTACTGGATGCGTAGTTCTAGCGTAGAAGTAGCATAAATGAGTGAAGTGTACGTGATCTTAATTTTAAAAGCATGATAAGTTTATAAGGATCAACAAAGCTTGACAAAATCAATGCATATACAAGCAACAAAAATATGTAAGTAGAGGTTTTTTCCTATTCTAAGAGCATGTATATGGCTGGTAGGGATTCAAGCTCTCATCATATAGAAACTCATCATGTAACATTATAAATTTTCAAAAGATAAATTCTCCAGAAATATAGCATCACTAAAACTTGAGAGAATTCATAGGTGAAAACTAGGTACTTGAGAAGAGTTATAACAGAGCAACTATTCATCATTTAAAGCTCATATTTCAAGTTTGTATTTATTTAATATAGCATACTTTTAAAACATACTCTAAAACTTACTAATATATAACTATATATATAGATAAAGATAATTATAAATACGAGGCATAAAACTTACCTGGCCTTAGGGGGCATCTCCCCCAAGCTTGCTGTTGTTGCAGGTGTCTTACTAGTACGGTGGACGGTACTAGGGGAGTGACTAGAATCTCTCTCAGTGCTGGTTGTTTTGTTCCTGATTCTGCAGAACAGAGCTGAGGGTGTTGCCAAACTGGATATTCCAATGTAACACCCAGGTGTTATGTTCAAGATTATGAAAATAGGTCCCAAATTAAATTTTTTAATGAGAAGTTAGAACCTTGCTTAAATTGCATTAAGTGAATACAAACATATTAGTTCAAACAAACCCTGCAACCTTGTTTAAACAACTCTAATTAAAATTATAAACAAAAGTTAAAAAAGGGTTCATGTTGATCAAGTGCAAGGAAAACATTTTCGTCGGCCCAAAAGCTTAAATTCTAGTATTTAATTAGAATTAGGAAAACCTAAATTCAAAAACTAAAAAGAATTTGGGCATGGTTCTAAGAGCAAAAATGTATATCTTGTTAAAACTAACAAAACTTATTTTGGAAGATTTTGAAGTTATTAAAAATTTGGAGTATTTTGCGAATACATGGTTGATAAGTGCCCATATTGTTTAGTTTTTATGATGAGTGATTGGTCAAACATGCAAGTATTTTTGTTTGAGCTAGTTCACTAACCATACTGTGAAAGCAGAAGTGTGCATGTCTCTTAGCTTGTGTTGTGCAGGTGTCGAGTCCGGAGGCGGTAGTCAATGGCGAGGTGAAGGTCAAGTAGAAATATGCCGTGCCGATGGACTGAGAGCGGTGAAGGACGGACGTAAGGCTTGGACCGACGGACCGGAGCGCCAGAGGACTAGTCGTGGTGGCTGGCACTTGACATTGACAAGTGCAAGAAGACATGGAGTAAACCGTTTTGACCAAGTCAAGACGACGAGCGATCGAGTTGAGCGGGAAGGCTCAAGAGGACATGGCGCTTAGGCGGTCAAGGACACAGTGACATGTGTCGAGGTAGGGATGCGTAAGGAGTATGTTACATGTGAGTAGTTTGATGGTTTGGATCTCAAAACTCTAGAGGACGGTTTATGGGTTTGGACTTCAAAACCCGGGGTTTAGCACTCGACAAAGTAACAACTTTGCCGAGTGCCAAACGGCTGACACTCGGCATAGAAGAGCGGCTATGGATATCGTCTGCCTCTACCAATCTTTGTCGAGTGTCTTTTTTTACCGAGAGCCGGGTACTCTGCAAACACGGATTTTGTCGAGTGCCAGACACTCGGTATTTTGCTGAGTGTGGCACTCGGCAAAGTAGTTGTTTACCGAGTGCCCGAGATTTGACATTCGACATACGAACTCACACTCAACAAATTACGAGTTTCCTGCAGTGACTCCAATAATTAGTTGGTGGCAATCAAAGTACGGATAACAAGAGGTAGACGTATGATTGGTTGGATGGCTAATATAAACAGTTTAAAACTATGTATAACCTATTTCGATCAGTTCCCTAGCAAGATAATGCATGCCCGTGATTTTAATGCTGCCAGGTGCCAATCCTTATAATTATCTGGATTCTTTCAAATTCAAAATCACCATTGATTAACTTTGCAATGTGCTAAAGACGAATAAAGTACAAAATAACCAGCCCATTTCATAAATGTTTATTTCAGCGCTATGAAATTAACAAATATATACAACTTGGTTTATAAGCAAATATACAAAAGAAGAAATTATAATTCGTTTATTACAATTGATCCACAGCAAGTTTTAATTTATTTATTTATAAATTGAATGAATTGTGTATCTACCTCCATATACAAATCACCAGTTGATCTTACTGCAGCTGAGTCTCACTTCCACCTGCATCTCTGGTGGCGGTGGTATTTTGCCCATCTTCACCATTGCCCTGGCGAAATCCTTGACGAACGCCTTACCGTCCGTGCTGTACATTTCCACCAGATGGTCCAGCGGTCCGCCGCAGCCGTAGAGCGCCTGGTCGGAGGTGAGGAGGCCGCGCCGCGCTACGAGGTCCCCGTAGTATGCGTTGTCGAACCTCATTGGGGTCTGCTCGTCGAACGGCGCCGGCGCGTCATAAGCCGACTGGCATGTCTGGCGGCGCAGCTCCGCAAAAGAGGGATCAATGTCGGCGCCGCCCTCGCCGTTGTAGCCGTAGACTCGGTTCCGGTAGTGGTGGCACCGCGCCGTACCGATGGTGTGGGCGCCGGAGAGCGCTACCATGTCGCGTGCGTCCAGGTCGTACAGCTCGAACAGGTCAATGAGCTCGGCGAGGGTGGAGTTCGGGGCTGGGAGACCGTATTCGGCGCCGGTCCTGTTGGCGCCGCGCGAGTCCTTGCGTCCGAGCTGCACTTTCCAGGTCGGCCCCCCGAGCAGGGCGACGGCGTCGCGGGAGGCGAGCGCGAGGATGTCGGCGCAGGAGACCGTGCGGGGCAGGCATGCTCGACGTAGGACTTGATCTCGTCGATCACGTCGAAACCCCGGAGCGAGTTGGCGTTGGGCGTGGCATCCTTCTCGCTCTCGGAGAAGGGCGTTCCGTCCAAGAGGACGGAGCCATCGCATCCCTGCCATAGTGCCGTGTCAATATCATCGTTGTTGGTGCAAAAACTTTTAAGACACAGTGCAGAAACAAGCAAAATTATATTAGGTAGAAAGATGGGTGAAATTGGGGCGTACGTCGACGAAGCAGTCATGGAAGAAGAGGCGGAGCACAGCGGGTGCCATCGACTGGTCGGCGACGACCCTGGACGCCATCACGGAGTGCACGATCTGCTGCACGTCGGGGCACGTCTTGTCGTAGTAGCCGACCTCTAGATGGTCGCCGTTGGCAGTGCACGCGAGAAGAATCGAGAGGATCAGAGGAACAAGCCATGAACAGCTCCTGGAACTCGACATGGCGCTGTCAGTCAAGGTGATGATAGATCGAGGTCGTCCAGCCGGTGTCCCCGACGATGTTGTTTTTCTCGTAGTGCTAGTGAAGCAATGGATGAAGCAGGAGAGGATGGAGAGTGATTAGCTAGCTTGAGCTGATGAGTGCGAAATGAGCATGACGAAGCGTGCTTATATACAGCTTCCGAACGCGCGCCTTCGTGTGCTTACCTGCTTCCGTTTGTACGCGTGAGCACGCGCGATCGTGTGGCTGTGGCTGGTGTTGCCACTTTCTCTGGTCTGCAGCGCCATGCATGCGCTCGTGCTTCATGCCGACCATGTCAACACATGAAGAGGGAAACCAAGGACGACCAAGGTACGTAGCTTGTTGGCTCTATGTTATGATGAGGAGCAGGTAGGTACTAGACGTGCTATTACTTGCTGATTCTTTTTATTTATTTAAATAATCTTAAAACAATGTACGTCGGCGGTAAACTGGTCCAATTGCTGGGTTTGAAACGATCGATTGAGACGTACAATGGCGTAGTAGCTAGCTAATATCGGCACGTGCTCCATTGGTTCTGGTCGGATTCGATTGCTTAGCTGGACCTAATCATGCGCTGACTTCTGCTTGTTCTCTTCCTTTTAAAATTTCAAAATTTTACAAGATTTCCCATCACATCGAATATTTGGACGCATATATAAAACATTAAATGTAAATAAAAAATAACTAATTATACAATTTATCTGTAATTTAGGAGGCAAATCTTTTGAGGCTATTACTACATGATTAAACAATAATTACAAAAAAAAACAAAAGTGCTACAGTTTCACTATTCCAAAATTTTTTGAATCTAAACACCCCTAGTAGTATAACATAATCATGCGTTGGTTGGTATTAGTGCAGTTTCACAGGAGTTTCGTGCATATTAAATAGGGTGTCATATCACTGGAAAGAAACTTTTTGAATGAAACTGTGAGGAGAAAAAGAGAAAGTTTCATCGGTACGAAACCAATCAGCATTTCCAACCCATTGGAAACCGCACGAAACTCACATTGTTTCTACCCCGTTGGAAACTACGTGAAACTCACTCCGATAACATTTAGTTTGTTTCATCCCGTGCGGAGGGGAAGCATGGCCGCGGGCTCGACAGTTAGAGGCCAAGCGGAGGGAAAGGGGAAACCGGCCGCGGGCACGGGAAGCCAACTCCGCCGGCGATCTCCCAAAAGGGGAGGCGCTGTGGAAGGGAAGCCGACCATCGGGGAAGGTGCTGCAGGTACGGGCTCCAGGGCGAGCTCAGTCTCTGCCAGAGGGAAAGGGGAAGCCGGCCACGGGCGTTGGAAGTCGGCTCCACCGGCGAGCTCCCAGAGGGTAGTCGTTGTGGAGGGGAAGATGGCCATAGAGGAAAGCGTTGTAGGTACAATCTCCATTGCAAGCTTGGTCTCCGCCAGCGGGAAGGGAAGCTGGCCGCACGCCGGCGACCTCGTGGAGGGGCCAGCGTGAAGGCGGCGCCGGAAGACACTGTGGAGCAGGAGAGAAAGGGGTTGTGGAGGGGATGCTGGCCAGAGGGGAAGACACTTACGGAGTTGGCACCATCGGCGAGCTACGCCAACCGGAGGGGAAGCTGGCCGCGGGCATCGATGAGACCGCCGCTCCATCGCGGAGGGAATGGTGACGCAAGAGGGGAAGGTGGCGGGGGAGGCCGTCAAAGGGGAAGGTGAGCTATGTCGGGTGGGCTCCATCGGCCGTGGACACGAGCTCCGTCGTGCGATTCTGCTGGCCATTGGCACGAGGTCTGTTGTGTGGTTCTGCCGACCATTGGCACGAACTCCACAGGTCACGGGTGTGGACGACGCCACCACTATGAGGGGGAAGGCAAGTTTTCACAGGTGAGTGCCGCCACCACGAGCGTGGGTCCGCCGCGTGGGCGCAAGCAATGCTGAACAGGCTCGACTAGCCGCGGGCATAAGGGGAAGAAAGAGAAAAGAGATAAGGCAACGGTGGGGGCTAAAATAACCCTATGAAACTGTGAAATAAAAATATGCACTGAGAGATATCCTTTTCATGTGAAGTTTCACGTCTTGAAAATTAGGAGGTGAAACCTCCTATTGAGACTGGCCTAAGATGCAATTGGCTATGCATAACATGCCTCAATGAACGCCGAATAACCTATATCAGTAACGAGCAACCGAGTGTGTTGGGGCCTATAATAGTTTTGCTTCAAGACATAAATCTAGGATGCGAACATTGATCGGAGATCCTATTCACTTAGTAGTGACATCCACATATAGCTGGAACCACCAATTGGCCTTAGAGATAATTGGTGCCGGTTCAAGTCACCGCTCGGTAGTACATGTTATATTACTACTGGTTCGTGGTTTGATCCGTCAACCACTAGTACAAAACACGCCTATACAGACGGTTCGGAAGTCATTTCTACTGGCGTTTCTCTTAACGAACCGTCTGTAGAAATGTTTGTCTAGAATTCGTGTTTCTAAAATAGAAAAAAAAGTTTTAAATTGTGGGGCGAGCCCACTAGTAATCCGCCCGTCTCCGTTGCAAGTCGCGCATTTTTTCGCGTAAAATCGGAACTGCGTTCTGGCGAGGATTCAAACCCGAGACCTCACCCTCGCACGATCCCTCCTCTACTACTCCACCCATGACTTACTTGTGTCTAGATTTGGTTTTAGTTCACCCATTCTATACTTAACCGAGTGTAAGTTGATTGTTTGAGCCACTAAACGAATTCAAATAAAAAAGTTGTCAACTACAAAGTTTCATAACTTTCCGAGATCTACAACTTTTATGTAGCAAGTTTTTTCATCCGAGTTCGTTTACAAAATTTTGAATTTCAAATTTGACAAATTCGAATATATTTTTTTATGACAAGATGTATTCAAATGAAAAAGTTGACAACTACAAAGTTTCATAACTTTTTGAGATCTACAACTTTCATGTAGAAAGTTTTTCCATCCGAGGTCATTTACAAAAAAAAATCAGTGGAAAAAATCCGAGGTCGATATCTAGTGGCGGTTGTCTTAACGAACCGCCCGTAGAAATCAAGTATTTCTAGAGGCGGATTTCTTAAGTAAACCGCCTGTAGAAATCGATTTCTACAGGCGATTTGGAGCCGTTCGGAACCATTATTTTTGTACATGCACGTGATAACCAAAACCGCAAGTGTTATTTTCTTGGGGCGCTAGTAAAAACCGTTTTTCTACTAGTGAACAATATAATAACATCACTCGTAGATTGTGGGTTGACCTGACATTGCCTGTCGTTGGATCCAACTACCCTAGGCTAATTACTAGCTTCTCCAACGTCAGATCAAACTACCACCATTGCTTCTAGTTACAAAGCATGTGTCCAGATGCAGCAGATCACATACTAATAGATAAATTGGACCACGTGCCCCGCTTGTAGCCCCCACACAATCTAGTATGTCACACTAGATCATTGTAGTCTCAATATATGCTCTCAATAAGAGAACCTTTCACGTACACCTTCCATTTGTAGTGAAGATAGTGGACCAGAGGTACAAAAAGAATATTCATGAAATCGAAGCCCTGGGGCACGCTAGAATCGTTGGTTCATCATGGCTCCCAGCCTAAGTGATGAGTCCTCCGCTCCTCCAGTATGCTCTATCATATTTGAGAATTCACTTGGGTACTACAAGAATATTAAAAAGGTGGTTAATATATAATATGTTTGTAGATTTCAACACTGATATTGACCTATCGAGAAAAGTCCATACCTCTTACCTAAAAAGGCCTTTCAATACCATAATCATAAATTACCTTGAGTGCCCAGAACTACCAAGGAAAACGCCTAAACCACAAAGGATATGATCCTTGGTCACAAACCAACAAGCAAAGTCCATTAAGGATAGAATATAAGTAAAACTGTTTTTCTTATTAGTTTTTGCACTTAAGGGTGATTTTCTTGGAGGCTGGCATGAAAGCATCTAGGTCCCATGGTTTCAGTGATTAACGACAATACAAGGTTATTATGGCTAACATGTGTTTTGCAGAGGCAATTAAAGTGTTAGACCATGATGACGGTAAATGAATGGGCAACCAATGGTTTTCTAATGCCCCCAAGATGGATATCGTTTCAGATTTTAAAGGATGGAGATGAAGACGATGATAGTCTAGGTCTAAGTGTCATAAGGAGATGAAGGACACTTAGAGTAGTCTAGGTCTTTGTTTTACCTTTGACCATACTATTAAGGGGGGTTAGAATGAGTAGCTTGACATAGGTGAGTTTCATAGTGTAGGTGTGGTGCACACTTGACATACATAGCCCTAAGTGAGCCTAGGTTGACCCTAATATAGCCAAGAACAACTTCCATATTGATCGCGCGTTGATTTGGAATTGATAGAAGTGTTTAAGTAGCACCGGATGCTGGTGCACCTAGCACCGGACGCGTCCGGTGTAGTCTCGGTGCCGCGCGTCCGGTGCTCACAGAGAGCTTAAAGCCTCACCGGACGCTGGCACCGGACTCAGTGCCTTCGAGCGGGGTGAGTTTGGTGGAGTGAGAATGGTGATAGTTTAGAGAGGTCCATGCGCCATCGGACGCATCCGGTGGCAAGTCACCAGACTCTAGGGTGAGTACGGTGGGATTCTAGAGAGGAACCCAAGAGGACAGGAGAAGCGTCGAACGTGTCCAGTGCAGGGGCATCAGTGCATTCGGTGCCTCTTGAATTTGAATAGTGACTAGCCGTTGGGCCAGGCATCGGAGCGTCTGGTGCCCTACACCGAAACGTCTGGTGCCCCTTTAAAATGCGCAGATAGTAGGCCAACGGGAAGAATTTGTTGGGGGTATATATATACCCCAACCCTTGCTCTCATCTCTTGCTTTTGCTCATTTGTTCAGCTAAGAGACACCTTGGGAGTGTGAGAGAGAGCAAGAGCCCTAGTGAGGAGTGAGATTTGCTAATCCATTGATTAGAGCCCTCATTAGTGAGTTCCAAGAGTTCAAGTGTGCATCCATCTATCTCATGAGGCTTGTGTGAGTCAAGTGAGAGTTCTAGCTGTTTACTCTTGGTGATCGACAGCACGTAGATGGTTTGGCGATGATCGGAGGCATGGTGATCATCCGGAGCATGTGGATGACCATCGTCCACATGTTGTGATCGGTTGTGGGCGATTCATTGAGCCGGAGTGGCGCGAATCAGCCCGTAGAGAGCACTCGGTCCTTGCACGGATCGAGGGGGAGTGATACCCTTGTGCGGGTGCTCCAATGAGGACTAGGGGGAGTTTCGACTCCTCAATACCTCGGCAAAACGTCATCGTGTCAATTGTTGGCACAAAATATGATGAAATTTTATATAACTAAAATGATGCCACCAACCTCAGGATCAAGGATAAACAAACACATCATGAGCATATTTTATCAAATAACCAGTTCCACATGTCCATGAGTGTTTGAGTATAGGAATGAAGAAATGGAGCAAAGGAGATCTAGTGGGACCCACATGGGGGGTCGGCCGACCACCCTATGGGCCCACCAGCTCTCCCCTCTCAGCCATGATCCAAGAGAGGCACTCTAGAGTGAAATCCAACCATTGGATCACTCTGTGTTTCCTCTCAATGGCTCACAAGAATAGCACATGGATCCATGGGCCTACACCAAGGAGATAAACGTGACAACCAACCTCAATGACAAGTGGGACCAGCACCGGGGAGGATGAAGTGGGCCAGAGACCCCAAAGGGGGGGTCGGCCGACCACCCTCGGAGCCCACCTGGCTCCCACCTGGTCCCTGACCAGTGGGGCCACTTCCAAGAGGCTAGAGGAGGGCCCACAGACCATAGGGGGGTCGGTCGACCGCCCCTAGGTCGATTTGGCCCCTGCCAACCTCCATACCACTCTACACATGGTGGAAATCACCACCATCCATCCAAGGACGGTTCAAGGTCGGTTGGATCCAAGGGTGGAGGATTGAAGCCCCCTAGATCGCTGATGTGGCGATGGAGTAGCCCCTACTCCACCTCCCACTATAAATAGAGGGTCATACCCCCCCTCTCTACACATGGTGAAGAAGCCTACAAGCTCTATTCCTTAGATTGTTCTAGTAGTTTAGTCTAGAGTGAGAGTTAGAGTTGAGTCGAGCTGCGCTCAGGATTTCTGGAGTTGTCTTCTGGAAAGTCTGGTATAGCTCTTGTATCTTTCCTTCTTTGTAAGACTTTATATTTATCAATATATCATATTTTCTCTCTACTTTACTTAGTATTTACTTTGAGCATTTCTATACTAGATATAGTCTTGTTATATGCTTTTGCTCTTTAATAGCCTTTACATTCATAGTCTGTGATCCTTGTGGCCTTCCCCGTATGCGATCATTGTCTGTCATAGGGTGCTTTGATTATAGATCATAGTCAAAGTAATAAGTTGTGTGTAAGCATGGTGCTTATACATCACCTTATCCTTGGTTACCGCTTGTTGTACAGATTGTTTGTGGTAGCTAGTAAGAGAGTGACAGCCTTGTCTAGTCTTTGTATTCCACCACGTGTTTTTAGGCAAGTTCTTAAAAGGTAAGGCCCCCATAAGAAGAGGGCATGGTCTAGTAGGAGTTTTGTCCTCCTACTGATCTATCCCCTCGCCTAGCATACTTGTATTGAGGAGGCAAACTATAGTGTTTATACTAGTTAATTGGCTAAGTGTATTGAAGTAGAGTGAATTACATAGGAGTACCTTATACTCTCTCGTTGTCCTCCCACCTAGCTATTCTATCTAGTCCATTCTAAGTATCATTTACCGTGGCTTATTCATTCATCAACCCTTCCTATCATATATATCATTTACCCCCCTATACTAGTTGGCACTAAGTTGAGGTGCTCTCTAGGATCTCTCTCTAATTATCATTTCTAGCCCAGCTTTCCCTTGGGAAAATATAAATTACGATACCTTGGAATACTCCTAGGTGAAGTGCTACAATGGTATAATCTGTGCGCTTGTGGATTTATCCAATAGTCATAAGAAATACCAACATCAACATCCTTGGTGAATAGTGTGGTGTCAACCAAACCCATTTTGAACCCTATAGAGCGGGGAAAGTTTCTCAATCTCTCATACCGTGCTCTAGGTGCTTGCTTCAAACCATAGAGAGCCTTCTTGAGCTTGAACACATGGTTGGACTTCTTTGTATCTTAAAACCCGGGTGGTTGCTTGTTGGCACCAGATAGTGGCAAATGGAATTACCGCAAGCGCACAGTAGTCAATTGTAGCTCTTCACCGGGTGTATTCAAGGTATCGTATTTTCCATGAGGAACGTGAAGTGTACTAACTAGATTCAAGGACGTCCTATGATGAACAACAAAGCTTATGCTCATTGGGTAGAGAGGTTATGTGTATAGCAAGGATATCTGGCTGGTATGGTAGGTATTAGGACTGATTCAGCCCCCCGCAAACAGAGGCGATAGACGAAACAGCAAGGAAAATGGCCTGAAGTGACTATCATTTTACTGGAGCCTAACCATTTAAGAACATGCCTATAACAACTTGGCGGGGATCAAAGGCACAGGCAGGGCGGTCACTTCCTGCTGGCATCCGCTCGAGCCGTGCAGGAAGTGACCTACCCTGGTAAGAGAGAGTCTAGACACCACGTCTACACTACTCTTACTACTCTAGCACTCATGTAGAACTAGAGCACTCTACTAATAAAGTAAAGCAGGATACGAATAAGACAGGTTATATAACTACTAAACCAATGCCAGAATATCAAATACTATAAATAACTCGGGTGAAGTACTTAATAGAAGAACTTACATCCGCAGAGGAACTCCTCGGAGAAGACTCCTGACAGACCCGGGGCTTTCTCCTTCGGACTTGCCTCACTCTCGCCCTTCAGGCATAGCACACTGGCAGAGCTTCGCTAAGCTACTGGAGAGTGGACTACTCTATTGTGTCATGAGTTGTAAGTGAAGGCCTAAGGAGGTATTTATAGCAGGAGGTGGAGTAGGGGCTACCCCGGTGCCACGTAAGCGATTCACACCTCCTCCATGTTGCTCTATAGGATCAAACCAACCTTTCCACCGCCTTAGATCGATGATGGAGATGAAGTCGATGCATGGAGGCATGCAGAGAGGCGGTGGGGATTTCAGAGATGCTCAGAGGAACCAGTAGGGGGTCGGCCGACCTGCCCATGATAGGTGGGGACATCCCCCTTCTTCTAGAAGTTGTCCCCACTAGTTAGGGGGCTTAGTGGTTGCCTCTAGGCCCATGTGCCAGGTCGGCCGACCTCCTCATGAGAGCTTTTGACCTCCCCTTTGGCGTGGGACCTCCTTGATAGGTGTCGACTCTATTTGTGCAAAGGGTCGTGGCTATTGGGCCCATAAGCACGTTGACCGATGCGCTTTTGTGGCCAAATCAGCTTATCTTTTGTAGGTAGCTTCTGTAAGTAATGCCCATCATGATGGTGTACCCATCTTGCTTATTTGACATAAATGGAAATGTGTCAAGTTGGGCCCCAAAGCATGTCATTTTGTGCATGCATTCAAATAGAGGACATGTACATGTGGAACCAAGTTATTTGAACCAAAATCATTTCTTCTTTGCTTATTTGTTTCCCAAAATGTTCCTTTGTTGACGGTTTTGAGTATGTAAAAGTAGGGTATATCTAGCGTCAACAAGATCCCCCACACTAAATCTTTGCTCGTCCTCGAGTAAAGGTTAGAGATAAAGGTAAGCATGATCATAGCATCATTAAGATATACAACAACCATAAAGGTTACTTCAAGACATTTCACATACAAGAGAGATATGTGGAATTGTCTAACATGTTTCTTTTAGAGCTTGAGAAATGTAATAGTTCTCAAAGCAAAGTCATCTTCCCATTCATATCTTAGTACTTTGAGGTTTTGATAATTTTTTCAAAAGAAAACACATAGATCACTTTTACTCCTCAACTAGTACTCTAAGATCGCTCAAAAGTGTATAGTCCTTACCAAGGTATGCTTGATGTTACCTTCTTGTGTTTCATCCTACTCTTATCAAGCTTATGTGGAGCTCAGGTAGGGATAAATATGATAACATACTTGAATTGCATATATTGTAAAGTCAAAGCAAGGATCCAAGGAGAAAAGTGTCATAGTCCTAGATCAAGATGTGCATGTGTATGGAACATGGAAAAATAATGCTTCTTTATTGAATTGATCTCTTTCTCTCTCTAACTTATTCTATTGAGACATGGCTATGATTTTGTCATGAGCCTTCATGTGTTCACATTTTTTCTTTTCTTTTTTCAATACTTGGGACGTTCATGTGTCCCTATTTTTTTTCTTTTATTTTTCATACTTTTGCATAGCACATGCCTCGTCTACTAACATAATACTAGAGAGAGGTCAAACTTAAAAAGCATGAAGCAATTTTTGTGGAAAATGGAAGGCATGTTGTTGCATACTTCTAGTGTAGAATTAGCATATATATGTGGTGTGTACATGATCTGGATCTTGAAACTATGACAAAATTCTCAACAAGGGTCAACAAGGCTTGACCAAACTCAATACATAAACAAGTAGCATAAAAGAAAGGTTTAAGCATGTATGCACATAGCATTTTGGCTTTGGTAGGTATTTCTCACTATTGAGGAGTTAGTGACACTATGGTTTTATGACATTTTTAGAAATAATCTCCAAGCACTTTGAATAGAAAGGTATGAATAATGAGCTAAGAACCATGTAGGTGTAGTGCGGGATTGCCATAAGCTTGGCGAGCGCCGGGCGGCCGAGGATGGCGTGGGAGGCTGTCTCGAAGTCAGAGACGATGAAGTGGATGTTTTCGACCCGGAAGTGGTCCTGGTCATCGAACTACATAGGGAGGGTGATCTGTCCCATAGGCATGGATGCCTTGTCTGGGATGATCCCCCAGAAAGGAAAGTTCACCGGGGATAGGTCCTTCTTTGAGTAGTCGAGCTGGCGAAATGCATCGGCGAAGATGATGTTGAGGGCGATGCCACCATCGACGAATACCTTTCGGAAGCAGCACGTGGTGATAGTTGAGTTGATGATGAGGGGAAGTGGCCGGGATACCTGTAATCTGTTAACTGGTCCTCCCCGGAGAAGGTGATGGATTGCTCTGACCAGTCGAGGTACCGGGCGTTGGCTGGATCATCTTCGATGGTGGCGACTGAATAGATGTCCTTTCGGACTTGGCATCGTCGCCTGTCCCCTTCGATGACCACGCTGCCTCCGAAAATGGTGAATGTCCTTGATGCCGTTCGGAATTCTTGTGCTGGAGGTTCTTTGTCTTTATTCTCGTTGTTCTCGTCTTGTCTCGGCTTCTTGTCGCCTCTTACGCGCATTGCCGACTCGAGGACCTCGCATTAGCGCATGGAATGCTTGGAGTTTTTATGTATGGGGCACTGGCCGTCGAGGATCTTCTCGTAGTTGCTGTCGTAGTTGTGCCTTGGTCGAGTGCCCGTATTGGCAACGTAGCGGCCGCCGCGCCTGTAGTCGTATCCCTGCCGATAGCCTTCTGAGTTATGTGGGGGGTAGTCTCGGTGGTCGCGTCCCGGGTCGTTAGGCCTTTGCTTGTCGTGGTAGTCAGGTCGGCAGTCGTTGCCCCTTGTACGTGTCGGGGAGCGTGAACGGCGTCATCTATCTCAGCTGCGGGTAGCGTCATCTTGGTCGGCGTAGGTGTTGGCGATGGTCATC
This sequence comes from Microstegium vimineum, assembly GCA_022036555.1. Taxonomy (NCBI): domain Eukaryota; kingdom Viridiplantae; phylum Streptophyta; class Magnoliopsida; order Poales; family Poaceae; genus Microstegium; species Microstegium vimineum. The sequence goes on from CM039126.1 coordinate 31,126,624, forward strand.
AAGCCCTCTATGGTGGCTATCTTCTTACGGACCAACTTATTTCGGAGTTCGTTGGTGCATAGGCCATTGGAGAACATGGAGATGGCCTCTGGGTCGGAGATATCCGAGATAGTCAACCGTTTGTCGGAGAAGCAACAGATGTATTCCCGAAGGCTCTCGTCATGTCGATGGTGAACGTTCTCCAGGTCGTAGCGTGTCCCTAGCTGGCACACGTTGCCTTGTCGTTTTTGATGAACACCTCCTTGAGTTGTTCCCAGGTGTTGATGGAGCCCTCAGGAATTTTGTGGAGCCAACTGTTGGCCAACGCCGATAGCATAACCAAGAGGTAATTGGCCATCACATCGCTATCCCCTCTGGCAGCGAGGACGACAATCTCACAGGTGGTCGCCCCCTGTTCCGGGTTTGCCTTGCTATCGTACTTCTTGACCGATGTGATTCTAAAGTTCTGGGTCCATTTGATGGCCCATAGACGAGTGAAGAGAGGACGAGGGCCCTGCATGGCCGGGTGTGCTCGCATTGGTGCTCGATCACGCCTGGGCTAGTTGTACTCTTCATCGTCGTACCGCGGGGGTCTTGGTCGGTGCGGTCGTTGTGGGCTCCACGGGTAGCTTCTACTGTAGGATTGGTCGGAGAACTCGGGTGGGGGGCTGATTTTGTTAACCTGGACCGCAGCCGCCTTGATATTGGCTTCAATCTTCTCGATCTCTAGCGGGAGGGGGATCTTGGACACCTCGCAAGCAGCTACTGCCAGATTAGCGCTCGGGGTCTAGTATAACTGGACGTCGCCAATCTGATTGAAGTCTTGCTGGAGATTACGCCGTGGGAGATGGTTGTGGTCCCCTTGCTCGTGTTCACGTCGTTCCCATGCCAGGCGCTCCTGCTCATGACTCTCCTACTCGCAGCACTCTTGTTCACGACGCTCCAGCTCGCGTCGCTGCGCGCGTTCGGCATTGTGTTGTTCTCAGGCGGTGCGTTCGGCGTCTGTCTCATTGTTGCAGGCGATGCTGTCAGCGGAGTCTTGAAAAATCATGCCTCCGAAGCTAGGAGGGAATTCTGGGAAGTCGCTTGATGAGCCAGAGGAGTCGATCGCTTTGATCCTTGTGACGGAGGCGGACTCGGATGAGGCCGTGCCGTCAAGAGACCCTGCCTGGTCGGAGTCGCTAGGTATTGTGGAGAAGATAACCGTGTTGATGATGGGTGCCGCCGAGACTTGGTCGCAGATCGGTCGGAGTGCCTAGTGCTGACAAACGGCTGCCTGACTGCAAAGCCCGTTAGGCATCGTCGAAGGAGGGCAGGCGCCCCTGGTCGTCACGGCCATCGCCCTTGTTGAAGTATGGTGGCGGCGTGGACGGCGACCGTGATGGCCGGAGAGCCGGCTTCGCACCGTCTGCACGAGATCGATGCAGTCAATGATGCCGACGTTGGAGCGGTCGATGACGTCGATCATATTGTCAATGCTGACAACCTTTCGTGGGTGATACTTCGGCATGGCCGGATGGTGCACAGGCGGCGGAGTGTCTGACACGCGCGGTACAGATCCGACGGTCCAGGATATAGGTCCAATCTGGAGCACGGTGCTAGCCGCCGGGAGGACCATCGAATCGTGGAAAGTAACCGCTTGAGAAGCCATGAAGTCATTGCACACACCCCGTACCTAGCGCGCCAACTGTCGACGAAATATGCGTCGCAGTTTACCTAGGGGGTACCCTATGGTAGTAGATTGTAGGCGGAGATGTGGCGACGACGATCAAGCGTAATACAAAGAGCGTAGACACGACGATTTATACAGGTTCATGCCAGCAAATCGCCATAATACCCTACGTCCTGTGTTTTGGTGGCTGGATTGATATGAGTATTAGGTTACACAAGGTGCAGATGAGATAATTTCGAGGGGGGTCCCTGCTCGCCTTATATAGCCGGGGAGCAAGGTTATAGTTTCCATATCCTAACAGATTACGATCGGTCCCTTAAGATAAGGGATCCGAACCTATCTACTAGGATCTTCCTTGGTGATCAAGGCTCTCCGGAGTCCCTGGGGAGCATGATGGGCTGGTCGCGTGCCGTTGGGCCTCGCAGGCTAGGTCGTCTTCTAGTCGGCAGGCCCATAAGGTCCCTGGGATATGCCGAGGTAATATCCCCAACAATGGTAGAATGGTGGTTCAAGAAGAGAGAAAGGTTGCTGGTGAAGAAGAAATGGCAAGGTGGGAGGGAGAAGAAGGAGAGGGAAGCCTAAAAAGGCCTTTGCCAATGTTCCTGCCCTTCTTTCATGAGGAAAACAATTCAGACAATAAGGGAACATTGGCAAACATTTGGGAACGAATGGGTCTGGCTAAATGTGCCAAGACCGCGTCGGCCGACGCCCCTATAGAGCCTTTGGCATAAACCGGAGGTGGGATATGAATCTCCCAGTGCTCCACTACCTGTGGATAGGAAATGGGCCTTATTGCAATTGGGCTCAAAAGCACATCGCTCGACGTGAGATTGGCTCTAACTGGGCTGAAATTTTACGTGCAGCCTACTAAAGGCAAGTGCGTTCTACTCTAGGAACAGAAAGTTTATTTGATGAAGTAAAATTTTAGCATAAGTTTGCATGTTGAAGTGAGATCATAATCTTCAACAAAACTTACTTTATCAATTTTTTCCAGATAGAGAATGCTTATGAAAAACTTTGAGCCATTGGTCATTTACCTTAAAGATGTTGCCGTCGTCATCTTGTAGTGTGACCTCTCCGTGAGTGGCGATGTTGATGACGTGGAATGGCCCTTCCCATTTGCTTCGAAGTTGGGAAACCTTCAAGTTGTATCTCATGTTGGTGAAGTGGTTTCCCCTTCAACACCAACCTTCGTGGACCTGCTTGCAAAACTCATACCAAACAACTACGAGATTTGCAATGTTTATGAAAAACAAATACATCTACAACCAACCTTACAAAGATTTTAGAAACAAGGAAGAGGAAGGGGTTGTAGATGATGTGTGTAGTGATGGTAGAGTTAAGGATTGATTTGGGAGATTTGTCATGTGAGCATAGAACTGAGGAGAAGATGAAGGTATTACTTCCACGCTCATTGATATCGTTCTCCCTTTCATGGCATGGGTGACTACTTTCTTGCTCATGACATTTCAAGTCATCCTCAAGGCTTGAATGGGTCATCGCTATTAGCAAGGTTGTCATGAGCTCCCCTCTTGGATTTGGGTGTCGTAATGATTTCCCGGAGTCATTAAGTGGGTAATCATAAGACTTGAATGAAGGAACACATGGGGGATCATCAGGATCAAGGATGGCTATAGAAATGGGTTCGTAGGATATGTCGGAAGTGGGTACAGAGAAGGAGAGGATAGATTTGGCCTCCAACCATATTGGTTTTTCTTCTATACTCTCACTCGATGTTTCTTTATCTGGTATCCTAGATTTTTGTTGATGTTCCATGTGGGAAATCAAGGCGCAAGATGATGTTGCTTTGGGAGATTTTCGAAGAGATTCCTTCATGAGAGGTCTCTTTTGGAAAGGATAATCCCTATAACCAGCAAGATGAGATGAAATGTTGGCCTCGAACTCGAAGGAATTGTTTAAGTGTCTAGTTTCTTCTTCCTTCAAGATTTGTGGTATTTGTGGTTAAGGATCGATGGCAGAATCTTTGAATAGGATTGATGATTTGGCTATTGAGATTTCTTTTCTAGGGCTGGTTTTTGTCCTTCTTCGGGTGCTTCCTCAAAAACGTTAGTATAAGAGTATTATCCAGGATTTTTATCAGAACTCATCTCCCTTCGCTAATGGGTAAACATAGGAAGGCTCCCCCAGAGGTTATATCAAGAAGTTGTGCAGAATCTTTGCTAAGACAGCCATAAAAGTGTTGTAACACTATTGGCTCGGGTATAGCAAGATCAGGGCCCGTTGATACTAGATCTGTAATACGGGCCTAGGATGCACCTAGAGGTTCTTTCTCCTTTTGTGAGAAGTTGATGACCTCTTTTCGAAGATGAATCACACGAGAGATAGGGAAGAAAGTTAGGCAAAATTTGGATTGCAACTTTTCCCATTCTCCCTTTGCACTATCTACGTGGCGAAAGTACCATCGTTTGGCTATTCCCGTCAAAGAGAACGGAAATAGCTTCCACTTAAGGGTATCGCGCTTCATCCCTTGGATGTGGACACATGAACACAATTGTTCAAAGTCACTTATGTGAGTGTAAGAATTTTCATATTCATCCCCAAAAAAAGATTGTTCCCAAACTTTGGCTATGAAGCTAGGGCGAAGCTCATAGCTAGGTGAAAGGATGAGTTGTGAGGATGGTGATGGCTCCAAGAAAGCACCCTTTGGAGCAACGAATTCAAAGATAGGAGTTGTGTCCATTGTGTGTAAAGAATAAAAGGAAAGATAAAAGAAAGATAACTTGGACACCTTGAATCTAAGTTAAGACAGCTACCGTTCCCTGGCAACAGCGCTAGAAACCCTTGTTGACACCAGATAGTGGCAAATGGAATTACCGCAAGTGCACGGTAGTCAATTGTAGCTCTTCACCGGGAGTATTCCAGGTATCATATTTTCCACAAGGAATGTGAAGTGTACCAACTAGATTCAAGGACGTCCTATGATGAAAAATAGAGCCTATTATTGTTGGGTAGAGAGGTTATGTGTATAGCAAGGATATATGGCTGGTATGGTAGGTATTAGGACTGATTTAGTCCCCCACAAACCGAGGCGATAGACGAAACAGCAAGAGACAAAACCCTGGCCCGAAGCGACTATCATTTTACTGGAGCCTAACCTTTTAAGAACTTGCCTATAACCACGTGGCGGGTGAAACCCAAGTTTGGTTTTGGTTAATTGATGAAAACTATGGACTAACCCTACTTTGCCAAGTGTATGATCTAGCTAGGCAGTGGCTACCGGCGTGAGCGAGGAGGACCTCCTGGGCAGCCTCCTTCCTCCCAACACGTTGGCCAGGGACACGGCGGGCCCCCGGTCGTTCACCGGGGAGGAGGTGGCGGCCGCTCGTACGTCGAAGGCCGTGCTTTCCCAGTCCAGCGCGACCTCGCCGGGCGAGGTGGCAGGCGCTGAAGGGAACGTCACCCCTGGGGCCCTACGCCGGCTTGGCCCAGACCGTCGTGCCTTTGGGGATGGCGATCCGATTGCCTAGGTCGACCGAACGATCCAGGGGGTGCCGGTGTTCGTGCGGGACGACCAGCGCGAGCTCCGCCACTGGAACCGCGTGGCCGCCTCCCGCCGGGAGCACGATCATCTCGTCGTGCGCGCAGTGGAGCTAATCCAGAGGGCGGTCGTGGTGCTTGGCGATGACCTCTTGCATCACGGCAATGTAAGGGACAGTTTAATCGTAAGTGTTGCTTGTTCTTTTTCGTCGGCCGCGTGACGTCTCCCTTCCTGTAGATCCTAATGGCGACGAGTGCCGGGAAGTCCGAGTTCCTCCGTCGCGAGCTTGGTCGGTGGGATCCGGGGTCGTGGACGTCTCCCAGAGAGACCGACGTGGCGGAGGAGCTCGTGGTGACCCGCCGTCGCACGAAGGAGCTGGAGGAGCAGCTGAGGGCCGCAGAAGCAAGGGCGGCAGATGCCCAGACGTTGGCGCAGCGTGGCACCGCTGACCTTGAGAGGATCGGGCGAGAGCGTGACGAGGCTCGTGCTGACACCGAGGCCGTCCGCAAGATGCTGGCAGATGAGCACGCGGCGCGCCTGGCTGAGGCCGATCATCGGACGGCCACGCGCATCACTGAGGCGGAGGCGCGACGTCGAGCCGTGTCGGCGCTGGACTCTATGGAGGAGGAGCGCAACACCATGCGGCGCCAGTGTGACATCAACCGCCGAGAGCGCAACGACGCCGTGGCTCGCCTCGAGGACCTATCCAACAAGGTGCGCGAGCGCAGCATCGACGCCGACCGGAGGATTCTGGAGTTCTCCACTCGGGTTGGTGAGCTGACGATGGTCACCTCGCAGCTTCGTGCGACAATCACCGGTCTGGAGAGGGAGAATGGGGATACGTTGCCATTCTGTGTTCATTTGTCTTGATGCTTTTGCTTCTGAGCTCGAAGGTTGTGACTCTCCTTTTGTTGTCCCAGAGCTACGTGCTGGTGCATAGGAGTCACAGGCGCTGCGCGAGGCTGTGCATGGGGTGTGCGACCTTTTCGGCGTGCCAGCCGCGGGGGATGGACCTGACTCGGCTCGGAACTGTGTTGGCCTGCTCTAGGAGCGGGGTCAAGCTCGGATCCTGCAGGGGCTGCGGGTCGGGATCCACCGCACGATGGCCATCATCGCCTGCCTCTACGATGCCATGACTCCCTCGCTTGTCAGCGACGGTTACCCTCAGTACACCCCCGAAGACCTGCTTGACCAGATCGAAGCTGTTGCGGAGGAGCCGGCAGCGGTTTTGGCCGCCAAGCTTGACGACGAAGTGTTCCCGCCGCCGGAGGAGTGACCCTGCGTGGTCAGAAAACAGGGCCGAGGGCCCTTGTAAAAGAAATTTTAAGTTACCCCTTGCTACAATGTGTCCCCAGGAGGGCTTTGGACAACTTTTGATTGCTCCTTAGTGAGCTTGTTTTTATGTTTGCTTGCTTTCTAGTTTCCGCATTTCTTCCGTTTCGCACTACTTGCTCCGCCTTTTTCAGCAAGAGGTTTGATCTGCTCGGGTGGGCAGTCGGGTGGAAGTTCTTGGCTCAGGGGAGCCAGAGTACCTCGCGACCCATTGCCACGGCCCGGTGAGATTTTCTTTCTTGACTAGGAAAAGCGAAGTTTTCATTCGGCGGGAAAAAGTGCGGGTTTTTGCGCAAAAAGTTTTTCGGAGAGAAAAATAGGGGGTTCCCCCCTTTCCAGCCCTCGAGTGAGGTGTGCTCTGGCACGCGCCGGGAGTGCACCTTGCTAAGCGATTGGTCCGAGAGTTCCCACATTTTTATCCTTCAAACTTTTTGCTAAAGGAGGATTACATACGTATGTACAAATGTGCTAGGTACACTTAAGTAGACAAAGGAAAAAATGACATAGCTGTGGATGCTCTGGGCGTCCGAGCTCTTCGTGCTCTAGGGGTCGACGTCCATATTGTCTGCGGCCTCGATCGCCGCCACCAGCTCCTCGCTGCGCACCTCGGCCATGGCGTTCTCGCAGCAGTCCACCTCACACTCGTATGCTACCTTGAGGTCGGAGGTGACTGTGATGATGCCGCACGGCCCCGGCATCTTGAGTTTGAGGTAAGTGTAGTTGGGGACGGCCATGAACTTCGCGTAGCACGACCTCCCCAGCACCGCGTGATATGTCCCGTGGTAAGCCACGACCTCGAAGGTGAGGTCCTCAGTCCGGAAGTTGTCTGGCTCCCCGAACGTGACGGGCAGGTCGATCTGCCCCAGGGGTACTGTCTGTCTTCCAGGGACGATTCCCTAGAAGGGAGCCCCTGAGGATCGAAGCTTTTCCCTACATATACCGAGGGCCTCGAACGCGTTGTAGTACATGATGTTGAGGCTGCTGCCCCCGTCCAGCAGCACTTTGGTGAAGCGCACGTTCCCTATGATTGGGTCACGACAAGCGGGTAGCGACCCGGGTGGGGAATGTGGCTCAGGTGATCGTCTCGCTCGAACGTGATGTCAGACTCCGACCAGTCGAGGAAGGCCGGAGTTGTCGGGGCGGCCGCGAAGACTTAGCGCTACTCCCGCTTCTGCCGGCGCTTACGACCGTAGTCCTCCGATCCCCCGGAGATCAGGAGGCACTTGTTGACATGGGGGTAGGAGTCTTCGCGACCCCCATCCCCGTCCTGACCGTCCGGATGCTTCGGCTAGTCGTCTTTGTTGGGTACTACCTTGAAGTATCTGGCCATCATCTCACACTCCTGGAGTGTGTGCTTGACCGGCCTGTTGTGGTACGGGCATGGCTTGGTGAGCATGTCGTCAAACTTGCCCCCCTTCTTTCCGCCTTGGGGACGGGAAGTCTTGCGATCCGCCGCTGCGACCACGTTGTTGCCACCGCCACGCAGCCGCCACGCTGCCGCCACGTTGGAGCCGCCTTCACCGGCGTTCTCCACTTCCTTGCCCTTCCCCTTGTCGGGGTGGAAGATTGCACCGACTGCATCTTCGCCAGATGCGTAGCTTGTGGTGATGTCGAGGAGTTGCTCGGTCGTGCGGGGGTTGCTGCGGCCTAGCTCATGGACCAGCTGCTTGTAGGTGGTGCCTGCGAGAAACGCCCCCACCACGTCTGTGTCGGCTGCAGTCGGGAGCCTTGTGCACTGCTGGGAGAAGCGATGGATGTAGTCCCAGAGGGACTCGCCTGCCTTCGGCCTGCAGCTGCGGAGGTCCCAGGGGTTGCCTGGGCGTGCGTAGGTTGCCTGGAAATTCCCGACGAAGGCCTATCGCAGGGAACTCCACCCATTGATGGTGTCGGGGGGTAGGTGCTCAAGCCATGTGCGGGTCGAGTCTGAGAGGTGGAGAGGCAAGTTGCGGACGATGAACTCATCGTCGTCCATGCCGCCAGCCTGGTAGGCGAGGCGATAGTCGTGGAGCCAGAGTCCGGGGTTCGTCTCCCCGGAGTACCGGACAATGTTGGCTGGCTATCAGAAACGTTGCGGGAACGGGGCACGGCGGATGCAGCGAGTATAGGCCAGCAGGCCCGGTGGCTCTGGTGGAGGGACCGATCCCCCCCGCTGTCTTACCGACCACCACGGCAGACGTGGTAGCCCCTGCTCGTGTCGTCCTGCTTGGCGTGCTTGCGCGCGTCGAGCATGTCATGCACGTCGCGTTTGTCGCCCACGCAGGCGTGAACCGTCGAACGTCGACGCTTGCCCGGCGCGGGGTCCTGGTGAACTGAGCCCTCACGGTCGTTGGGCACCGGGTCAACCTGATGGATGGGGTTAAGCCCGCGCCTCCGCGATGCGGAGCTCTCGGCCTGCTGAACCGCAGTGCGCCCCAGGAGAGACTTCAGCTCTTCGTGAGCAAGCTTCCCCTCAGGCGTGTCTGGGACCAGGAGGTTGCGGAGCAGCATCGCCGCTACCGTGATGTTCTGACTTGCCCGCGCGAACTGCGGCGGGTCATGCTCATCGTTGATGATGCGTTGGTGCACGGCTCAGGCCTCCCTGTGAGCGTGGGGCTTTCCGGGGGCCTTGGTAGTTTCACGCTCAAGCTGCTCGCGCTCGAACGTTACTCGTCGCTGCCCTTCCGTGAGCTTCCGCTCCATGTCACGGAGTTCTTCCAGGTAGCGTCGTTGAGCATCCAAGGATTGGGGGTCGCCCCGCGGGGCGGGAGCCGGCGGTCTTGCCCTGCCGACGGGAGTGTGGACGACGTCGTCGTCCCCGTCCTCAATGAGGGTGGGGTCGACGGCGGTTCTGGGCGGAGGTGTGTCGCACATGAAGCACTCGTGGCCACAGCCCGCGCTGTGGTCACTCGAGTCGGAGTCGAGCAAGTAATTGCTAGCGTGTAGGAAACCATAAAAGGCCTCCTTATCCCCCAGACCTTCAAAGTCCAGGGGCTCCCAGGGGTCGACGCTATCATGGCTGGAGCCGGCGTAGGAGGTGGCCTCCGAACTTGTGAGGAGGTCGGAGGCAGACCGGAGATGAGGGGACGCAAGCCCGATGTACGTCCCCTCCACGGGGTCGGCACGGAAACCCGCGGCCACTGCCTCCAAGTACGATGCGGCGGCATTCCGCATGCCAGGCGGTAGCACCCTTGCGACGGGAGCATTGATGAGCCCAGGGGAGAACGGCTGTCCTCCTGCGAGCTGCACCGTCACCTTGGTGAACGCGAAGTGGAGGTTGTGCAGGGACCACTGAGTCGGCTGGGGTTTGAACTCAGGGTGGTCGGCTCGTGGGACGGCTGTCCCTGGAGCAGTTCGCCCCCCGGAGGGCGGCAGGCCAAGGTGGGCCATGGATGCCGAGATGGCATCCATGGCTACCTTGGAGGAGGCGGTGGGGCAACGGAGGACCAGGTCGGCCCCCCTGCCCATGGCACTAGAAGTCCAGGCTGCCAAATCGAACAAGGGAGCCTGGAGAGAAATCAACGCGGCGACTAGCCATCCGAAAATCGAAAATACGAGTGACATGCAAAGTCCCCTACCTGGCACGTCAACTGTCGATGTCTAAAATGGCGGGGTCTAGACAACCAACGAGTAAATTTCTAAGCGTGTCGGAGTTCGGATGGTTATGCTCAGAGAACACACGGTTTATACTAGTTCAGGCACGAACGCCCTACGTCCAGTTTGCGGCGGAGTCGTGTTACCGAGCATGGAGAGCTCGTAGAGGGGGGCTACAAGCTGTGGAGAGAGGGAAGCTGGTTCCCAGGTCTCGTGCGTATAGGTTCTTGGTTCTGGTGAGAGCTCGCGTGGACGCAAGCGTATGTGTGTGTGTGTGTGAATGAGTTGAAAAAAGTTCAGAGAGCCAGAGATTGGAGATCCATTCTCCCCCATTATACGTAGGGAGAGATGGAGGATTACAGTAGAGAGAGAAGCGTGGGCCCGGCTTGGGCTGTAGTCGTGGGAGTGCTTCGGCTTCTGTTCGCCTTCCTTCCCGAGAAATATTACGCCTATAGACATGTGTCCCGGTCCTGTTCGTCCTTGATGGAGCTATATCCATGCGCCTTGAGACCAGGAACATCGTTGTTCCCTTACCTGGGCATGGGGGGATGTTGGCCGCACAGGGCCAGGCACCCCCGCGTTCCGTCGTATAGGGCTGATGACGCCACAATCCATGTTCAAGTGTCCGTCAGTGGTATGGCGCAGGGATGGTGAACGTCAGTCGTTTGTTAGGTCACACAGGACCTTGTACCGTAGGGAGGACAGGGGCAGGCATGGTGGTTCACGCCTCGGAGCCCCATCCCTAAGGACGAGGGGTACTGTGGACCTTTTGACCATAGGCCAGGACGCCACGGGCCGGTTGTGGCACCGACTCCTCCGAGGGCAGGTTGCATCACGGATGACGCCGCGCTAGCTCGAACGAGGTGGAAGTGTCTCCGAGGGTAGAGGACGTCATGGCTAACGTCGCCCTGGCTCGGGCGAGGCGGGAGAGCCTCCGAGGGTGGATGACGTCTCGGCGACATCACCCGAGCTCGGGCGAGGCGGAAGATCCTCCGAGGGAGCGGCGCCTATCTCGGTTGGTCGGAGGCGTGGAGACTCCGTGGGTGGATGACATCACCCTTGCTTGGATGAGGCGGAGAGCCCTCGAGGGTGATTTTGTTTTTGCGAAGTGCGATGTTTAGGGTACCCCTTTCTCAGGTATCCGACAATTGGAGATAGCAATTTTTCCAAGACCTTTCACCTTGCCTTTGCCATTGTCACCAAAAGTAATACTATTATACACATCATTGTCATCTTGATTGATAGAGTTGAACATTCTTCCATCACCAGTCATGTGTTGGGTGCACCTACTATCAAGTACCCAATACCTCCCCCCAGCTTTATAATTGACCTACTAGAGAGATCAATTCTTTTTGGGTACCCAAACTTTCTTGGGTCCTACAAGGTTAGTTACCAACTTCTTTGGTACCCATATAGCCTTCTTGGAAGACATCCATGGTGCACGAACAAACTTAGCATGAACACCATTAGTACCCTTGGTAAGGACATAGAAAGAATCAAGCCTAATTAAGGATACATTATCATTTGGCTTCTTGTTCATGCATTTTTTCTCATTGTGACCAACTTGCTTGCAATTCTTGCAAAACCTACTAGTGTTCTTCACAAAACTGGTCTTGTGAGGAGCAAAAGTGGCCTTACCTTTCTTGGGGGTATAGCCCAATCCCTATTTGTAGAGAGATTCTCTTTCTCTACCTAAGCACATAAGCAAGCGGCCCTCACCTCCATAAGCCTTAGCTATGGAGTGATTGAGCTTTGTAACGTCCTTCTTGAGGGTTTCATTTTCAACCATTAGTGAGGCATCACAAGTGAAACCATCATTAGTAGATGGAGTAGAAATGGAAGTGCTACAAGAAGGGTTAGTGGGTGTTGACGCTAAGAATGACATACTTTTACATACTCAAAATACCGTCAACAGCCTCGGTTTCAAGGGAAGAATAACACTTCATGAACATATTTATCAATAATTAGTTCCACATGTACTTGGAAAGCCTTTTTTTGCAAGGGATGATATTTCAGGAGAAACAGGGGTGCTGGAAGCTCCTTTTGCAGGTCGGTCGACCTGTGATTGGAGCCAAAATCTAGTCCCTCTGCACCATGAGACTCCTAACATGTCCAGGAGCTCCCACGAAGAAGCCTAGCTCCAAAGACCCCAAACACAGGTCGATCGACCTGGGTTTGGAGACTTCTAGCCAGCCAAGCCACCATGATCCACCCCAAGATGAGTATAACCCTTGGATGCAACTTGTGCTTTCATTCAATGAACCAGATTAAGTGCACAAGGATCCATGGGCCCACAACAAGAGAATCAACGTGACAAATACCTCAGAAGAGTCAACCAAGCTCAATGATAGATAGGTCCACCTTCTAGAAGGTGGTGGTGGGACCAAGACCCCTAAGGGGTTTGGCCGACCCCCCTAAGAGGCCTAGAGCCTCCCAGCTCCTCCTTGAGCTATGGGGCCTCCTTCTAGAAGAAGTGACATGTCCCACATGTCATAGGGGGGTCGTTCGACCCCCCTAAGTGCCCCCCTGAAGGCCCAGGTGACTCCTTGTCACATTTCCCATGTGATGGAGATCAAAGCGGTCCAATCTGAGGCGGTTTGAAGGCGGTGGATCCAAGGGCTCAAGATGGAGCTCTCCTAGATCGATGATGTGGTGGTGGAGTAGCCCCTACTCCACCTCCCACTATAAATAGAGGTTCATACCCCCTCTTCACACATCGTGGACAAGCCTACAAGCTCAATCACTTAGAATTATCGTAGTAGTTAGTCTAGTGTGGGAGTTAGAGTAGAGTTGAGATGTGCTCGGGATTTCCGGAATTGTCTCCTAGAGAGTCTGGTATAGCTCTTGTACCTTTCCTTTTCTGTAAGAGTTATCTTATTTAATATATTACTTTTCCTCTGCTTTACATAGTATTTACTTTGAGCATTACTATACTTGTTATAGTATTGTTATGTGCTTTTGCTTATTACTAGCCTTTATATCAATAGTCTATGATCCTTCGTGGCCATTCTTGTATGCGATCATTGCCTATCATATGGTGCTTTGGTTGTAGATCACAATTAAAGTAGTGAGTTGTGTGTAAGCGTGGTGCTTATACATAATCTTAATCTTGGTTACCGCTTGTCGCATGGATTGTTTGTGGTAGCTAGCAAGAGAGTGACAACCTTGTCTAGTCTTTGTATTCCACCATGTGTTCTTAGGCAAGTTCTTAAAAGGTAAGGCCCCCATAAAAAGAGAGCATGGTCCGGTTGGAGTTTCATCTCCTACTGATCTATTCTCTCGCCTAGCATATGTTGACATTCGTTAAGTGCAAAGAGAATATGAAAGATTTCCGCAAGCGCACAGAATATCATTGTAGCATTTTACCAGGAGTATTCTAGGGTCGTTATTTATATTTTACCGCAGGGAAACAATGGTTAAAGAATCTGATAATTTACCATCATGTATCTACTAACTTAATAAACCAACTAGACGAAAGCAGGAGGTAAATGATATGTAATAGGAATTGAAGATAATAATCATCACACACGAGAATTCTAAGATAAATGAGTAAATACAAATAGTTGGAGGACAACGGGAGAGATCAAAATTCCTGAATACTTCTCTATTACTTTGGTTCTATGATAATAGGAAGTGGATAAATATAGCAATCACACAATAGCACTTCGGGACATCAGAACACTAGCCACGAAAAGGGATGAGAAGGGGGCTAGGAAGCTCCGACTACCGTCCTACGAACACTAACCCTAACGTGGTGGAATACATCGGCCATTAGGTTTGTCACATCCTGGGGCTACCACAACTATCCGTAAGGGTCAGGCGCCACCTCAGTTAGCCTCTAGTCTAGACACCATGTCTACACTATTAATTACTACTCTAATTATCTAGTATATCTAGAGCACTCGATGCGAGTGGAGATCCTATGCTAAAGTATAACAACTATATTAACCAACGATAATTTGCATAAAGTAAATAGAGAAGATAAATATATTAAAACATAAGTATTACAAGGATAAGATACAAGATATACCGGATCTCTGAAGACTCCTCCAGAACCGAAGCGTAGCTCTGCTCTCCCTAACTCCCAACTAGAACTAATCTACTACATTGGAAAGTCTAGCCCTAATTCTCTAGAGTTGAGAGATCATCCTTTCGAGGGATGCCTCTACAACTCCATGATGATTGATTCAATGGGGATGCCTCTGGGGGAGGTCTACCCATTTATTTATAGCTCTAGGGGATGGAGGAGCCTTCTAAGTAGTCGATGTGGTACTAATGCGTTGCACCTACTCCTCCGCGATCTTTAGGTCGGTGGGGCGCCGCCACGCGAAGCAGATCTTGGCCCATTACTGTAGCATGCCGCCCGCGCATAGGGTGGGCTGGCCAGCCCTCTTCTGGGGCCAAATGGGTCCATCTTCGTTCTAGACTCTCCTCTTGTCCTCTGGAACCTAATAGTGCCAATTTCCCAATCGGTTTGGGCAGGGAAACGTGTCGTGGTAGGATGCTTCCTTTTCCAAGTCCTGTTATAGTCCCTGGAAAATATATATTCACCAAAGCTATGGAATTCTGTCAGTTTAGTCCTCCAATATATGTTAAGTGATGGTTCCAGTATGGTTCCATTGCAGTGTTGATATCTTTCTCATCGTGGCTCCAAATATAGCAAGTGATAGGTCCGTTTCGATTGGATCGATGAGCTGTTTGTAATGGTGTACTTCAATTCCTTATTTGAGGTACTTTTATATAGTGGAACTTGGATATCCTGCAAAGTAAGTGAGAACACCAAAACTCGTGGAACTTGTTAGAATTAAACCTTATAACTATGCTTTATAATTTATTTCTTATCATTTCATGCAATAGTTGATGGCTATATTTAGGTGTTAAGAGCCATCAACATCATACTTGTTTTGAGGAGGCAAACTATTCTATTTAGACTAATTAATTTGCTAAGTACATTGAATTAGAGTGAATCACATAGGAGTCCTTATCTCTCTCGTTGTCCTTCCACCAAGCTATACTTACTAGTTATCCTTAGTTATCTTATACCTTGGCTTGTTCATTCATCACCTTCCTATCACATTATACGTTACCCCTCTATACTAGTTGGTACTAAGTTGAGGTGCTCTCTAGGATCTCTCTCTCTAATTATCATTTCTAACTACCGCTTTCCCTTGGGAAAATATAAATTACAATACCTTAGAATACTCCTAGGTGAAGTGCTACAACGGTATAATTTGTGCGCTTGTGGATTTATCCAATAGTCATAAGAAATACCAACAGTGGGAGCAACAATGATTGGAGCATAAAATGATTCATCAAAAATATCCCAAGTAATGCCCATGTCACATGTTGGGATAATCTCCTTATTTTGATCAAGGAGTAGGGAATGAACTCTTTCAAGCTTAGTGTGATTCCTTTCTAGCTTATCATGGGCTTCCACTAGCCTCTCATGAGTAGTTATGGCCTCATCAAGGGTTTGCTCAAGAGCCTCATTGCTCTTTCCTAAATCCTTGCATTCCTTTGTCTTTTTATCAATGTAAGTCCAAGCTTGATCTAACATGTCCATGAGTTCCTCCTTGGAGGGCTCCTCATGATCACTCTCACTCTCACTCTCATCATGAGATAGTACCTTAGCGGACTTATCCATGAAGCATGATGATGGAGTGTCGAAGAGCGAGATCTTGTCTTTCATAGCAATGTCTGCAAGAGCCTTCTTCTTACTTGATGTTCTTCTTTTCACGATCATCATCATCTTCATTTGAGGAGGCATCACTATCCCAAGTCACAATGTGAGAGTATCCCTTCTTCTTCTTGTCAATGGAGGGCTTCTTCTCTTTGCCTCTCGTCTTGTGATCATCATCATCGTTGTCACATGATAGGGACATTGAGCAATAGGATGATCTTGACTTCCACACTTGAAGCACTTTCTTGGTTCATCAAAGCTCTTGGAGGAGGTCTTCTTTCTTCTTTCATGGTAGCCCTTCTTCTTCATGGACTTGCAAAGTGCTTCACAAAGACAGCCATTTCCTCCTCCTCCTCATTACTAGCATTTGGATCTTCACTATTACTTGATTCTTCAATCTTTGCTTTGCTCTTGCTCTTTTGTGATGAAGTGGCTTTGAATGCCACACTCTTCTTCTTCTCATCCTTCTTCTCTTCCTTCTTCACCTCTTCCTCTTTGTTCTCCCAGTAGGTGTCATCGGTCATCAGATCCTCCAATACTTGGTTTGGTGTCATGGTGTCCAATCCACCTCTCACAAGCAAAGTGACAAGCATACCAAACTAGGGAGGAATACATCTCAAGAACTTATGAGACAAATCCTTGTCCTCCACCTTCTCACCAATAGCCGTGAGATCATTGACAAGAACTTGAAGATGGTGAAACATCTCCGGCATATTCTCATCATCCTTCATCTTGAAGCTTGTGAACTTCTCCTTGAGAATATAGGCCTTGGCCCCTTGATGGCTTGTGTGCCCTCAAATGATTCTTCAAGCTTCTTCCAAGCCGCATGAGCACTCTCCAAGTTCTTAATTTCCTCAAACACCCTCTCACCAAGAGCCTCATGAATAGCACTAAGAACAATGTCATTGAATTGTAGCTTCTCTTCTTCGACATTAGTGGGATTCTCCTCATTCACTACCTCAAACTTCTTCTCCACCACAAGCCACACCTTCTGACTAATTGACTTGATGTGTGTGGTCATCTTGACCTTCCAATGGCCATAGTTGGTGCCATCAAAGTGAGGTAATTTCTTTGTGTTGTTGATAAGAGTCATCTTCAAACCGTACGTTGTTAAGCCTCAAATCAATGGTGTACTAGCTCTAATACTACTTGAAAGATCCTAAGGATGGCTAGAGGGGGTGAATAGACAAAATAAAAATCTACAACACAAACTCAACAAACAAGTTAGATAATTGTTGACACCACAAGTGGCAAATAGAAATACCGCAAGCGCACGGTAGTCCATTGTAGCTCTTCACCGGGAGTATTCCAGGTATCTTATTTTCCACAAGGAACGTGAAGTGTACTAACTAGATTCAAGGACGTCCTATGATGAACATGTTGACACCATTTTTCAAGGTGTCAAAATGAGCTAAGGCTTGACCGGTCAACGGCCGTTCTCCATCGGCATCGGGAAATCTTGAGCCGGTGTTGCCGATGAGAGTGCTGCGGGAAGACCAAGTGTGCTGCCGACGGAGGCTAGATGTTTAATCGGTGAAGTCTAACTGATGCTGGTTGCCGACGAAGAGGCATTGTCGATTGCCGATTAGAAGCATTACCGATTGCTGATAAGGAGATATTGCCGATTACCGATGGAGGGTCAGCCGACCACCGATGAAGAGTGGTTGCCGATTGCCGATTGGGAAGTATTGCCGATGCCGATGGGTATGAAGTACCGATGAGTACATCATGACTTAGCGTTTGATGTCAGCAGAAGGTTACTGGTGGCCAAAGAAGGAAGGCGCGGATTGAAGGGATCTGCCGATGGAAAGTTTCCATCGAAGAGAAGTATAAGGAAACTGGTATTTTGTACCAGTATTATTATAGTAGTTTGAATCCGACTCTTGCATGAGTCGTTTATTTTCCTTTAAAATAGGCGTGCTTGTTTAGGAAAATAAATATTGTTATCCAGCTCCTGCGCGAGTCAGTTTCCTTAACGATAGGAGATTGTTTTAGGAAGGATATGTCGTGTCCTTGTACAACTCTCTATGCGGGAGTATAAATATGTGCCTGAGGGCCATAGGAAAAACAATCAATCCAATATCAAACAAACCAATTTTATTCTTATTCTACTTTTATCGCAATTTACCCTTTTTGCATTAGTTGTAGTTATCAACGAGTTCTTTCAAGCTTCGACGGGCTGCATCACCTTGATCTCCGTCAAATCCTTGCAAGTTCCGCGTCGGAGTACTCCTGAGCTTTGGCATTCTGGGCGCATCGTTGTTTGCCTCGTTCAGCTCTGCTCTAGTTACCCTTGATCAATCTAAGCCTTGACATCCGGGCGCATCGCCGTTGTCTCGTTCAGTTTTGTTCTAGTTATCATCCTTGTCGATTGATTGGTCAAATCGACTGGCACGCCTCCGGAATACCGAGCTTTGGGTAATAGCCCGAGGTGTTCGCAAATCCTGACGCTTTTTGTGTCAACACCTCTTTTGGCACGCTCGGTAGGACCATACAAATCTACACATCTATCATGGGTGATCACGCTGACGTCAACCAGAGGAATGTCATTGAAGTCTCTGAGGCCGATCTAAAAGATGATCAGAAGCAGGTCATGGAGCGGGCTATGGAGGAATACAAACAATTATATCTGAAGTCCTTCAGCCTCAGCAGGAGCGGCGAAGCAATCTAGAAGCAAGACCCACCGTTGCCACGGCAGGTCACGTACGACGCCAATCCTGGTAAGCTGCAGGAGATGGTTAATGCTGCTGTAAGTCAAGAATTGATTAGCCACTCCAGCATGATGTCCAATACTGTCTACAATGCTATCACGCAATCATTCAAGGAAGGACATGCACCATGATATGTCGGTCCAGCGTACCATCAACCTGGATTGGCATCTACGAGACCATCGGCAGCCCCAATGGCGTCTTCCACCCCTGTGGAACCGTCTGCCGATGCGGCTACATCAACAAGACCGAACACTAGCAGCGTCACCAAGCTCAACCCAGATCCAGCCGCGTCGGCAACTTCAGAACCAGCCCCTGCCAACTGGTGGGGATACGGTATGCCTCCGAATTTGCACACTGGTTCTAATCTGGTGCAGGGAGATGGTTCGGCTTGGAGGAACTCTATGGCGTCGGCAACGCCATCACAGCCGATGGCCCCTATGATGCACAACTCTGCACTTCCTCCAGCTATGCAAGTACCGTCAGATGATCTGCAAATAATTCCTAAGATACCCCTGATGCCACCATCGGCGAGCTCTGTGCCGATGCAACACATTATAACCACTGGCAGTCAATCTCTGGTGGCAAATTCACAGGCTGGAGAGCCGATTCCCCAAGGTAATCTGGCGATTGATTGCCCCAGAATACAAGAGCCACATGCTCCAGTCAGCTATCAGCCATCGGTAAGCCATATGCCGATGATTCATAATCCAGGATGGGTCAACCAGCCGCCGGCTCAACAGCCCGGCGTGTCGATGTATCATTATGGAGGCCCAATGCATGCTCAGAGCGGACCATCGGTACAGCAACCGATGAGTACAGGGAATCAGCCTAATCCGCTAAGTGTGCAAAACTATCCATCGGTAAGTCAACCGATGCATAGTGTTCAGATGACTGGTGCTGCGCTCGTGGCTACTACGCATCATCTTCAAGAGGCGCATCAGCCGGCTCCGCTAGTCAACAACCAGCCAATGAGTCGGCAAGAGCAGGACGCATACTGGGTCGGTAAGATTTCCGAAGTCATGAAAGAACAATTCGGCATCAAACCCAAGGTCAATACGTACTCTTATCGGACTCCGTATCCTCCTGCATATGACTTGATTCCTCTTCCAAATCGGTACAAAGTGCCCGATTTCACCAAGTTCTCCGGCCAAGACGACACGTCAACGATGGAGCACGTCAACCGCTTCATTATCTAGTGCGGGGAAGCTGCCAGCAGGGAGGAGTTGAGGGTGAGATTGTTCTCTTCATCATTGTCTAGATCAGCATTTACATGGTTCATATCACTGCCTCCAAATTTTATAATCACATGGGCCGATCTAGAGAGGCAATTTCGCAAGTACTTCTTCGCTGGTATACATGAGAAGAAGCTTACCGATTTGGTCAAAATGAGGCAACGCAACGATGAATCGGTAGAAAGCTTTGTTCAAAGGCTACGGGACGTGAAGAACAAGTGCTACAGTCTGGTGCTTGATGATCGACAATTGGCAGATTTGGCCTTCCAGGGATTACTGCCGCACATCAAGGACAAGTATGCGTCCCAGGAGATCGAGAGCCTAAGTCACCTGGTGCAAAGGATTGCCGATCAAGATATCAAAACCTTTGAACCTAGAAAGACTTGGAACAAGAAGGTGACCTTCATCGGGAAGGAGGAAGATTCTGGATCGGATGAAGAGCTGAATATCGATGCGGCCGAATGGGTGAAGGATAAGAAGCCTGTGTCTTGTCCGTTCGGCCAAAAAGAGACCGAAAGGTACACCTTCGACATCACCAAGGCCGATAGAATGTTTGACTTATTGCTGCAAGAAGGGCGAATCAAGTTGGTGCCCAACCAAGTGATTCCATCGGCCGAAGAGCTCAAGAAGATCAGGTACTGCAAGTGGCATAATGCAACCTCACACAGTACCAATGACTGCAAAGTATTCAGGCAGCAGTTGCAGTTAGAGATTGAATCTGGGCGTATTATGTTCAAAAGCACTAAAATCCAGAAACCGATGAAGATAGATTAGCATCCGTTCCCAAACAATATGGTGGAAATCAGCGAAAAAACCAGAGTGCTGACATCGGAAGCTGCCAGGAGGAACTCATCGGTAGACCCCAACCACCAAGTACCTGAGCGTGACGCAAGGGAGTTTGCCGATGATAGAAAGGGTAAGAAGGTTGCCGACGAAGGAGGCAGCGCCAACAGGGCTTCTGGAGTAGTGATCACACACAACCGATCAAGGCGAGATCATTGGCAATCACGTGAAGAATGGTATCGGCAAGAAGAAGAGGAGCATCGGGGTGGCTTCGACATAAAGACCACTGGAAGTGCCCCTTCTTCGTTCACTGCTGGGAGAAAGGCATCAAGCTACCCACTGCCGATAACTGTCCAGAGTGCAACAGGTATTACGCTGCCGATCGGTCAGGTAAGAGACCTTGTTTTGATGATCAGGCACCCAGGTACGCCAGGCCGCTCAGAGATAATAGATCGGCACATGACCGACTGGGGGCAAGCTTAGTGCCCATGATCGGCTGGGCAGGCGTGTTGATCAGGGGGAGCTTGAGGAGATGGCCAATGTTAGAGTGCCCAACGAAGATATATTCTCCAGAAATCCCGACATCGGAAGGAGTGCCGATGTAAGCAGTGGGAAGCGGCACCAGCCTGTCTGGAAGACCAAGCTTCCTCCATGGTGCTCTAAGGGTCTGACTAAGACCCAGAAGAGAAGGATCCAGCGCCAGCGCCATGATGACCTGTGCAACGATGCAGAACCCTCAATGGGGAAGCAGTGGAGGCCCAAGCGCAAGGACAGAGATCCATCGGCAGATATCAATATGGTCGTCATGTTGCCGATGGAGTTCATGGCACCCGTCAGTGATGATGAGGAGACTGCCGACATGGCACAGTTGATGCTGGATCCGATGACGGCCGTCTTTGAAAAGCCTGCCGATGATGAGAGGCAGCATCTGAGGGCTCTGTTCGTTAAGGGTAAAGTGGATGGTCAGCTGATGACCAAGATGCTGGTAGATGGTGGCGCGTCGATCAACATAATGCCATATGTCGTGTTCAGAAAGTTTGGTAAAGGTGACCAGGACTTAGTCAAGACCGACACGAAGCTCAAGGACTTCGAGGGCAACGTGTCAACAACTATGGGGGCCGTATGTGTTGATTTAACCATCGGTAGTAAGACTTTGCCGACAACGTTCTTTGTGATCAGTGGCAAAGGCACTTACAACTTACTCCTCGGAAGGGATTGGATCCATGCCAATTGTTGTATCCCCTCTACCATGCATCAGAGTCTGGTACAGTGGATCAGGGACAGAATTGAAGTCGTCCGCAGTGAAGCCCCATCTACTGTTGCATCGGCAGAATAGGAAACCTACGAATAGACCAGGTGCATATCCGGCGAAGCATGGGACAGGGAGTTCCTCAAGGTTGCCGATTACCGCATCAAGCCGATCCAAGCAGTCGGTCCTGAAGAAGAATCTTAATGGATCGGTTCGCTGACGACGGAAAGCTAGGGCAGGGCTTCACGTCTGCCGATGATTTACTCGAGGTCGACATCGGCGATGGTAGTAAACCTAGGCCTACTTTTATTAGTGCTAAGTTAGATTCCCAATGTAAACAACAGTTAACCGATTTATTAAAGGAGAATAAAGATTGTTTTGCTTGGGATTATACAGAGATGCCTGGTTTAGACCGATCGATAGTTGAACATCGGTTACCCATCAAGTCTGGTTTCCAACCACATCGGCAACCTGTGCGTCGATGCAATCCTACTATTCTGCCCGACATCAAGGCTGAGATTACAAAGTTAATCGAAGATGGATTTATTCGGCAATGCCGATATGCCGATTGGATTTCTAATGTGGTTCCTATGTATAAAAAGAATGGGAAACTTCGTGTTTGTATTGATTTTAGGAATCTTAATAAGGCTACACCGATGGATGGCTATCCGATGCCTGTTGCCGATCTGCTGATTGATGCTGCTGCTGGACATCAAGTTATTAGCTTCATGGATGGTAATGCTGGGTATAATCAAATATTCGTGGCTGAAGAAGACATATCCAAGACTGCTTTCCGATGTCTAGGTCACGTTGGCTTGTTTGAGTGGGTAGTCATGACTTTTGGTTTGAAAAATGCCGGTGCTACTTATCAAAGAGCAATGAATTTCATCTTTCATAAATACATCGGCACGATAGTTGAAATCTACATTGATGACGTGGTGGTTAAGTCTGGAGACTTCCAGAAACATCTTGCCGATTTGCGAAAAATATTAGAGTGCACAAGGGAACATGGGTTGAAGATGAATCCCAACAAGTGTGCGTTTGGTGTATCGGCAGGTCAGTTTCTGGGCTTCATGGTGGATCAGAGAGGCATTGAAATCGGCAGAAAGTCTATTGATGCAATTAATAAGGTGGTTGCTCCTACGAACAAGACCGAGCTGCAGTCTTTGATCGGCAAGATTAATTTCATTAGAAGGTTTATATCCAATCTGTCTGGTAAGATTAAATCTTTTAGTCCTCTGTTAAAATTGAAAGCTGATCAAGAATTTATATGGGAAGAAGAGCAGTGGGCCGCTTTAGAAGAGATTAAGAAATACTTAGTAAATCCTCCAGTCTTGGTTCCACCTCAACACGGGAAGCCTTTCAGGTTATATTTGCCTCGTTCAGCTCTGCTCTAGTTACCCTTGATCAATATGAGCCTTGACATCCGGGCGCATCGCCGTTGTCTCGTTCAGTTTTGTTATAGTTATCATCCTTGTCGATTGATTGGTCAAATCGACTGGCACGCCTCCGGAATACCGAGCTTTGGGTAATAGCCCGAGGTGTTCTCAAATCCTAACGCTTTTTGTGTCAACAGAACAAAAGAGCCTATGCTCGTTGGGTAGAGAGGTTATGTGTATAGCAAGGTTATCTGGCTGGTATGGTAGGTATAAGGACAAATTCAATCCCCCGCAAATCGAGACAATATATGGAACAGTAGGAGACAAAACCCCGGCCCGAAGCAAGTATCCTTTTACTAGAGCCTAACCTTTTAAGAACTTGCCTACAACCACATGGCGGGGATGAAAGGCACAGACAGGGATGTCACTTCCTATTGGCATCCGCTCGAACCATGCAACAAGCAGCCTACATAGGTAAGTGATAGTCTAGACACCACGTCTACACTATACTTACTACACTAGAAGTCTTGCAAGACCAGAGCACTCTACTAATAAAGTAAAGCAGTGCACGAATAAGACATGTTTTATAACTACTAAACCAATGGCAGAATATCAAATACTATAGATAACTCGGGTGAAGTACTTATATAGAAGAACTTACATCCGCTGAGGAACTCCTTGGAGAAGACTCCAGACAGACCCGGGGCTTTCTCCTTCGGACTTGCCTCACTCTTGCCCTTCAGGCATAGCACACCGGTAGAGCTTTGCTAAGCTACTGGAGAGTGGACTACTTTATTGTGCCATGAGTTGAGAGTGAAGGACTAGGGGGTATTTATAGCTAGAGGTGGAGTAAGGGCTACTCCGGTGCCACATCAACGATCCACATCACCTCCATCATGCTCTATAGGATCAAACCGACCTTACACCCACCATAGATCAAAGGTGGAGATCATCTGGTGCATGGCGTCATGCAGGAAGGTGGTGGGGACCTTGGGGAGGCCTATGGCCAGCTAGGCCAAGTCAACCGACGTGCCTATGGTAGGTGGGGACCTCCCCCTTCTTCTAGAAGGTGGCCACATAGGTCAGGGAGCTTGTGGCTAGCCTCTGGGGCCACTTGCCAAGTCGGCCGACCTGGAGTTGGGCCCTCTAGGCTCCTCCTTTCGCGTGGATCATGGTCCACATGTCAGTGACACCTTGTAAAAGTCTAGCATTTTTTCGTGGTCCTTGTGCATTGAGAGGAAGCACAGAGTAAATCCAAGGGTGGATTTTCACTCTCAAGGATGTCACTTCGATCATGGGTGCATGGGAGCCCTTGGTGGGACCTTCGTGGGGTCGGTCGACCTCCTAGGTGGGTCCCATAGGCTCCCAATGTCTCCATTTGTCATTACCTGCATAAAATTATTCAAGGGACATGTGGAACCAATTATTTGATAAAATATGTTCTAGCTATGTTATTATTCCTTGGAAATTAGGCCTGTTGATGGTGTTTTGAGCATGTAAAAGTATGTAATAACTACCATCAACAAGAGCTCCCACACTGAATCTTTGCTCGTCCTCGAGTAACAGTTAGAGATAAAGGCAAGCATGGTCATAACATCTTTAAGATATATAGCAATCATAAAGGTTACTTCAAGACATTTCTCATACAAGAGGGATATGTGGCATTTGTCTAACATGTTTTCTTTAGAGGTTGAGAAATGGAATAGTTCTTAAAGCAAAGTCATCTTCCCATTCATATCTTAGTACTTGGAGGTTTTGATAAAATTTTCAAAAGAAAACACATAGATCACTTTTACTCCTCATCTAGTACTCTAAGATCGCTCAAAAGTGTATAGTCCTTACCAAGGTATGCTTGATGTTACCTTCTTGTGTTTCGTCCTACTCTTATCAGGCTTATGTGGAGCTCAGGTAGGGATAAACATGATAGCATACTTGAATTGCATATATTGTAAAGTCAAAACAAGGATCCAAGGAGAAAAGTGTCATAGTGCTAGATCAAGATGTGCATGTGTATGGAACATAGTGCATGGAAAATAGTGCTTCTTTATTTAATTGATCTCTCTCTCTAACTTATTCTATTGAGACATGGCTATCATTTTTTCATGAGCCTTCATGTGCTCACATTTTTTTCTTTTATTTTTTCAATACTTGGGACCTTCATGTGTCCCTATTTTTTCTTTTATTTTTCATACTTTTGCATAGCCCATGCCTCTTCTACTAACATAATACTATAGAGAGATCAAACTTTTAAAGCATGAAGCATTTGTTTGTGGAAAATGAAAGGTATGTTGCTGCGTACTTCTAGTCTAGAAGCAGCATCATATATATGTGGTGTGTATGTGATCTTGATCTTGAGACTATGACAAAATTCTCAACAAGGTTCAACAAGGTTTGACCAAACTCAATACATAACCAAGTAGCCTAAAAGAAAGGTTTTAAGTATGTGTGCACATAGCATTTTTGGCTTTGGTAGGAATTTCTCACTATTGAGGAGTTAGTGGCACTATGGTTTTGTGATGTTTTCATAAATAAACTCCAAGCACTTTGAATAGAAAAGGTATGAATCATGAGCTAAGAACTATATCACATTAATCAACAACTTAGTCAACATGATTTTCCTATGAATATATTTCCCACAAGTATAAGCATATGCAAGAAATAACTTTATGACTCTTCTATCTTTCTAATGTTATAAATCATGTTACTTAGCAGATTTCATTCTTAGATGTAAGTCTTCTTTTATTTATTTATTCAATTCAAAAGGGAAATAAGAAAAATGTAAATGAAATGCATTAGAAAAGAGGAGGAAGTGTAGCAAACTAGCCAAGAGAATTGTGGATGTGCAATGGATGCTGGCTGGTGGCCTTTGGGCTCCTCAGTGATTGACACGTGTCTCCTTACCTCTGAGGATGTTAATGGGCTTGACCATTTTTTGTTCGGGTACAAGTGCACATCGATCGACGTCGTTCTGTAGCCGTTGAGGCTCAAATTTGACGTGTTTAATCTCCATATGATGTACACCAGTTTGCCATGCCCAACTTCGTTAAACAGAAAAATGGGATGTCACCCAATGTCTCCCCCACACTAAATTTGAGCCTGAATGTCACAGATTGGCAAGGGTCAAGTGCAGGGGCTTTGTTGGTGGCAACACACCAGCAGAACCAAGAATTTCATTTGTCATTGATATCTTAGGCACATGTTATGTTGATGCATGAATGATATAAAATATACTTAAGTGCCTAGTTACTGTGAAAGGATAAGGTGTGTCAAAGGAGAGAAAAGGTTCCCTTTTTTACATGGCCTTAACATGGGGTGACAAGCATTTTGTCATGCTCAAAGCCATGCTGGAGGTTGTTGATGGTAAGGATGACTAAGGAGAGAAAGAGGAGATGTGAAGGGTTATGCCAATGTTCACAACCCTCATTTTCATAAGGATGATGACCAAGGGTACATGTGAGTATTGTGTAAAGTTTGGGAGTGAACGAGGAGGTCAGAAGCCTCCACCTCCAGGTCGGCCGACCCCACTTTGGGGTTTCAGAGCAGACAAGACCTGAAACTAGGGTATCCTAACTCTCTTCTACATGCTGGCCAGAGATGGGCCTGAATAGCCCCCATAGGGAGGTCGGTCGACCCTCCTTTGATGGGTTCAGGACAACGGGTTTTGGATTTAGGCTCTCCTAGAGTCACTCTATACGCTAACCAAAAATGGACTGGTTAGCCACCATATGTAGGTCAGTCGACCTGCTATGGAGTCTTCCAGGTCCCAAATTTGTCATATAGATTACACATGAGATGTACAGGTTATACTAGGAAAAGAATCTATAGATGAGCAAGTCAAATTTTGACATGTAGTTTCCTCTTTAAGTTGGATCAGGATCAATCACAACATCTATCATGTCAATTTTTTTAGGTATACTATGCTCATGAAAGAAAACTTTAAGACGTTAGCCATTTACCTTAAAGATGTTGTTGTCGTCATCTTGAAGCATGATGGCTCCATGTGTTGATGATAGAGAATGACCAAAAGGATTGACCCTTGAGTTGAACATAAGTGCTTTGTCTCGTGGGTCTGATCCTCATCTCTTTGTTCTTCCTTTGTGAATGATGGCATTATGTTCATGCCTTTTTCTCCATTCATTGTTTCTTTTCTACAAAGGATTAGTGGACAACACATACCCGAAGGAATACACAAACATTTGAAACAAGGGTGTTGTTGTCATGGCATCTTCTAGGCTATAAAAAGATTGGTTCTAGCATTGTAGCACAGAAAAGAGATGTTCCCTCATTGTTCACCAATTCTTTAAAAATTAAGCAAGATTGAGGCAAAGATGTGCAAGATTATTTCATTAGTACCTTTAACCTTGTTTTGTCTCTATGAATGATCTCATGACTTACCCACCAAAAATTTGGAAGTAATCTTGCAGGAGTTAGTCCAAAAGTACAAACAAATTCTATACAAGTAGTTTATGATTCAAAAATCAAACTTGACATCATGTCTAATTTGATTAAGGTAGGTCATTTAACCTAAGCACCATGCTTAATTTAAAAAGCCTTTGAAAATACACTTGAGAAGTACTCCAAACCAAAGCATACTTATAACAGAACAAGGAGCATGAAAGATTAGAGAGAGTCATTTAAGAAGAGACAATAGCACAGATGGTGAATCAGATGAGCATTTGCATTTTTTTAGTTTTTATTATTTCTATGACTTAGCAATATGAGCAAGGTATAAAGAGAAAGTAAGGTAAAGACAGGCAAACAAAATTAAGCAATGAAGTATGACATGAGGGTCTTTAGAGAAATCCACTCCCCCACACTTGGATTTTGCAACATTTTGAAATGAGCAAATCCAAGTTTAGGTGGTGGAGATCTCCTTTGAATGTGCTTCATTGTTACCTGATGTTTGGCTAGACTTACCTTGTGTTTGATCCATCGTTCTTTTTGCTCCAACCTGAAATGGTTGGTGACCAAAAATACCTGAAGGAACAATTTTATATTTATGTATATGCTCAACTTGCAAAGTCCTTTTTATTCATTTTTTATTTTATTTTTTTTAAGAACAAACTTTATTGAAGTGAAATAATGAAAGAATGGGTTATCTCCAAAAAATGCTTGTTTTAGGACCAAAGCTCGTCCTTGGGAAACCTTCAAGTTGCATCTCATGTTGGTAAAGTGGTTTCCCCTTCAACTCCAACATTTGCGGTCCTATCCTCAAGACCACAACTAGATTTGCAAAATTTATGATAGACAAACACATCTACTAGAAACCTTGCAAAGGTTTTAGGAACAAGAAGCATGAAGGGGTTTGTAGATCATATGTGTAGTGATGGTAGAGGGAATGATTGATTTGGGAGATTTGTCATGTGAGCATGGAATTGAGGAGAAGATGAAGGAATAATTTTCATGCTCATTGATATCGTTCTCCCTTTCAAGGAGTGGGTAAGCACTTTCTTTCTCATGACATTTCAAGTCATCCTCAAGGCTTGAATGGGTCATAGCTATTAGTGAGACTGTCATGAGCTCACCCCTTGGATTCAGGTGCCTATTGGCACCAACAATGATACACTTTTATATAACTAAAATGATGCCAACAGCCTCAGGATCAAGGATAAAACAATCACATCATGAGCATACTTTATCAAATAATAAGTTCCACATGTCCATGGAGTATTTGATTGCAGGATTAAAGAAATGGAGCAAAGGAGAGCTAGTGGGACCCACATAGGGGGTCGGTCGACCTCCTATGGGGCCCACCATCTCTCCCCCCTGACCATGATCTAGGAGAAGCACTCCAGAGTGGATTTTCAGCCCTTGGATCACTCTGTGCTTTCTCCCAACGGTCCACATGCAACTCACATGGATCCATGGGCCAACATCAAGGAGATCAACGTGACAAAACAACTCAGAAGAACCAACCCAGCCAAATGACAAGTGGGACCAGCATCTAGAAGGCCGAGGTGGGCCAGAGACCCAAAGGGGGGGTCGACCGACCTCCCAAAGGGCCCACCAACCCCTCACTTGGTCCCTGACCAGTGGGGCTGCTTCTAGAAGACCAAAGCATGGCCCACAGTCCATAGGGGGGGTCGGTCGACCTCCCCCAAGGTCAGTGCAGGTCCTAGTAACCGCCATACCTGTTTAGCACATGTTGAAGATCACAACCATCCACTCTAAGTCAGTTTAGAGGTGGTGAATCCAAGGGTGGAGATTTGAAGCCTCCTAGATCGATGACATGGCGATGGAGTAGCCCCTACTCCACCTCCCACTATAAATAGAGGCTCATACCCCCCTCTTCATACATGGTGAAGAAGCCTACAAGCTCTATTCCTTAGATTGTTCTAGTAGTTAGTCTAGAGTGGGAGTTAGAGTTGAGTCGAGCTGCGCTCGGGATTTCTGGAGTCGTCTTCTGGAAAGTCTGGTATAGCTCTTGTATCTTTCCTTCTTTGTAAGACTTTATCTTATTCAATATATTACTTTTCCTCTACTTTACTTAGTATTTACTTTGAGCATTATTATACTTGTTATAGTATTGTTATATGCTTTTGCTTATTACTAGCCTTTGCATCAATAGTCTGTGATCCTTGTGGCCTTTCCCGTATGCGCCTATCATAGGGTGCTTTGATTATATATCATAGTAAAAGTAGTAAGTTGTGTGTAAGCGTGGTGCTTATACATCATCTTATCCTTGGTTATCGCTTGTTGCACAGATTGTTTGTGGTAGCTAGCAAGAGAGTGACAGCTTTGTCTAGTCTTTGTATTCCACCACGTGTTTTTAGGCAAGTTCTTAAAAGGTAAGGCCCCCATAAAAAGAGGGCGCGGTCCGATAGGAGTTTTGTCCTCCTACTGATCTATCCCCTCGCCTAGCATACTTGTATTGAGGAGACATACTATAGTGTTTAGACTAATTAATTAGCTAAGTATATTGAAGTAGAGTGAATTACATAGGAGTCCCTTTACTCTCTCGTTGTTCTCCCACCTAGCTATACTATCTAGTTCTTTCTAAGTATCATTTACCTTGGCTTATTCATTCATCAACCCTTCATATCACATATATCGTTTACCACCCTATACTAGTTGGTACTAAGTTGAGGTGCTCTCTAGGATCTCTCTCTAATTATCATTCCTAGCCCAGCTTTCCCTTGGGAAAATATAAATTATGATACCTTGGAATACTCCTAGGTGAAGTGCTACAACGGTATAATCTGTGCGCTTGCAGATTTATCCAATAGTCATAAGGAATACCAACAGTGCCTTAATGAATTCCTAGAGTCATTAAGTAGGTCATCATAAGACTTGAATGAACGAACACATGGGGGATCATCAGGATCAAGGATGGGTTTAGAAATGGGTTCATAGGATAAGTCAGATTTGGGTACAGAGAAGGAGAGGATAGATTTGGCTTCTAGCCATCTTGGTTTTCCTTCTATAAACTCACTCAATGTTTGTTTATCCAGTATCCCAGACTTTTCCTGATGTTCCATGTGGGAAATCGAGACACAAGATGATGTTTCTTTGGGAGGAAGAGATTCCTTCATGAGAGGTCTAGAAAGATGTTTCTTATAAGGTCTCTTTTGGAAAGGGTAATTTTGGGCATTCTCATAACTAGCAAGATCAGATGAGAGGTTGGCCTCGAACTCGAAGAAATGATTTAAGTGTCTAGTTTCTTCTTCCTTCGAGATTTGTGGTATTTGTGGTTCGGGGTCGATAGCAGAATCTTTGGATAGGATTGATGATTCGGCTATCGAGGTTTCTTTTCTAGGGGCTGGTTTTTGTCCTTCTTCTGGTGCTTCATCATAAACGTTAGTGTAGGGAGTGTTATTAAGGATTTTTGTCAGAACTCGTCTCCCTTCGCTAACGGGAAGATGTAGAAATGCTCCCTCGGAGGATACATCAAGGAAATGGGCGGAATCTTTGCTAAGACCGCCATAAAAGTGTTGTAACACTATTGGCTTGGTTATAGGAAGATCAGGGCCCGTCGATACTAGATCTGTTATACGGGCCCAAGCCGCACTTAGAGGTTCTTCAACATTTTGCTTAAAATTTATGACCTCTCTTCGAAGACGAATCATACGAGAGATAGGGAAGAAAGCTAGGCAGAATTTGGATTGTAACTTTTCCAATTCTCCCTTGGCACTATCTACGTGGCGAAAGTACCATCGTTTGGCTATTCCCGTTAAAGAAAATGGAAATAGCTTCCACTTAAGGGTACCGCACTTCATCCCTTGGATGTGGACACATGAACACAATTGTTCAAAGTCACGTAGGTGAGTGTAAGGACTTTCATCTCCGTCCCCAGAAAAAGATTATTCCTAAACTTTGTCTATGAAGCTAGGGCGAAGCTCATAGCTAGATGAAAGAATGGGTTGTGAGGATGGTGGTGGCTACAAACTAAAGCCCTTTGGAGAGGCAAGAAAGGATATGGGTGATTGGTCCATGGTGTAAAGGATAAAAGTAAAAGAAAGATAAAACAAGGATAACTTAGACGACTCGATTCTGGTTAATACAGCTACCATCCCCCGGCAACGGTGCCAGAAAAGCTTGTTGACACCACAAGTGGCAAACAAAAATACCGCAAGCGTACAGTAGTCAATTGTAGCTCTTCACCGGGAGTATTCCAGGTATCGTATTTTCCATGAGGTACGTGAAGTGTACTAACTAGATTCAAGGATGTCCTATGATGAACAAAAGAGCCTATGCTCGTTGGGTAGAGAGGTTATGTGTATAGCAAGGATATCTGGCTGGTATGGTAGGTATAAGGACTGATTAAGTCCCTCGCAAACCGAGGCGATAGACGAAATAGCAGGAGACAAAACCCGGCCTAAAGCGACTATCATTTTACTAGAGCCTAACCTTTTAAAAACTTGCCTATAACCACGTGGCGGGGATCAAAGGCATAGACAGAGCTATCACTTCCTGCTGGCATCCGCTCAAACCGTGCAGCAAGCGGCCTACACAGGTAAGCGATAGTCTAGACACCATTTCTACACTATACATACTACTCTAGAACTCTTGCAGGACCAGAGCACTCTACTAATAAAGTAAAGCGGTACACGAATAAGACAAGTTTTATAACTACTAATCCAATGGCAGAATATCAAATACTATAGATAGCTCGGGTGAAGTACTTACATAGAAGAACTTACATCCACTGAGGAACTCCTCGGAGAAGACTCTCGATAGACCTGGGGCTTTCTCCTTCGGACTTGCCTCACTCTTGCCCTTCAGGATAGCACATCGGTAGAGCTTCGCTAAGCTACTGGAGAGTGGACTACTGTATTGTGTCATGAGTTGAGAGTGAAGGCCTAGGGGGGTATTTATAGCTAGAGGTGGAGTAGGGGCTACTACGGTGGCACATCAGTGATCCGTGTCACCTCCATCATGCTCCGTAGGATCAAACCGACCTTACAACCGCCATAGATCAAAGGTGGAGATCATATGGTGCATGGCGGCATGTAGGAAGGCGGTGGACACCTCGTAGAGGCCTATGGACACCTAGGCCAAGTCAGTCGACCTACCTATGGCATGTGGGGACCTCCCCCTTCTTCTAGAAGGTGGCCCCACAGGTCAGGGGCTTGTGGGTGGCCTCTGGGCCCACTTGCCAGGTCGGCCGACCTAAAGTTGAGCCCTCTAGGCTCCTCCTTTCGCATGGAGCATGGTCCACATGTCAGTGATACCTTGTAGAAGTTTGGCGTTTTTTTGTGGTCCTTTGTGGACCCATAGATCCTTGTGCCTTGATCTTTGACCATTGAGAGGAAGCACAGAGTAAATCAAAGGGTGCATTTTCACTCTCAAGGATGTCACTTGGATCATGGGTGCATGGGAGCCCATGGTGGGCCCTTAGTGGGGTCGACCGACCCCCTAGGTGGGTCCCACATGCTCCCAATGTCCCCATTTGTCATTACATGCATAAAAATATTCAAGGGACATGTGGAACCAAATATTTGATAAAATATGTTCTAGCTATGTTATTATTTTTTGGAAATAAGGCATGTTGATTGTGTTTTGAGCATGTAAAAGTATGCCATATCTACCGTCAACAATAAACAAAAGGAGAAACGATTTTAGCACTGGCCTAATGGGTGTTGCAAGCAACCTATCCAAACAAGACTATCCTAATATGATTATAAGTCACTCACAAAGACTAGCTCTAACCAAGAAAACTTAGAGAGAACAAACTAAGAAAGTCTAGAAGAACAAACAACTACAACTAGCAAGAGTGAATGAAAGGTAATGCTAGGTAAGGATTAGGAAGATTGTACCGGAGAGGAGATATATATGATCCAATGAAATAGTGCAATGAAGTCCAATCGCAATCACAAGATGGAACTCGATAGAAAGAACTTGACACAAGATTTTTTTACTGAGGTTCACTTGGTTGCCAACAAGCTACTTCTCGTTGTAGTGATTCACCCACTTGGAGGTTCACGTACTAATAGGTATCACACGCCTAACCCGTCTCCGAGTGCCGCACAACCAACACAAGATAGGGATCCCCAAGCTACGAGCAATCTACTAGAGTTACCTTTGCGATCTCCCGCGAGGAAGGCACAAGAACCCCTCACAAATTACTTGGTGGCGGTGAAGAACAATCACCAACTCTTCCCGAACCACCTCCACTGCTCCAAACCATCTAGGTGATGGCAATCACTAAGAGTAACAAGAAACTCACACCAAAAACAACTCCCAAGTGCCACTAGATGTTATCACTCATGCAAATGCACTTGGAGCCACTCAAATCTCACTTTGGATGATCAATCTAGCAAAGAGATGAATGGAGAGGTTTGCAATAGCTCACTAGGTGTATGTAATGATCAATATGAGCAAGACAGTGAGCTAGAGCCGCCAACATCTATTTATAGCCCCCAAGATTTAACTAGTTGTTACACCTCTTAAAGCGCCACCGGACCGGACCCCCCGGATCAATTCACAGTGTGTAGAGCCCCTTCCCAAACTCATGGTGAAGTGACATGTGTCCTCAGAGTTTGAATTTGACTGTTGGTGCGCTCACTGTGAATCTCTAGACTTAGTCCGGAGCAAGTGTCCAGACTTGAACCCTTAGGGTCCAGAGCGAAATAGAGACATCCGAACCTTGGACAAACTGTCCGGACTCGTTGTGGAGCTCACCTCCAGACTAAACCATGAAGCCTTCTTCAACGTGTTGACTTCCAGGTCAAGGCAATTGGACTCACTAGACTATGGTCTGGTTCACAGAAACAGCAAGATCCGGAGCTTCCAGTGAAGCAGCCCTAGCTCAGGGTTAGCCACCAGACCATCACTAATGGTCCGGAGCCTCTTTCCACTTAGGGTCCAAAGCCCCATTAACAGTTAGAAACCACTTCTTTCTTTTCCCTTTGTTCACATGTGCTAACACCATAGTTTCTCACTACTTGTGCAAGTATGTTAGCATATCTTAAGTCATTTTCAAGGGTTTGCTCACTAGGTCCTAATGCACATGCATGAAAGACTTCACTTAGTGGCACTTGACACATGCAATCACATACGCTTTTCCTCCCATAATAGTATGATTACATATCCTAAATGTGATCACACTCACTAAGTGTCTTGATCACTAAAATGTAAACCCTATCAAGTATACCTCTGCCTTGATCCTTTTGGGTTCCATTCCTTCACCTTTGTCCAAGTGTGAGTGCTTATTGATCTCCATGTTCTTGTGGCCTTTAACCTCATTGCCACCTAACTTGCTCCACCACTTGGCACTTTGTGTACTAACCTAGCTCAACACTTAGAGAATAGGTTAGTAGCTAGGTTTCATCTATTACCAAAATCACTATAGGACTTTCACCATCCCAACTCTTTGTCCCTCTCTCCCTGACTCCCTTGCGTCGGATCCAGATCCATGACACCCTCCCCCAGCGACTCTCTACTCCTCCCTCTCTCTCATCGCATCAATCCAGGACTCCCCCCCCCCCCCGACCCGAGAGCGCTGCCAAGCTCTTCCCATCGTGACGTCGTCTCCCTCTTCCCGTTATGCTAGCCACTGACTGAGGGCGACGTGCATCTCCTCTTAGATGGCTGACGCCATGACCAACGCCTTCTTCACCGACCTCATGCTCATGTCCCAAGGACGTCGCCGCCTGGTGCCCACCTCGCCCTCGACGGGCGATGACGCGGCCGTACCATCTCTTCCTTCCTCGCCGACGAGAGATGCGCCCAACGCAGCGATTGTGCATGCAACGGGTTGGCCCTGCCTATTAGATGGGCCATGCTTTTTGGGTCAGTCCGGCACGCAAAACAGCCCAGAGTGCCGTGCCTGGGCTGTCGGCCAGGCATGAAGCCCAGAGAGGCACATCCCAGTGGCACGTTGTGCTCTGTTGGGCCGTGCCTGACACGGGCCCGTGCCGTGCCTGTCCGGGCCGGCCCTTTGCCTATATATACCTATTCCTAAATATCTGTCTTTCTCACTTCTTGAAAAATAACTTCGATTAATTTTATATAAAAAATATTAATATTTATGATGCATAATTGATATCATTAGATAAATATTTTAATCTAGTTTTTGAATAAATTTATTTGAAGATATAAATGTTGCAAATATTTTTATTTTCTATAAATTTCTTGAAAGTTGTGACACGAAAATCTAAAGCGATAAATAATAAGGGACGGGCAGAGTAACTCCTATAGCTATTATCTAGGGGAACGTATCCTACGCAAACCACAACTTAGTAAAAACCCGTGAAAACCATAGCAAAAAAGTTATCTAAATTCAAAAAAAAAACACACACATGTAGATGATACGATGATACATACCCTTGTAAAATATTTTGTCCAAACTCGACTTTATTTGTTAGATATAAAAATAACAGATTTCTAACAAATCATCTAGACACTTTTGTTGCTTGAAATTTCTTATTTTTAGACGAAGTCTAGTTTAGACAAGATACTTTACAAAGTTATGTATCATCATATCATCTACATGTGTGATTTTTTTTGTGAATTTAGACGAATTTTTTTTGTCATGGTTTACGCGGATTTTCAGGAAGGTTGTGGTTTACACCGGATGCGTTGTCATTATCTAGATATGATATAATCTATCTATTCTATTTAGGTTTGAATCATTGGTTTAGTATATAAACATGTTTGCATGTTGCAACATGATATACATGGGACATCTAATTTTTTATCATCATAAGCATTGGCATCATAACCTGTTACTGACACATGAGTCACTGACATGATATGGTATTTTGCCTACCACTCTTCCCCTTAGAGCAACTCCAAGAGATATGCTATTTTTAGTTTTGAATCCAGTTTAGACAATTTATAGCATAAAATACCTTCCAACAGATATTGTATCTGGCTTTCTAAAATGCCCAGCCGGCTATCCCATAAATTCCGCTAGGTAAATAAAGCAAACCTACAAGGCTCGCCATCCCTCCTCCCGTGCGATTTCCCAGGAGCGGGGAGTCCTTCCCGCGAGAGCGATTGGCGCCGTCGCGCAGCTCTATTCTCCTGCCGGACCGGTACACTCCTTTGTCTGGCTTCGACCCTTCCCGTCCACAGTCACCGTGCCTCGGAGAGGACGACAGCTGCGCCACGTCTGCCGTCACGTGGTGCTGGAGGTAGACGAGGAGTCAATAATGGTGGTGTGCAGCGTCATGCCCACCAGCGGACGCGCTCTACGACGTCGCTTCCTGGGCCGGCGCTTACAGCTCAACCGGTCTTCAGATCAGCCGCACCAGCACCACGGACTCTGTGGAGGCCGCCGTGTCCAAGGAACACCTCTAGTAGTAGCAGAGAAGCGGGCATGCATGCATTATTTGATTCGATTTGTTCTGACTTTCTATCGCTGTTCTTCTTGGTAGTTCGTAGTAGCATACTCGAATGTTGCTGGTTCTGGCCACCGCGTTGCAGTCTGCAAGGCTCGAGCATAGTAGCAGACTAGCAGCAATGCTATTCTTAATAGAGTACTAGACCACTACTCCATTAGTACAAATCAAAGAGATCAGCAGCTAGCGTGCTCTGAAAATTACAGTGAACAGACTTGACAAAGTTCATCTGCTGGAACTGGAATATACAATTTTGTACTGAGCCATGTCAATGATCAGGCATCATCACGGTAGTTTGTCCGGTTGGAATTTGGGCACATGACGTGGAAGTTTTCAATATAGAAGATGGGAAATAGCTAGACTGTTTCATAGTGTTCTTCTTTTGAGGAGTTTTCTATTTTACAAAATAGCTAAAATATGAATTTTGGCTTGTCATTTTACACAATCTCTTTGAGATGCTCTTAAGATGATAAATCTGTAAATTTTCCGACATACATGCATGTACATGTTGAAATTCTAAGGCCCATAATTAGCTAAATATCTTGTTAGATTTAGCTGGACTTGGGACTAATCTTATACCAATTAAAATCATATAAGGCTCGTTCCTAAGGGTTTTGTCAAATAAAAAATCATATAATGCTCGTAATAAACTCGAGCTGTAACAAAGGATTATTCTTATGAAAAATTAATTAAAAATTGGCTCTGCTTAAATAATTGACTGGTCTATATTTGTTGTGATGTTAACAAACGTGGAAGACTAAGCACACGTTTGTAGGGCTTATGCTCGACCACCACAAGCATGAGTAATGCGCATACTAGTATGTTTTTGCAACTCTAAACCATTAAGTGAGAGCAAAGAAGAAGTGAGTGATAGAAGAAAAGTGGCAAGAATGAGACGATGAACAAATAAAGATGGAGATTTTTATTTTGTATTGCAACAATAGGCATAGATTATTTCTGGACGATATATAAACGACATGTTGGTAAAGGAGATATCTATGCAAACACAGATTTAATATGTTGTTAGGGTCCAAAGAGATATGATGTGCTCGTATGCTTTCCATGTGAAATATACTAAACTCATGGGCTGTTTGCTTCATAGTCCGAGAAATTGCATGGCAGACAACTCGCTCCAAGCCGGTATCCAATTTGTGATACGCTTACTTGTCAAAAAAAAATTGGATACGCTTGCAGCCAGCATTGGTGCCTAGCTAGGACAGATACGCAAGCAAATGGAATAATAGTAAATAAATAGATTCGCAATGTCTCAAATATTTCATGATGATTAATATAGCCGGGAAAAAAAAGATGAATTGAGTGGTGCCCCCAGGTCGAGCTCGAGGACGAGACCCTCCACCTCCACCTCCACGGCTCCACCAGATCGCGTCGTGCCCCTCCCGACTCGCCTCCTCCACTTGTCTCTGTCCTCCACCTCCGACTCCACGCCCCGCTCGCTTTCCCCTCCCTCCTCGTCTCCGAGAAACTCTCGCGCGCCTCCGCAACTGACGCCTCGGCGCCTCCGCCCCCGCTCGTCCCGTCCCTCCCACCCTCCCAGGTCGGTCTCCTCCTTCCCGTCTCGACGCCACACGTTGTTGTTTGTATCTCCCGCTTATTTGTCCCGTCCCCTGTCTGCTTGCTGCCTCGCGGGCCCTGGCTTGTCTGGGACTCCTTGGCCAGGTGCGGCCCCTGCGGGGGCTTAAATGCGTCTAGAATCGCGACCGGCTGCTTCCTGCCGCGATGTTCTTGGTGCTGGCATCTTGCCTTTCCCTTGTTTCCTCGCCTCCTGGGGCTGCTGACCTGCTGTAGACGTTATTCAGCGATTGTGACCTGTGAGGAGCACGGAGGTGTTATGTTCTGGGGTCTCCGTGATATCACGATTTCATCTTAGCTTTTGAGATTGGTGTCGAGCTTCGCCCACGCTTGTTGTCCCCGGGTATGGCTATGTAATTGCATCATAATGGTTGGGTTCGTTCTTGTCTGTTTTGCAGTAAATCATGTAATCCTCTTCGTCTAGCTTTGGGGCATTGGTAGGTACAGTGATATGCCCAATTATGTGTGTTTTCTTGGCCTTCTGTGATGTTGCTAAGGATAAAGTTGATACCCAATGGTATTTTTTTGGGTTAGTTAACTAATTACGGTCATATGCCATTCTAATTAATTTCTCCCCTCACTTAAATTACGTGAAATGCCGTTGCAGTTCATTTGGGCAATGTTTTAGGTTGACCCAACGTAATTAGAATTGCATCCCTAGATATTGTGAAACATGTTCTTTCAAGATTTCATAGTGCTCAGTAGATTCCGTTGGTAGATTTCCCTAATTACTACTGATTCTGTAGATTACTGGTCTTATATGTAAATTTTATATTGTTAGCTTCAGGAAAAAAAATATTCTGTGGTGCCTGTTGTTGCTGACCCAAAAACAGAATATTCTTGTCATGACTTCGAAAAGATGTCAAGTGGCTGACTGTGGATACCTAGCTAGAGTGCGCTGCGACTACTTTAGATGGTTTTGGTTTGTTTCATGTATCAAGTGCGTTACAGGAAAGGTCTTCTTTCTTTTTACCCCTCCTTGAAGCCAATACGTTTCATTCGATGGCACAATGCTTTCTGTGAGAATGAATAATGAATTATTTACTTTTTCTTTAGTCGAATATTTCATCTTAGGTTCTTTTTGTTGAATCTTCTGATAAAATTCCATTCCATGCGTTGGTGCTGATCTGAATGCAGAATATTCTTTTATGTTGACATATTCCTCTTAAGATGTAAAGTGGCTGACTGTGAAACCTACCAGAGTGAAGTTCTACTAAAATTAAATGGTTTTGATCTGTTCTATGTATTGAGTTTATCATGTAAGGGATATTTTTTTATCTGCTAAGTTCCAGTGCAATGCACAAAGATTCTTCTTCTTTTTTTCATTTGAAACCAGCATAAAGATGCTTCTTGAAGACTGTATCTTATATTCAGCAGACTCACTGCTCTTATCGCTGGTTTTTTTAGTCTTAAGGTGAAATTCTATTTTGCCTGGTGGTGCTGACACAAATTTAGAATTTTTTGGTGACGTTGACATTATTCCTCCTAAGGTGTAAAGTGTCTGACTGCCCTACTTATCTTAGAGTGCTGAACTCTTTTGATGCTTTCATTTGTTCATTGAACTGAACGTGCCATACGAAAGGTGGTGTCCT
This sequence comes from Microstegium vimineum, assembly GCA_022036555.1. NCBI lineage: Eukaryota > Viridiplantae > Streptophyta > Magnoliopsida > Poales > Poaceae > Microstegium > Microstegium vimineum. The sequence continues at coordinate 31,166,676 of CM039126.1, forward strand.
TTCGCCTCCTCTAGTTGCTTATTAGATTCCATCCTCTACTGTTAGATGTAAAGATATATCTTTAAGACTAAGTACTGTTGATCCAGATGAATTACTACTATGAAATTTTTGATAATCGAAAAATCTTAAGATAAAATTCCATTATGCCTGTTTTTCCCCGATACGCAGGAGAGCTATGTATCATTACATTAAGAAGGAAAATAGTATAAACACACCGCACTCACGCACCACACACAACACACCGCACCCCACAGCTAGGGACGTAATACATGTGCACCCTCAAAAGAATAAACAGGCCACTCAACCAAACACCAAATGGGCCAGCCAATATCTGGCAGCAAAACCTCTAGTGCCTGCAAGGAACCAGAGGTGTGCCCATTATGTAATCCCATTGAACACACAGTCATTGTGGAGTTGTAGTGCTTCCACAAAGTTCATTATGGTGTGTACATCACGCCTCTAGATGTAAAGTGGTGAACCTATTTAGAGTCCAGTGCCACTTCTTTGAGCACGATTTGGGTGTCATGCATATAAATATTCTAGTTATTTATTTATTGATTAAACTTGTGTGGTGCATGCTTCTTGCTTCATCAGTGGTTCTTTTAATCTTTTGGTTTCTTGCTGATGTCCATATCACTTCTTGCTTCACTTTGGTTTGGTTTATTTGGATGGTTTGTCTAGCTGTTAGCACTTGCACAGATTTAGTTGAAGGTCAAAGCTTGTCATATAGTCTTTGCTTCTAACTCTGTTTTTATTGTTCAATTTTCAGAGTGGTCTTGTTGAATTTCTGTGCCAACAGCACTGCCATTTCACAGTATTGAAAAACTATTGCTGTTTCTTCACTCATTGGTAATAATCACAAACCTTTATCTGTCACATGGAGTCAGATTTCTACATATATCTGCCTTGCCGATAGATAACATTATCTGTCACATGCATTTGTTGTATGTACAGTAGTCCTTTTGGATTAATGAATATTGACTATGTCATTATTTTGTTCAACAGTGCAGACCTGCAAGCTCTGGTTAATTAGAAGTATGAATTGCTTCTGAGTGTTCTGGCTTTGTTAAATAAATAGATTCTCTTCATAGAGTGCTAAAAAATGGATCGCCGTGATACTTCTGGGTTTGTTAGTGGAGGATGTAAGGACACGAAGGGGCTGCTAACAAGCATATATTTCTAACTCCTTATATTTCATTGCATTATGTAACCTAGAAGTGATGCTGGCTGTACTTTCCCAAAAAAGATCAGTCTAATTTGGTGGTATTCTCTGCTACTTGAAGCAATGGATCATACGCTTGAACACTTAGGGTATACCAGAAAATCTTTGAATTCAGACACCCTTGTAACCTGGACGACTCTTAGACCAGTAGTCATGGAACCAAGAGCTTGTCCTACACAAGTCGAAGTGCTTTCTCAAGACAGCACTTATATTATATCAAGAGGGATCAAGCGGAAGCGGGTTGACTTGTTACTTGGCCTAGGTAACTCCTCAAGTTCCTCTGACTCCAGCAAGCAGAGCATGGGTACATGCTGCACCTTGTCTTCTGCTGCAAAGGATAAGGATGATGGATCATCTATTGACTTGGACCTAAATTTTCAGTTCAGTCTGTGTAATGAAGGCACATCAAAATTGGGCACAAATGCTTGTAATGCTAGGAGAGCTTTGGAGAAGCAGCCTGTGATGGATCTTAAGTTATCTTTGACAGTCGGTCCTTCTGAATCTGTTGTTACTGATGTGGACTTTAATATGGCCACACAAGATCACACTCACACAGTATTGATACAATCATGCAATGTGGCTTCAGTGCCATCTGTTGATGAAGGATCAACATCTGCTCGCTGGAAATCTGGTGGTAAGCTACTTCCTTACTTGTTACCAGTTGGTTCCAATCAATTCCACAGTCCTATTCCACTGCCACCGATGATACAAGTGCCAAAAAGTCCAGTAGCTTGTTCTTCTGGAGTTGTCGGCCCAGAACAGCGCAGCAGTAGCACAAAAACTTGTTCAGAACCAGGATGCTTTAAAGGTGCTCGCGGTTCATCTGGGCGCTGCATTGCACATGGCGGTGGTAGAAGGTGCCAGAGAGAGGGTTGCAAGAGAGGGGCTGAGGGAAAAACTATCTTCTGTAAAGCTCATGGAGGAGGTAGGCGCTGTGAGCTTCTTGGATGCACAAAGAGTGCCGAGGGTCGCACTGATTTCTGCATAGCTCATGGAGGTGGCCGCCGCTGCAGCAATGAAGGGTGCAAAAAGGCAGCAAGAGGAAAATCTGGCCTTTGTATTAAACATGGTGGGGGAAAGAGATGCCAAAAAGTGAACTGCACAAAGAGTGCGGAGGGACAGTCTGGCTTTTGCATTGCTCATGGAGGTGGGAGGCGCTGCAAACATGAAGGTTGCACAAAAGGTGCTCAGGGCAGCACTAGTTTCTGCAAATCCCATGGTGGTGGTAAGAGATGCACATATCCAAATTGCAGCAAGGGTGCTGAGGGCAGTACACTCTTCTGCAAGGGCCATGGAGGAGGGAAACGCTGTGCAGCTGAAGGCTGCCCAAAGAGTGTCCATGGTGGCACCGAGTTCTGTGTTGCCCATGGAGGCGGAAAGCGATGTGTGGTACCAGGATGCACCAAGAGTGCTAGAGGACGAACAGACTGCTGTGTTCGTCATGGTGGGGGCAAACGATGTCAATTTACTGGCTGCAGCAAGAGTGCACAGGGCAGCACTGATTTTTGCAAGGCTCATGGGGGAGGCAAGCGTTGCTTATGGGGCCAACTAGGATCTGAGCTTGGTGCAGGCAGTTCTCCTTGCGAGCGCTTTTCAAGGGGTAAGAATGGACTGTGTGTCGCACATAATGCTCTGGTGGAAGACAGCCGGGTACGTGGCGGTGAGACACTTGGTGTTATGGGTTCATCAGGATTTGTTATGAACAGCACTGGAACAATCGAGAGTGGGGCATTCAACTCTTCCAATTTTGGTGAAGGTACCAGCAATGTTGTGCATCCTGCTGAGGCTCTTGGTCACACACTAATCTCTGCTCCAGAGGGGAGGGTACGTGGTGGTAATATTATGGTTATGCTTTCTACTGGCATGAATATTGGAAAGCAATTAAGCGGCAACATGGATGCAAGCACTTCTACTGGCAATTGGCTTTAGCATGTAATACAGCAGCCCTGTTTAATTGGCTTTGCTTATGTCAACTGAAAATAACCTTCGGTTCTTTCCATTCTGATCTAGGAACCATGCATGTCGATAACATAGCGTTTATGCTTTATAGGGGACTTACGTGTTTTGTTGTAGTTTTAGGTATCTTGTGTGAATTGTTATAAATAACCAGGGAAAGTACTGTAATATATATTAGCACCTAAGCGTTAGATTAAAGTTGTTGCTTGGAAATGTAAGAGTAATCTTCGAGATGTGTATGTTTCTTGTTCTCTTCGAGTACAAGACTAGGGTTGTGCTAAGCTACTGTCAATGCATGTATGAACTGTTTGAACACTTTCCTGTACCTTCTTATGATATGGTATTAATATTCTTTGTATTCTGTTGCTCCTTTCAGTTTAGTTTGTACTAGATGCCAACTGCGGCCTTGTCATTGAGTTATTGAGTTCTATCTGTTTAATGCATTATGTTGGATTAAAGCTGTCAATGTGCATTTTTATTTCAGAAGTTCCACTCCAAAGCTTGAAATGCTGTTGTCTCAAAGGAGTTGACTGTCTCATGTTCCCTGCTTGAGTTATATTCTATACAATGAATTCTGTTGAGTTAAAAGACAGGCAATGGGCATTTTGTTTATTTCAGAAGTTCCCCTTGAAAGCTTCAAATGTTTCTCGAAGGAGTTACGTTTCCATGTTCCTTGCTCTATGCATGGTAATGTTAAGTGGGCGTGTTGTTAACTTACGCTGGTGATGGTGCATCAACCTATGTGCTCCATCTCATGCGAGCACATTAAGATATGAATGTTATAATTAATTGATTAATGCAAGTACAATAAGACATAAAAGTTTGAGATTCATTGATGAATGCAAGTATTATAAGGACATGGATGTTAGAAATTCGATGATAAATTTAAGGTCAGAGTTAATTATGATTGCTTAACATTGCTCTCTCATTGTTTATATTTTAACTCCATTGTCATATGGATACTTTATTTTCTTTATCTAGTTATGATAGATTTTAGTTGCTAACTACTCTACTGATTTTCCATCGACTTAAGAGCAACATCAAGAGTCCATCTAAAATTAATGTCTAAATTCTACTGTTTATATCTAATATAAAAAAATAGAAAACCTCTTAAAATTTTAAAGATCTCCAACAGCCTGTCTAAAATTAGCTCACCTCGATATTTAAAACCAGTCACGTCATTTTTATATTTTGCGGATCTATTGCGGCGGAGTCCACCGAAACGTCACCGGGCTGCGCCTTGCTTCTGCATTGGCCGGCTGCTCGGCGCTCAGGCACGATGCACTATCTGGGACTGGGAATGGCCGCAGGGCATCGAATTAACTACAATTTTAGTCTAAAATAAGCATAACAGACCTTCGTAATCTTGAAGTTATCGAAAATTCATCAAGGTAACATGAAGAATCATATGGTTCTCCTTGTCGGATTGGGAACTACAATTCGGCTGCAGTTACCATGAGTTCAGTTCCCAAGCATGAAGAGAGTACTACAATTCTGCTGCAGTTACCATTTTAAGGTCTTGCAGAAACGCCAAAAGAAGAACGCTATCTTCCTGCAACGCTACGAGGGTAGATGTAGAAGACTGGAGACCTCGAACTGGAAAGTGGGATCCTTATGCACCCCCGATTACTGCAGCAAAAACACAAATATTGGTATGAGGCACTGATGATGGCATAAACTAAAATTGCTTTTCAGCAATCAAATGTGAAATCCAGTTGCCGCAACTAGGACAGTTAAATTGTCACATGTACATTTGCACAGCATTAATGAGGAACGGACTGATGAAATCATCGACATTATTATAACCCCCACCCCCGCCCCCAATTCCTGAAGGAAAATCACAAATACACTCAAGTTTCTATGAGGAACTGATGATGAAGGGCATCAATTAAAAGTTGGTTACCAGCAATCACAAGAGAAATCAAGTTGCCGCAAACAGGTAATTAACTTATGATGGGCATGAGGGTAGAACCTTGAGTGTAGAAGCTCTCGAAGGGAAAGATAGTGCTGGAGTTGAGCGTCTCTCTGACCTCGCTGATTTTCCCAGACTTCAACTCGAGAGTGGAAACGATGCCATTTGCCATTACAAAGATGACACCAGACATCTCTGCAAAGCCGATCACCTTGAGCTCGGTGGTGGGGCCTCCGATGGTGAAGGGTATCATTCTCTCCAGGTCGATGTCCCTCCACGGCGCCGATACACCCTCGCTCCACGACCACAGGCGGAGGCGGTAGTCCTCCACGGCGGCAACTCCCAGCCCTCCGTCCTCCCCTGTCACCAGGAACGTGTCCCTCCTAGTCCGAACCAACGGTGGCGTGTTCATCACAGACAGGGCGGCCCCGCCCAAATCGTACCTGACAACACTGCGGCTGTTCTGGAGGTCCAGGGTGAAGTATACCGCGTCGCCGGCGAGTAGGCTTGGCCCCATCCCCATCAGGTCGTTGGAGTTCATGAGGTGACCGGGGTGGACTGTCGTCGGCTCGGTCCATATTTCGGTCTCCGAAGAGTAGAGGCTCGCCCATGTGAAGGCCTCGCCGATGTGTTCGTCGGCTTCAGCGTTGTTGTTGTTGGTGGCCGTGAAGACCACGCGGAAGGCGCCCCCATGGCAGTCGAGGTGGTCGCAGCCGTCGACGGCGCAGAGCACCGCTCCGGCGAAGCAATTGAAGGGAAGCGCGGTAGGAAAGACGGGGAGGACGTGCTCCTCGCCAGTGATGGGGTTGAAGACGACGAGGCCGACGGGATGTATGGTATACACCAGCACGAGACCGTGGCGGCAGTCGAGAATGATCGGGTAGTCGGCCTCGATGTTCGGCAGGTTGATCGGCGGGGGAGAGGTAGCAGTGGCCAAAAAGCGAGGCTGTAGTTCTGCAAGAGGCCCTGTTTCGTCGGCAGGGTCGCGGTTCTCCACAAGGCCCAGAACTGGCGGTGCCTCGTGGAACTCGCGGTAGCGGCGGATGACTTGGTTGTTGGTGACGAAGGCACGCCACTCCCGGCAAACAGCTGAAGCGCGGAAGAGGCATGCCGGATTGTCCGGTGGGAAGCGGTGGATGATCTCGCCGACGAGCACCTCCGTCAGCTCCACCCGTGCCTGCGGCGCTGCCATGATTGTGTGCTGACGAAACTGAAAGTTGCTCGTTGGGGTAAAATGCTTTGGGAACTGGGTGGCCGTTCAATGCCTGCCAGTACAAGCAGCACGCCTGGGCCTGGCCAAATGCCAGTTGGGGCCAGGCTGGCAGCGGGAGTGGTTCAGGCGTTTAGCACCAGTGCAAACCACCACACATGTTGGAACAAAATAGTTGGGAAAAGAGAATCTCTGCTCCGTTATGTTTACGTCGAGGTGCCAAAGGCATAAACTTTTCTGTTTTTTTCAGGCTACTCGGCCAGCTATGTTTTCTTAACAATTTTTTTTTAAAACGACTGAATCAAATAAATTATGTAGAAAAAACTTACTAAGAGCATCTCTAAGAGACTAGGTAAATCATTTTCTAAATATAAATATAGCTAGTATTAGAAAAAAAAAATAGCCTTCAACAGACTCTTCATCTTATTATCTAAATATAGCCGTCAGCTATTCCATGTTTTGTGCTCGGTATAGAAAGCGAGCGAGGCTCGCTAGCTAATCCCGCGTGAATCGCGACAGCAGAGACACGTCATGAAATCTCAGTGCTCTTGGACAGCTCGTGGACGTAATCGGCTGCATGCAAGAACCCTAGACTGCGTACCGTGCCAGGCTGGTGGGGTGGATAGCAAAAGATAGAAAGGATGTCGTGGTTCTTTAGCATTTAGAGAGACATTTTTATTTAGAGAGCTTCTAAATCTTGGTTTTTAGAGATCTATTTTACGGTCTCTTGGAGATGCTCTAAAGATGAAATTATATATAAAACTCATCGGATGCCTCATTTCAGTGAGGGTTGTCAAGTCAACTCGTACAAAATGGATACATTTTAAGGATGGATACAAATGACCCTAAAATGATTCTTAACCTATCTCTTATTTTCGAATCTAGAGTTCAAGCTCTGGCTTATCATTGGGCCACGTCATTAACGAAGCTCAGTCGTTGGATTTGTATACTGCCTTTGATCAAATGGTTCTCAGGTCTTTCGCGATAATGCTTTTGTGACTCTTCGCGATAGCTCGCCTTCGCGTGTGGTGTGTGCGACCAACATCTGCTCGCCGTTCTACCTTGCTCGTGGCTTCATGTGGCTCTGCCCTCAACCTATTGGTTGGCGCGCTATCACCAACCCAATCACTCAACTCAAGAACACAAGAATGATTTGGTTTACTGGAGTATGCTAGCAAGTTTTGGGTACATGGATCAAATGAAACAGGTTAAAAGGTAGCAATCTAGCCTAAGCTAGCCTCATGCTCGCGCTTGCCTCAAGCTCGTGCTTGCCGCCAATTCATCGTCTGGTCCTTCGACACCTTATCAGTTTCCCATGCTTGTGTGTGTGTGTGTATATATGTTGTTGCATCTTCTATGATTCCTTGATGGCCCAAGATAATCCATCGCTGCAGTCCATTAGCTGGTCCAGCCCATAAGGTTCATGACATACTTCCCTCCTTGAAACCCGGCTTGCCCCTAAGTCGTGCATTGTAATGTTGGAGATTTGAAGAACTTCAAAGATGCAGGGATCCCAAGGTACTGGGCTTTGTGATGCTGAAACCACCTATAGCATGCTGCGAGATGTGCCACCGAGTGCAAATAGCTGAAATACCATTAGTATTTCTTTCACTCTTGGTGAAGAACATAGCAACCTGCACCACTTCCTGTTCTCAATGTTGGTTACCAGATCCCACGCCACTTTGCTATCCTCAATGCTGAGTGTAATCTTATGCTTAGCTTCTTTTAGTGTCATTGTGGTCCTCAATAAATCCGAGAGGAAATCTGGGTCAGGGACTGTATACAGCTTCAGCTGTTTAGCACCACTCCAAGCATTGAATTGATCTTGTTTCAACCGCTTGCAACTAGGAGCTCTTGCACAGCAGCACAGGTGTCACACTTTTCTGAATTTTTAGCATTTCCCAAGTCAATGTGGATCCTGCAGAACTGAGGTGACATTTGGTTTGGTAATAGGGAAGACAACTTAAATGGAAACAGTTACATCATGGACTTGTTACCAAGCAATCAGTTACGCCATCTTTTTGGATTGTGCCTCGACTTTTTTATCGAGTCCCTGGCCACGTTGGGAGTGGATCAAGCTGGAAGAGGAGGGGCAGCAGGTTTGTATGGGGCTTGAAGCGTTCACAGTGCTATCTATTACGGAGTGGGCCAACCAAACACAAAAGAACATGATTGATTAGAGCTGTGAACTGATACCCGGGTTGCAAAGGCCGAACCAAACAACACCTGATTGTGTGAGATGAAACTAGACCAAGTTATCAGCATATAGTCATTGCCTCTCCATGGGAAACTATGCTGGCATGCTGCATCAAGCTGCTCAGCAAATGATTCTCCAGCATTTGCAACTTCAGCAAGGAACCAAGATGTCAATGCATGGAAGATTAGATATGAATATCATGACTCCCATTCAATTTAACATTCACCCAACCTCTCTGATCATAGGCCAATGAACCAGCAGCTTTTGGTTTAGAAGCCTAAATTAAAAGCTTAATTGTTGTCGTTTGGTGAAGTAAATTTCCACGTTTCCATGGTCTACATGAGGGTGCAAAATTCATAGTAGTTCCAACAGTGTCAAAACTATGGGAAGAATGATAGGCATGTGCAGCAACTTGTGACAACAAGTCAAATCTGGAAGCTTGTTTGCCACTGTTGACACCGTATTTTGGCACGGCCGGATACGGGCTCATGGGCCTCCTATAGGCCTTCAGAGAAATGCATTTCAGATGGACCCGAAAGATCAACGAAAGATGAGATCACAGGAAGATTTTTCGGCTGACTACAATGGAACGTGCGCGACAATCTTGGTCTAGGAATGGATTGAAGCCCATGTCATGTTTGTTTCCTTATTTTTAGGACTTGTGCGACGGCCGGTTAGGGTACATTCTATGGTCTATAAATAGCAAGGCTTAGGGAATGAAAAGAACATCCAATCAATCAAACACACAACTTAGTTTATTCCGGCCACCGGCCAACCCTAGGAGTAGGAGTAGAGTAGATTTCGGTGAACCTTCGACGGACTGGGCTACATTGACCAGATCGACCTCCTGTTTGCTTGTAAGTCTAGCCTTGGTTCATGTCTCGTTTGTAAGGCTATATTGTGTAACTCATGCAAGCTTGGTATGAGCTAGTTATCGGTTTGAATCTATTGTTCATGGGGCTACATTGCTTCAATCTCACATCAATCGTGGCTTCAAGCTAGCTATCCGCTCTATTAGATTGGCGATCTAATAGATTTATTAAGTTACCAATATTGTCTATTATACATTGTTTAATCTATTGCTACAATATCCTACCCAATCTCAACTAATGGATTGGCCTGCGCTTTATTTTCCATCTAGATCTATTGTCTCCAATGCTTTTGCTCTTACACGTACTAAGGCAGTAGATCTAAGATCCTATCGGCTAATCCTTTGGTTGTGGTTGTCACATGTTGCGAGTTCGAGACATATGTTCGGTCGTTAGATTGGTTTGAGGATGGTTGGATCTAGTTCAACATACGTGGTACGACTGCATCTACCGGACCCCATTGCCACGTGTGTTGGATTATGTCTGTCCAACCTTAGATCCATCCGGGCTAAACATATGAATCTTGTTCAAGCCTCATGGATCCCATATCCGCTAACATAGCCGATCTGGTTGCGCTTCATTCATACGATGCATGTGCTTTATTGTCTTAATCTATTAGATCTATTAAATGTACTGGACGTGGCTTGGCTTGTTTACTTTTATGGCTGCATGGAAACACCCCAATGCTAGTAAACCGGTCAGGTTATCAGGTTAATTATCATCATGGCTGAATGGGAACACACCTCTATTGATGGTTAATCTTTATCTGATACGTTTGATACATCTGATGTTTTGGGTCGATAATGTTGCATGTATCGCATCCTTTACTTTACCATTGTAATATGATTGGCTAATTATACACCTTATACCTAATATCCTGTGAAAGCCGTTTATACATTACTATAATTCTTTATACCGTTTGGAGTTGACTCTTTAGTCAATGTCCTTCAATCATTTGGCTATGCGAAAGCCACACATTTATGGAACTGTCTGGCAACAACCGGCAGGTTCCATAATTTGACGTTTCACTTCCTTGTCAATTGCAGGTCAAATTGACTAGCATGCCTGAGATCAATCCCCGAAGTGGCATGAGTTGCTTTAGAGGTTTAGGAGAGATCAAACTCTGCTGCTGCATGGTCTCCACATGTCTTGCATGGTGCTGACGCCGAAAGCACCATTTTTGGCGTCAACACATTTTGGCACACCCGGTGGGACCACAATCACCAAACATGGACAAAGGCAAAGCTAGGATCCCAAATTCAACTCAAGGCAAGAGGCTGAGGGCTCTCGGTCTAGATTCCCGAGTGACCGAGGAAGAGTTTCAAGAGATCTTATGAAGGATGGAAAGGCAGAGAACCTTGCTCGTCTTGGTTGGGATAGTCGATCCACCCGACGCCAGCTACTTGTCCATTGCGCATGACAGGTGGAGGCGTCAGAACGAGAAAGATAAAGGGAAGAAACCGCTAGCAGAACATTCTAGAGCTGGAGAGCCAATTGACGTACACGAGAACTGCCTGTTCTTTACTTACTACCTCAACAATAACTTGGATTTGCCCGCTAGGGATAATTGTCCTGGGTGCAACGAACGGTTCGAGGAGTACAGAAGGCTACAAGTTGATGGACGATTCACTCGGGGATGAGTGGAGTACAAGGAAGGGAATCTACGTATCATCGAAGATGGTGTTCGTGGTTGGCCCAGTACCAAGGTCGTTAACGTGGATCGTACTCAATCCCAGGAGGGCCAGCCTGACGAGCATCAAGTATCTCAGAGTCCCAGAAGGCTAACCAAGACCCAAAAGAGGAGGGTCCAACGTCAGAGAGCTGACAGACGGTGTTGCGAGGCAGCAGATCGCGCCGCAAGCTTCTTCCTTCCTGTGGAATTTAGGGTACCGGTAGATACTAAGGTCTATTCTGACTTTGATGAGTCAGAATTTGGGGAACAGACTGGTGCGCTCACGCGTGAATTCTAGGTGGTCTTTGGCAAGCTCGCGAGGCATTGACACCTGAAGGCACTGTACATCCAAGGATACATCAACGAAAGATTCATCGGAAGGATACTAATCGACGGTGGTGCCTCCATCAACCTGATGCCAACCCACATCATCCCAAAACTGGGCCTAGAGTCCAAGGACCTCCTCAAAATGGATCTAACACTCGGTGACTTTGGAAGGACTTCAAGAGCTCGGGGAGTCATGCAGGTGGAACTGACAGTTGGCTGCAAGATTCTGTTGACCACCTTCTTTATCATTGACAGATATAGTTCATTCAATCTGCTCCTGGGGATGGATTGGATTCATGCCAACTGTTGCATTCCATCTTCGATGCACCAGGCCACGGTACAATGGCTGGTTAATGATAAACTTGAGATCATTACGTCCGATGATTCAATTTCCATAGCAATCGTTGACCCTGCTCACTAGGATTTGGAAGATTATGCATGTGACTACTTTTCGGGCAGAAGGTTGCAAGAAGACCTCCTCACTTTCAACATTGTATGTCAACAGCCGATCCGAGCAGTCGGCTTGAAAAATATAGAATAATGCATACACCAATCGATGACGATGAAGGCAAGCTGGGCAAAGGATTTACGTCGGCTGATGAGTCAGAAGCGGTTGATATTGGAGATGGTGACAAACCTAGGATGACATATATTAGCACCAAAATAGACCCCATGTTTCGAGAGGATTGATTGCTCTGTTGAAAGAGTATAAGGAATGTTTTGCTTGGGAGTACTATGAAATGCCCGGCCTTGACCAAAAGCTAGTCGAGCATCGTCTGCCGATGAAGGAAGGATATCGGCCAGCCAAGCAGCAACACAGAAGGATTAGAGCTAACATCATGGCTGACATGAAAACTGAAATCACTCGGCTTTACGAGGAAAAGTTCATTCGACAAAGCAGATATGCCGAGTGAATCGCCAATGTGGTCCCTGTATACAAGAAGAATGGAAAAATGAGAGTTTGCATCGACTTCAGGGACCTCAACAAAGCTACCCCGATGGAAGTATATCCAAGCCAGTCGCTGACATGCTGGTTGACGCAGTAGCAGGCCATAAAGTGATTAGTTTTATGGATGGCAATGCTGGGTACAATCAGATTTTCATGGTGGAAGAAGACATCCACAAGACCGCATTCAGATGTCCTGGTGCACTGGGGTTGTACGAATGGGTGGTTATGACCTTCGGGTTGAAGAATGCCAGTGCAACTTATCAGAGAGCTGTGAATTATATTTTTCATAAGTTGATCGGCAAAATAGTAGAAGTCTACATCGACGACGTGGTGGTAAAGTCCAGGGAGTACCGAGAGCACCTTGAATATCTCAGGGCCACTTTGGAGTGTGCGAGGAAACATGGTTTGAGGATGAATACTCACAAGTGTGCTTTCGGAGTAACGATTGGGCAATTCCTGGGTTTGATGGTACATGAAAAGGGAATCAAGATTGGCCAGAAGAGCTTCGACACAATCGACAAGGCTGTACCACCAACTACAAAGACCGAGTTGCATTCTTTGATCGGCAAAATCAATTTCATTAGATGGTTCATATCAAACCTGTCAGCTAAAATCCTACCGTTCTCGGTCCTGCTGAAGTTGAAGAATCAACAAGAATTCAGATGGGGCAACAAACAACAAAAGGATTTTGAGGAGATCAAGGAATATTTGAAGTCTCCACCCATACTAATCCCTCCTCAGAATGGAAAGCCTTTTAGATTGTACGTAACAGCCGATGACCATACGATTGGATCAGCTTTGATACAAGAGTTTGAAGGAAAGGAGAGAATAATATTCTATTTGAGCCGGATGCTACTCGATCCTGAAACAAGATATTCTCCCACGATGAAGCTATGCATGTGCCTATACTTTTCCTGCACTAAGCTGCGTCACTACCTGTTGTCGTCTGAATGCACAGTGGTGTCAAAGTTTGACGTTATCAAGCACATGCTATCTATGCCTATTCTAAAAGGAAGAATTGGCAAATGGATCCCTGCACTATTAGAGTTTGACCTGAGGTACGAGTCGGCCAAAGCGATCAAAGGCTAGGTGATATCCGACTTCGTCACTCACCATCATGAGAAGGAAACCAGGTTGGTAGATATGGCTCCATGGGCATTGTTCTTTGATGGATCTACCTGCAAACAAGGTGGGGGCATCGGAGTCATCTTGATATCGTCTCGGGGGCAAGCCTGGAGTATTCTTTCCCGATCAGGCTGACTACTACCAACAACCAAGCCTAATATGAAGCCCTTCTCAAAGGGTTACAACTGCTACGAGAGGTAGGGTCAAAGGTGTTGAGATTTTCGGAGATTCTTAGTTAGTTATTAATCAACTGCTCGGCCTATATGAGTGCAAGGATGAAATACTGAAAGAGTATCATGAGAGTTGCCGTGAACTGCTTGATTTGTTCTCCTCAGTCAGTATCAAGCATATTTCTAGGGGCCAGAATCAAGAAGCTAACAGATTGGCTCAAAGTGCTTCTGGGTATCGGTAGATTGTGGAGATTCTGGCTGATGAGCTTGCTGATGATCACAATTGGAGGAATAGTATCATAAAGTACCTGAAGAATCCATCGCAGCAAGTTTCTAGAAAGTTGAGGTATCAGGCTACCAAGTTTGTCATTCTTGATGACCAACTGTATCACAGGATAGTCGAAGGTGTGCTACTCAAGTGCCTCAACAAAGATGAAGCCAAGTTGCTGATGGGGGAAATCCATGAAGGCATTTGTGGTGCACATTAGTCTGCTCAAAAAATGAAGTGGATGATCAAGAAGGCAGGGTACTTTTGGCCAACCATAATGGAAGACTGCTTCAGATATTATAAAGGTTGCCAACAGTGCCAGAAATTTGGTAAAATTCAGAAGTCCCCGACATTGGCTATGAATCCCATCATTAAGTCGTGACCGTTTAGGGGATGGGGATAGATTTGATCGGTCAGGTGTTCCCATCATCCAGTAAGGGACATAAGTTCGTATTGGTGGTGACGGATTATTTCACCAAGTGGGTTGAAGCCATTCGTCTAAAGGAGGCATCGTCAGCCAATATAATTGAGTTCGTAAGGGAGCACATTATTTATAGATTTGGGGTTCCTCAGACCATCACCACCGATCAGGGATGATGTTTACGTCCAAGGAATTCAGCGACTTCGCAGCTGAGATGGGTTTCAAGCTAATCAATTCATCTCCGTGTTATGCTCAAGCCAACGGGCAAGCAGAAGCATCCAACCAAGTATTGATCAAGATAATCTAGAAGAAGATCTTAGAGTATCCTAAGAGATGGCATTTAATACTTATGGAGACTCTATGTGTCGACGAAATATGCATCGCAGTCTACCTAGGGGGTACCCTACGGTAGTAGATTGTAGGCGGAGGTGTGACGACGACGATCAAGCATAACACAGAAAGCGTAGACACGACAATTTATACAGGTTCAGGCCGGCAAATCGCCGTAATACCCTACTTCCTATGTTCTGGTGGCTGGATTGATGTGAGTATTAGGTTAGGTTACTCGAGGTGTAGATGAGATCTAAGAGCGAGTTTTGGAGGGGGTCCTTGCTCGCCTTATATAGCCGAGGAGCAGGGTTACAGTTTCCATATCCTAATAGATTACAATCGGTCCCTTAAAGCAAGGGATCCGAGTCTATCTACTAGGATCTTCCTTGGCGAGCAAGACTTTTTCGGAGTCCTTGGCGAGCACGATGGGCTGGTCACGTGCCGTAAGGCCTCGCGAGCTGGGCCGTCTTCTGGTCGGTAGGCCCATAAGGTCCCTGGGGATATGCCGAGGTAATATCCCCAACAAGTCCCCGAGCACGTTGTATTCTTCTAGCGAGCCTGCAGCGTCGTCCTTGGAGGTGTTCAGCTAGCCACCATTATGCAGAGTGGTCGTCGTGGAGTCCTGACCAGGCTACCTGGTTGAGGTGCTGCTCGGAGAAGCCTCCCGAATAGGTCGGGCTGGTCGAGAGCGTCGTAGCTTGATGTGCGAGCAGGTCGCCTCTTCGGATGGTGTCGCAACTCGTTGGAAGGATATGACGTGCTGAAGAAGAAAAACTTTTGAAAAGTCCTTCCCTGGTGAAGTGTACCCACTTAGGCTATGCAAAAATAACACAAAACAGCAGAGCTTTGTCGAGAAGAAAATCAGTACATTCACCGCTAGGTGAAGTGTACCCGCTTAGTCCCCGAGCATGGTAGCAGGTAAAGTATGCACGTGGTGCCATGCTTTATAAAAAGATGCATAAGGTATTTAACTAAAGAACGAAGCATAAGGTTAGTTAGAAACAATTGCGAGTACCCGTAGTCCCCAGGCTTGATGTAAAAAACTGGAAGTTTCTTGTATCAGGATCATATATTGGAAATTGAAAAAATTGAAATATGAGTTTAGAAAGAAATGACTGCGAATACCCGTAGTCCCCGAGCCTGATGTAAGGAGCTAGGAGGTTCTTGCATCGAGGTCATGTTGTTTGATTCGCAGTCCCCGGGTGTCAGTCCCCGGGTATTGTCTTGCTTCACGCTGCCCTTCTATGCCGTGGGCGCAGTACCCGAGCCTTGCTCGGTGTAAACTGGATGAAGTCCCCAAGCCTGGTCGGGTATGTGTCCAGGCAGCTGAGTCTTGGTCTCCATCGACAAAGTCCTCGAGTATCGTTGTTGGCGGCCAATTTTATCGCAACTTGCCGACCAGTCTACTGTAGCCATGTTACTGTAACTGCAGAAAAGAAATCATAACAAGGTTGCACGTCCAGTCCCCGAGACTGTAGTGTTAGTGGCCTTTCAGAAATCATTAGCCGTAAATTGGGGAGATTAGCTAGAAGTAAATGGGCCTAATTGACCGCGCAGTCAGCGACCCAAGTCATGGTGAGGAAGGTGGGTGTGGTGGTTCCTTATTTGATCATTGCGGTTTCCCAAAAACCCTGGAAGGGGGAGCGCCGCACTGCTTGGTATAAAGGGAAAGTAGCGGCGGCGGCGGTTTGCACATCTTCGCTTTGCGTTGGAGTGTCTCGCATTCTTCGATCTGCTTTGCTTCCTACTCTGTGAGCCACCGCGAATCTTAGTCTTTGTTCCGTTCTAACCTAGCGATGGCTCCCCGGAGGAAACCAAATACTCATTCATTGACGAAGAAGGGGGGAAAGTCCCCGAGGATGAAGGATGTGCTTCCAAATTGGACTAAATATTGGGCTAAGTGCACCCTGAAAGAGGAAGATATCCAGCTTCTTGTTACCGCTGGCATTCTTCAGGATAAGGCCCTTGTTGATTGGAGGCTGGCGATCGGGGAGGAGTTCCCGACTCCTAACACTGGTGAGCTTGTCGTCTTTGAGCCTTTCTTCTGGCGTGGCTTCGGGGTTCCTGTTCACCCCTTTCTTCGCGGTCTCTTGGAGTTTTATAAGATTGCGATGTGCAACCTCCATCCCAATTCTGTATTGCACATCGCGGTTTTCGTACATTTCTGCGAAGCCTATTTGGGGATTGAACTGCATTTCGAGCTGTTTTGCTATTTCTTCCGCCTCAAGCCAAATGGGACCGCCGCATCTCGGGTTGTTGGCTCTGTGTATCTTCAGCTCCGGGAGGGCATGGCGGATGTGTATCTTGCTACTCCGCTGCCTTCCAAGGTAGTGGAGTACAAGTCCCATTGGTTCTACACCCCTCAGGATAAGCCATACGTGCGTGGCGACCCAGCGGAAGTTCCAGTGTCGCAGCCTAGTTGGTCGGCAACTCCTTCGCTGGTGGTGATGGAGCAGGTGAAAGAGCTGCTCGCATTAGTGGACCGGTCGTCGCTTGATGGGGTTTTAGTTGCTTGGAATTTTGGGTTGCCTTTTGGAAGAGCAATGGTGTAAGGCTTGCAATACTGACTCTGTTGTGCACCTTTTGCTGGAGCTTTCTTCTGTGGGGGCCTGAACTTGGCTCTTGCAACTGGAGATGGGTAAGTTGAGCGATTGACAAAAGGAGCTCTTTGTTGAGATGAGCTTCCCTCGAACGCCCTCTTATGTCCTTTAGCTGCGGCATCCAAGTTGTTCTGGTTTTCTTGAGTCAAAGCATAACTAATGAACTCATTGAAGTTGGTGCGAGCTGAGTTAGCAAGGGTCTTCGTCAGTTTGGTCCCCAGACCTCTCTTGAATCTATCAATCTTCATCTCATCTGTTTCAACAAACTAGGGAGCATAACGGGCCAGGTTGTTGAAAGCATGAAGGTACTCTGTTAAGGTCTTGGTACCCTGAGTGAGCTTCAGAAACTCTGCGGCCTTCATTTTCATTAAGCCTGGAGGAATGTAGTGCCCCCTGAAAGTTGACTTGAACTGATTCCAAACAACTAGAGCATTGACAGGGTATGTGGTGCGATGATGAGCCCACCATATACCTGTCGGTCCTTGCAACTGATGCGAAGCATATTCTGCCTTTAGCTCCAATGTCATCCTTAGCAGACAGAACTTTTGCTCCATGGTATTTAGCCATTCATCAGCTTGGAGTGGCTCTTCAGCCTCCTTGAAGATCAGCGGCTTCGTGTCAAGGAAGTCCGTGAAAGTGCTGAACTGATTTGCAGGTTGACGGTCACGGTTGCCTTGGTTCTAGTTATTGTGAGCCATCTCACGTAAGTACTCTTCAATGTTGCGTTGCCCACCAATGAACTGGGCCATGAACTGCTCCGGGGTAAGCGGTGGTGGTGGTGGTGGTGGCGGTGGATGCGGCAGAGGAGCCTCATTCTCATCACGGGGATTCCCACCACTTCCAGAGCCACGGGAGCGAGTGTTGGCAGGCATCTGCATGAATTTGATATCAATAAGTAATGAGATTTGAGTAATTGCAGATGAATCCTGATTATGCCTTAGTAAATCACTGAAAAGGATATAACTTAAATCCACATAGGGCATAAAAGAATTCATACTAGCAACACATCGTCATCCATTCATACTTGGTATCACGGAAAGCATCCATACAAGCCAAAAGTGCCAGACATCTGGACTATAAGTCATGGTGGCTACACAACATCGTATCTCTCATGGGACAACAAAAGCCAAGCTACTAACGAAAAAGGAAACTAAAGACTAGCATAAGCAAGCTATCCTAGTCGTCGCGGTCGGTGTCCATCCCTGATAGACGGCCACCCTCGTCGTCGCTATCGTCGACAAGCTCAAGCTCCTCGGGATCCTCCTCATCATCGTCCTCAGTCTCGGGGTCATCGTCGGCATAGATCACTGCTGGATCTACCTTTGGTGCTACGGGAGGAGGGATCGGGTTGATCACATTGTTGAGCCTATGGATCTCCTGCTGCAACTCTCGGATCTGGTCATGGGTCTGCTGAAGTCGCCCATTCCACTCTGCGTCACGACGGTGGTAAGCGATGTTCCCCACCACCTGCTGGTGGCGAAGCATACGCTCATGAGCCTATGTTGCCTCCTCTCTAAGTATAGCTACATCTCTCTTGTCCTGCGCCTCCTTAGCTGCCCTCCTGAGACGCTGATTATCCCTACCAACTCCCTGTAGGAACATCTCACTGGTCCTGAGGCATGCCACACTGAACACATAAGAGTCCTCTCTGGCGAAGAAAGCCTTGAGTACTGCATGCATAGCACTCATAGCCGGTCCTGAACTGTCAGCTCTCTCATCCCTATTTCTGACCAAGGGATTACCCATCTCCTGATACCAGGCTATGGTGTCAGGGTTATCCTCTGGAAAGGTCCCTGCTACACCCTGGTCCACAGCTCTACTGTGCTCCTGACGGATCTAACTCAGAATGGTCAGAGCTGCAAACTGAGCTCCTTCCCAAGGGCTGCTCGCTATGGCCTCGGTTGACCACTTCCTCCATAAAGGTGCCTCGGTATGCTCAGGAATAGTCACTGTCACTGTGTATAACAGCGCATTCCCAAGCGGCTCTTGAGTCTAGTAGTACTGAGGTGGCTCAGCATACCCCACCTGACTCAGCACCCTCCAAAGCAAAGTGGGAGTGCCAAACAATGATAGGAAGCGGTTGCTGCGCTGGGGAGGTCCTGGTGCTGCCATCTGTAACAAGTTTTAAGTTGGTGTGAGAACATGTATTTTACAGATTGCAAATTTTATCATATATAGAGATACAATTTGGTAAGGGAGGGAACAAATGCAATGTATGATGACACATGATGCATGCTCATATCTTACGTCCTCACATTCCTATGAAAGCAAATCTTTCACTATAACGTGCTAGACTGTGGCATACATACGTTCTCTCTTACATACGCAATTAATCGATTTACACGATTCGCTGTTAGTGTACCTGCAGAAGATTCATTTCAGCCCATTCCCAACAGTATGAATAATGCATTGCTGAAATGTAAATCTAATACTGACTTAGGTGTACACCGAGCATACACATAAGAAGTATATGCACCCTTTCCTTGAAAGTATTACTCCACACATGGGTATCTTGTTGTCCACATACATTAACGTATGCAACAGTTCGACACATTATATATTCCCTGCCTAGGTCGACGATTGTCCGACCATACTCTCACAACTCACCTTACCTTGGCATAGGTCCAACGTTGCGGAAAAAGTAATTCTATTGACATATATGGCTAATTCATATATGAAGTCTACCTCGACTTTTTGACCACAGGGTAGCATAGTGCGGTCCTGTATACACACATTGGCTTGGGCGTAGAGGCATCAATCCATACAATACCATTCAAGTGAATGGCCCCCATACTATTTCAACCTGTATGGACAGGTAACCGAAAATATGATGCAATCCCCCAAGTTAGTACTTTAAGTCACCTGACATCCTATTGGGCAATAAGGGAAATAACCTATGGCACATTCCTAGTTTGCAAATAATTTTGTACACACACAAAAGTTTTTGTAGCAAAATAGTTTGATAAACAAAATCTTTTTTTGAAAATACACTCGTGAATGGTAGTATACTGAATCTTGCTCTGATACTAGCTGTCACGGAACCGCCCAACCTATAAGAGCACTAGTGCAACGGTCACCGTTTTCTACAACACTATCACACTAGAGCCCATATAAGCCCGGTAGTTGTTGAAATCTTGAAGGATTTCAAACCACGAATAAGTCACAACCCGAGATCGTACTCGATTCAGTAACCACATATCCACAGTGATAAGTTCGAAATGAAATAATATTACAAGAGAGTTTAAGAAGTGTTATTACAACACCAAGTTCAAATCAAAGTAGCGTAAGTTCTTGTTACACAAATACCCATTGCAAACTGTTTAAAGCAAATATATTGCCATCCTTAGTACAGTCCCATCAAAAGCAACAAGGAGAGACATCAGAATCCACCATTGCCCATGGTCTTCACTCATCATCACATGCAGGATAGAGGCATGCCTGACAATAGCCAAAATAGACCATACCATCTGCAACTAGGGTAAAGAAATCCTGAGTACTCAATTGTACTCAGCTACACTTAGCCGACAGAGAGATAGATATATATAACCATAGACACTTCAAGGATTATGCAAGGCTTTATCAGGTAGATCTCATGAGGTAGCATACTTTTGCATAAAAGAGCATTCCTAATTACTCATGTATTCTCCAGATTATAAAACAACATTTGGCAGTTGCTTGAGTAATATTAATCAGATCTCATTAGCACTTGTACTAGAGCAATCACTGAGTTATCAAACATTAATAACCATATTGTGCTTGGCATAAAAACCACATAACCATCTTTTGGTTACTTATTAGAGTTCAGGTTTCTATAGTAGGAGGAAGATCTTTCAAGTTTCTCACTGATGGGGAGAGACTGCGATTCGAATCGAATTCCTATCCAACTGGAGGTTTATTCCTCAATCACACCCAAGTATGCCTGTTGGCACACTTATGCGGGTCACCTTCATTATAGCTCGAGTAGCTGCGGGCCCCCAATTATAGGCATGAATAGCGATTCACGGTAGCCAGATCGATCAAGCAGTGCCTGCCCTTGGTGCCAGGCCATGACGATCAGGATACTTGCCCACGGTCTAGTCATCCGCTCGCAGTCCTCCATGACCCAACTAGGAGGGGATTCCGGCCCGAGCGTACAGAGTTAGGCTTCGCGGTCGAAACGAGTTATTCGGCCAGCTATGAAGGAGGCATGCATTCCATCTCGGCAGATGTCCAACCACGATCCAGTGCCTAGCGACACAGGCGGAGAGAACCTGCTCACAAGACCTCCAAGTCAAGTGGCTCACAACACCTTGTCCGCCCGGTCTCGATTTATTACTTCCACATGGTTATTTTCTATGACAGCAAAATATAGCCAACCGTGACCAGCATCCTATCTTTGTGGGGGATGGTAGACCACCCACGCTACCGGTCTATGCATGGCTAAGCATATGTTTCGATCCTGGGCCTACAAGGTTCTTTTTGTTGGACAAGGGAGATATAATGCAACAAGGGGTTTCATTTCAACTCCTACTAGCTTAATGCACAAACAAGTGGTGGCATTGTAAGTAAAATACTTTTAAATAGAGTAAGGGAGGTGTATAATGCTCTGAGGCTTGCCTTTCACAAAGGTGGAGGGAAGGTGGTTTGGGCACTCAAGAAGGTCATGGCCCTGTTCTCCTTCTCCTGGAACTTCTGGAGCTTGAATCTCCGGTGGGACTCCTCCTTCTAGCTCCCCAAACTCTAGTAGTGTCACTCCCTCCGGCGATCCTGGATGCATGCATACATTTATGATGATCCAACATATGAAAATTCATATACTAGAAATGAGACATGTCTAATGCATATGAATGAATGCTCATGATGGATGTGTGATGCAACATATTATACTCGTTGACCGAGTAGGTGCAAATTTCTTCTCATGTAGAGAAGTTAGCACTTACCCTTCTTTAGCAACCTGTAATAGAGCTTCTCCTTTAAGGTAAGCTCTCTTACACCTGCATTTAAACGTAGTTATGGTTTAAGTTATTTGTTATACTAACACAAGGCATACCTCACTTATAACATTCACAACATGGCATATAAACACTTAAAACAGCAACTGAAAGAAAACTGTGTAGCTGAGGCTACACACAACCAAAAATTACAAACTTGGATATTCTGGAAAGCTTATGAAATTTTCTACAAAACATTCCATAAACTCGCTAGCCAGATCCAACATTAAAAAGGCCTAACAGACACTTTAAGCAAAGTTGTTTAGAAGACAATAGGAAAACACAGATTTAAAGCTGAACTTGTAAAATATACCCAGGTTAAACTAAATAGGTTATGGCTGTGAAAATTTAAAACTACGTAGAGGCACAAGTTATCTATAACAAAGTTAATTGTAGCTACTGCCGAAACCAAACATAACTAGCTTAAATAATTCTATCAAGAAAACATGTTCCAGTTGTTTTAACATATTCCAGATAGCACTTAAGACTGTTATAAAGCTTTTAACTAGCATTCTAAAAATTATTATAAAATTAGAAAAGCAAGGATACATAATTAGCTACCACTTTGGTATTCACAACATGAACAGAAAGCATACATAACTCAGGGTTAAAATTACTTCTTTGCTGGTGATAAGGAAACAAACATACTTTGAGCATTAATTACTTAAACAATTTGAAAAGTGTGAAACAACAGATTTTATATTTTTCTTAGCTTATACTAAGCAATTAACACCGGTACAAAAATTACCAAGCAAAGAAAACACATAGAACTTAGCTGGCAAATTCAAAAGGATGGTATTCAATTAATTAAATATTTAACAAAAAGAACTACAACATACAAATAAATTAAAGTTTACTGGCACTTCAACACTTTTCATGGGAAGTACATGCTGAGACAAACTCAACACAACAAGAACCATAATTTTAGCACATACCAAACTCCAGTTATGAATTAAACAAGTTAAAGTAAGCATATAAAGCTTGATGTCCATTTTGTGCTTGGCATAAAAACCACATAACCATCTTTTGGTTACTTATTAGAGTTCAGGTTTCTACAGTGGGAGGAAGACCTTTCAAGTTTCTCACTGACGGGGAGAGAC
This sequence comes from Microstegium vimineum, assembly GCA_022036555.1. Classification (NCBI taxonomy): domain Eukaryota; kingdom Viridiplantae; phylum Streptophyta; class Magnoliopsida; order Poales; family Poaceae; genus Microstegium; species Microstegium vimineum. The sequence goes on from CM039126.1 coordinate 31,189,974, forward strand.
CGCGATTCAAATCGAATTCCTATCCACATGGAGGTTTATTCCTCAATCACACCCAAGTATGCCTGCTGGCACACTTATGCGGGTCACCTTCATTATAGCTCGGGTAGCCGCGGGCCCCCAATTACAGGCATGAATAGCGATTCACGGTAGCCAGGTCGATCAAGCACTGCCTGCCCATGGTGCCAGGCCAAGACGATCAGGATACTTGCCCACGGTCTAGTTATTCGCTCGCGGTCCTCCATGACCCAACTAGGAGGGGTTTCTGGCCCGAGCGTACAGAGTTAGGCTTCGCGGTCGAAACGAGTTATTCCACCAGCTATGAAGGAGGCATGCATTCAATCTCGGCAGATGTCCAACCACGATCCAGTGTCTAGCAACACGAGCAGAGAGAACCCGCTCACAAGACCTCCAAGTCAAGTGGCTCACAACACCTTGTCCACCTGGTCTCGATTTATTACTTCCACATGGTTATTTTCCACGATAGCAAAAATATAGCCAACCGTGACCAGCATCCTATCTTTGCGGGGGATGGTAGACCACCCACGCTACCGGTCTAAGCATGGCTAAGCATATGTTTCGATCCTGGGCCTACAAGGTTCTTTTTGTTGGACAAGGGAGATATAATCCATCAAGGGGTTTCATTTCAACTCCTACTAACTTAATGCACAAACAAGTGGTGGCATTATAAGTAAAATACTTTAAATAGAGTAAGGGAGGTGTATAATGCTCTGGGGCTTGCCTTTCACAAAGGTGGAGGGAAGGTGGTTTGGGCACTCATGAAGGTCAGGGCCCTGTTCTCCTTCTCCTGGAACTTCTGGAGCTTGAATTTCCGGTGGGACTCCTCCTTCCAACTCCCCAAACTCCAGCAGTGTCACTCCCTCCGGCGATCCTGAATGCATGCATACATTTATGATGATCCAACATATGAAAATTCATATACTAGAAATGAGACATGTCTAATGCATATGAATGAATGCTCATGATAGATGTGTGATGCAACATATTATACTCGTTGACCGAGTAGGTGCAAATTTCTTCTCCTGTAGAGAAGTTAGCACTTACCCTTCTTTAGCAACCTATAATAGAGCTTCTCCTTTGAGGTAAGCTCTCTTACACCTGAACTTAAACATAGTTATGGTTTAAGTTACTTGCTATACTAACACAAGGCATACCTCATTTATAACATTCACAACATGGCATATAAACACTTAAAACAACAGCTGAAAGAAAACTATGTAGCTGAGGCTCCACACAACCAAAAATTATAAACTTGGATATTTTGGAAATCTTATGAAATTATCTACAAAACATTCCATAAACTCCCCAGCCAGATCCAACATTAAAAAGGCCTAACAGACACTTTAAGAAAAGCTGTTTAGAAGACAACAGGAAAACACAGATTTAAAGCTAAACTTGTAAAATATACCTAGGTTAAACTAAATAGGTTATGGCTGTGAAAATTTAACACTAGGTAGAGGCACAAGTTATCTATAACAAAGTTAATTGTAGCTACTATTGAAACCAAACATAAGTAGCTCAAAGAATTATAGCAATAAAACATGTTCTAGCTGTTTTAACAGATTCCATATAGCATTTAAGACAGTTATAAAGCTTTTAACTAGCATTCCAAAAATTATGATAAAATTAGACAAGCAGGGTTACATAATTATCTACCACTTTGTTATTCACAACATCAACAGAAAGCATACATAACACATGGTTAAAATTACTTCTTTGCTGATGATAAGGAAACAAGCATACTTTGAGCATTAATTACTTAAACAATTTGAAATGTGCGAAACAACAGATTTCATATTTTTATTTGCTTACACTAATCACGTAACACCTGTACAAAAATTACCAAGCACAAAAAACACATATAACTTAGCTGGCAAATTCAACAGCGTGGTATTCAATTAATTAAGCATTTAACGAAAAGAACTACAACATGCAAATAAATTAAAGGTTACTGGTACTTCAACATTTTTCATGGGAAGTGCATGCTGAGACAAACTCAACACAATAAGACCCATGATTTTAGCACATACCAAACTCCAGTTATGAATTAAACAAGTTAAATTAAGCATATAAATCTTGCTGTCCATTTTTATTAAAACAGCACAAAAGAGCAGTAACAACAGGTCATGTTATATTTTTCTTGCATAGAGAAAAATATAATAAAGTTAAAAAAACTTGTTTCATATTTTTAGCATTTTCGTGGAATTAGTTATGCTTTTCTAAACTTAGCAAGCAAAACTGAAAAAGAACAAAACAAAAAACACTTAGAGCCTATGACATGCGGGACCCACTGGTTAGGTTCTTCCCCACAGAACCGACTGCACTGGAGGTGCTCGACCGTCAACCCATTGCCGGCGGCGAGATTTCCGGCCAAACCAACCCTACAGCTGTGTTCCCCTACGCAACCCGCATCGAACCATGTAACTGGTTGTACCCTAGGCTCACCGGAGCATGCTCGATGGCGACCATGGCGGCACGGCGGCGCTGTAGTTCTTACGCTGGCCGGCGCAAACTTCCTCCGGCCAGGCTAGCGATGGCTACACCTACACAGAACCCTAGCGGTCCGATCTAGCCCGGATTGGGGCCATGCAAGCCCTCCGATGAGCTCGGCCACATGCACAGCGGCACGGTGGCGAGTTCACGGCGGTGTGGTGCTTCTGTTCCGGCGGCGGTGATGTGCTAAAGCTTCAACCGACTCCAGCTATCTAACCACCGGCTAACCAGATAACCCTAACGTGACTTAGATGGACACGAGCGACGCTGAGAAGCCCAGCGTAACTCTCACCGACGTTGATGGTGCCGTGCGCTTGCGCGTGGCGGAGTTCCCGTTCCGGCGAACCCTAACCCTAATAACTTCAACCGACTCCTCGGTGGGCATCTACAACCTCTAGGCTACTGCGTACAAGAGCTAGAAGAAAGGGAGAGGGGTCAGATTGGGCTGGCCATGGCGGCGCAAAGCTCGGCGGAGCTTTGGTCGACAATGGCGCCGCTGCTCTGCGCAGTCCGGCTTATCTGCTCGGTTAGCGCTGTAACTGGTCGGTGTAAGCTGTGGAGCGGAGCAAGGCGAAAGTGTGGCTACGTTTTGGCGGCCAATGCGGCGATGTGCTGCGCGGTGGAGCTCGGCGACGACGCTGCTCGGTAATGGCGCGGCGTTGCACTTTCTTGCGCGAAGCAGAGAGAAGAGGAGAGAGCGGGGCAAGTGTGCGGTGCGGTCGCGAGGTGGAGTGTGCGGGCGTCCAAGGCACGGCCGGCACGGGCGTTCCACCGGTGTACGGCCGCCACGCGACGCGCGATTCCTGACGTGATCGGCCATGATGGACGCTACTCGCGACTCTGCTCGACTGAAACTCCATCAGGCCGACTGACAGAGCAACTTGCAACGTAATTAACTCCCTAATCTCTGCAAACTAGCTTCAACCAATTACATACTTTGGTAGAGCTATAGTCAAACTACAACTTTGGTGTAACTGGTTTGAACTGAAATGGTTTGGATTTCAAAATACAAGCATTCAAACATAGCAACATTCAAACTGTGCGACAATTAGGACTTAGGCAATTTCAGAAAACTAAAACAGCCCCAAATCTACCTTAAGTGGCCAATTAGGGTGTTTTAGGATCCCAATCACCTCAAGGTGGTTAAACAAAGTTTGTTCAGAATTAAAAACTCTACAACTTTGCTTAAACCAACTTTGTCATACAAGGTCATTAACAAGTTTGATTTGTTAAGTCAAGCAAAAAGGTTCCTAGGGTCAACATGAAAGCTTAAACCCTAGAAAGCTTTATTTGACTTGATCAGGAACCTAAACATGGTTCCATTTGCATTCCTAAGTATTTCTAGATGGTTATTAGTGATCAAAATATCAAGCACTTGGTTATACAAGTATAACTCACTCAAAGCTAGGTGTAGGTTAGCACATACATATGTGAAAAACAAGGTGATCTCTAGGGTTATCATTTCATGTGATCATGAAAAGGAATGAATGCAATGATGCTTGTGCTCATGCTCATGAAATGATATGCAATGCAAGATTAACACCTAGGGTGTTACATTAATCTCACTATGCATGATTATAATCTTATCTCGCCATGATATATTGCCAAGTATAATTGCACTAATCATAATATGCTAGACTATATAGTTAAGAATGACTTAGGAAATATTCTTGTAGTTCATCCTAATTTCATGCTAATGACTTGCTAGAATATCTGTTGAGGTGCTTATCATTATCTTATGTGGCTACATATGTTGATCAGTACATTTATCTTTTGTTACTATTCATTCATTATCTATATCTTATGTGACATTTATCCTGTATTGAGAAGAGATAAATGAAAAATCTCCATTACACATGCAGTGATACTCATTACTCATTTATTCTTTAGTATCCCTTCCCAGTGGTAAAAATATAAATAACGATACCTGGAATACTCCTAGTTAAAATGCTACATCAGTATAATCTATGAGCTTGCAGAAACACATTTATATTTATTAGAGGAGCAAATGCATATTTCAATACCGCATCTCTCTACCATGCTCGGGATGACAATTTGGCTTAAGTGGCATGAGAGGTGGTTAACTATTTTTGGCGTCATTATCAGGAATAGAAATTAATCTACTTTTGGTAACGAAGTTAAGAGATGTCAACAATATCCTGTGAAAGCTGTTTATATATTGTTATTATACTTCATACTGTTTGGAGTTGACTATTTAGTCAATATCCTTCACTCATTCGGCTATGTGAGAGACGCACATTCATGGAACTGTCTGGCAACAACCGGTAGGTTCCATAATTTGATATTTCACTTCCTTGACAATTGCAGGTAAATGTGACTAGCACGCCTAAGATCAATCCCCGAAGTGGCGTAAGCCGCTTAAGAGGTTTAGGAGATCAAGCTCTGTTGCTGCACGGTCTCTGCAGGCCTTGCGCGGTGCTGACGTCAGAGACCCCATTTTTGGCGTCAACAAAAGATAAAGTTCCTTCCTCTTAACACGTCTAAACTTGTGTCCTACTGGTTAGCCTGGCCACTTTCCAACTTGATGGTATCAGGTTTGATTGCCAAGTAGCCCAATTTTTTTAGCAAATTTGAGCTTTTTTATGATGAAAAAAACTGACAGGTGGGACCACAACGTTGGAACTACTGAGTTTCACATTTATGACGAAGTTCAGAGCATTTGTGTGACGATTTTTTTTCAATTAATCAAGAATGAACAAGTGGGTTGACGGCCAAGCCAATCATTCATAACGACATGCGTAATTTAGCAATTAATGACCCTCGTTCTGTGACCAAAATTGAGATCGCCATCCCTAAAATGTCATGGATGTAGCATTTTTTAGTAGTGGTGCCCAACCCCACCATGCTTCAAGCACAGATTTCATCGATCCTCCACAACAGGCTAGGAGCAGCAACGTGGTTAGTGATGGCGGTGTCATCGACCCAAAGAACCCATGAGGGGTTATGGCCCCAATCCGAATGCGTGCCATGTGCCTGAGGAGCAAGGGTGAGAAGGTAGGGAGTTCTATGGGCAACCTTGATAGACAATGGGCTGGTGAGAGAGATGATGGATTTAGAGCATCTTCAGGAGTCTTTGTAAAATATACTCTCCAAATTTTCATTTAGAGAGTCATTGAGTAAAAATCATTTTCTATATATCTTTATACTCTCCAACAGGTTTTCTATATCTCATGCACAGCCTAGAGAGTCACTCTCCTCTTCTATATTAGGCTAGCCAAAAACCCGGAATAGAATATATTAAAAAAAGTTGTTAGAGTGTGTTTTTTCAATAAAATCTCTATTACTAATATTTAGGAACAATAAAAAAGAGTCTTTTAGAGATGCACTTATGTTGTGTTGTTTCTCAGAGTGGGAGAGAGACTAATCCTTTCGCTTGGATCGTCATGCGGAGTGGGGATACCATGTGCACTGGGTCCATCACTCTCATGGGCGAGCCAAGGAAGCATCGTGTGTGCGAGCAAGCGATGTGGACGGTTGATCTGCGAATGTTTTAGTTGTAGAGATATATATGGTTGCTTGGTTGCACCAACGTTATGATTTTTTCATGAAATCTACAAGATTAAAAACATAAATAATATAAAACACACTTCATAATTTTTATCACCTATAATATGTGCTCATATGATTAATTAGAAATTCAATTGGATAAATATTAATTAAAATAATATTTCAATCAATAAATCTATACCTAATAATAAATAATAAAGAGGCAAAATTTTGGGTTTTTTTCGTTCATCCATTCTTTTTAGGTACATCTCTCTAACTACAGGACAATAGAGACTTCCTTCCGTCTGGACTTATATATATAGCTGGTGCTCATATACGAGTTAGAATAGCTCTTGAGTTCGATTACGTAAAATAGAGTTTCTTAATCTAACCTTTAAAGTTAGGAGTTCTAATTGTGATCCAAATAGAGCTCTAAATCCTATATCCTATTACCAAACACATGGGACTTCCATGTAACACAAACAACAATTCTAATCCAGGTAGAAATAGGATAATCAGAATAGAAATTAAGCAATCCCGCATGGTCGGTACTAAAAGAAAAAAAAAGAAATCCAAATGAAAATCAAAAGAACATCATGTGGCAGCCATGACTAAGCATATACTCCCTCTGTCCCTTTATTTCTGTCGTTGTAGCTTCTTAACTAGTACACCAAAGATTGCTTGAACACGGACCTAGGGTAGGTCCAGCTAGAGGCCAAATACATTGAATGCAGACATTCAAATCCTATGCCCAACGACACACAATGCGGGACGGAGGGAATATATAACTGTTGGTATTTCTTATGACTATTGGATAAATCCGCAAGCGCACAGATTATACCGTTGTAGCACTTCACCGGGAGTCTTTCAGGATTCGTATTTTTCTCAGAGAACGAGTAGTGAGTTAACTAGGAATATGGATATGTCCTATGATGGATCAAGGGAGACTATGAAAACTGGGTTCAGAGGTTCGATATAGCAAAGATATCTAACAAGGGATAGCTGGTTATACTGGCCTTATCGGCCCTTCTCTTGCAGGAGACGATGGGATAGATCAGAAAGAGGGCAAAACTCTAACCGGACCGCGCCATCATGTTGAGGCCTTACCTTTTAAAAACTTATCTTACACACGTGGTGGAATACGAGGACTAGATAGAGCTGTCACCTTCTACATGCTACCACAAACAATCCATGCGATAAGCGGTTTACAAAGGTAAGATCTAGCCTAGACACCATGTCTACACTTATCTTACTACTTTAACATTGGCATAAGATTAAAGCACTTTACTTAGAGCAAAGCGATGAACAAGCGTAAAAAGTTGTATACCAGCTAAACCAGATTTAGAATACTGAATGCTATAAAGAACTCAGAAGAAGTCACTTACAAGTGCTAAACTTACAAGAGACTCGCATCCGATGAGGAAGAACTCCGGAGAAGATTCCCGATAGGCCCGGGGCTTTCTCCAGAAGACTTTCTTCACTCTCCTCCAACCAGCATTGCACTACTAGAGAGCTCCGCTAAGAGACTAATGAGTAGTGTTTATCCAATGAGGTATGAATGAGAAGGGAGCTCTAGGGGTCTAATTATAGCTAGAGGTGGAGTAGTGGCTACTCCGGTGCCACGTCAGCGATCTGCGTCACCTTCATCAGCCACCGTTGGATCCAACCGACTTCATAACCGCCATATGATGGATGGTGGTGATTTCAACCATGTGGGAGTGAGTGAGGCGGTTGAGGGGGGTGAAACCGCCATATGGGTGGTCGGCCGACCACCCATGCTGCCATGTGGGCCCTCCTGCACCTTCTAGATGGTGGCCCACTGGTTGGGGACCAAGTGGGGTCTTGTGGGTCCCACCTTGAGGTCGGCCGACCACATATAGTGGTCTGTGGCCTACCTCTGCTCCTTCTAGGTGGTGGTCCACCTATAGGTCGGTCGACCCCCCTATGGGGTCTTTAGCCCACCTTTCTCTCTTGGCTACTGGTCCCACCTATCATATGTGTTGGATACTTGTTCTGAGTTGATTTGTCACGATGATTTCATTGATGTGGGCCCATGGATCCTTGTGATGTGAATCTGAATCGTTGGTAAGAGGCACATTGTATCCAAGGGGTAGATAGTGTCCTAGAGGATGAGTCTTGGATCATGGGGGCTTGAGAGGTCTAGTGGCCCCACAGGGTGGTCGGTCGACCCCCCTAAGTGGGCCCACTAGCTCACAAAAGTCCCCATTTGTCATTACCTGCAACAAATAGCCATGGGACATGTGAAATTAGATATTTGATATAATATGTTCAGGTTATGCTTGTTTTTCTTTGAAATGAGGATGTTGACGGTATTTTGATGGTAAAAAAATAGCTCGTAATTACCATCAACAATAACCAAACAAGTAAGACATTTTTACATGTGAATCTTATGATGACTGTGCACATGTCGGCCATAATATTAAAGTCGAGGGAGAAAAAATAATTTTTGTCAATGTATGGGCATATTTGCTAGTTTATGATTAAGAGGCACATGTGTTCATAAGATTAATTAGAAACTAAATTGGGTAAATATTAATAAAAAATAATATTTCAATCAATAAATTTATAATTAAGAAACATTGAGAACTACTTTAATCCGACTTAAAATGATTACACGATGAACATTTTTAAGGTGATTAGCAAACTTGTAATAAACATTGCGTAGTCGTTGCCAATGATATATGTATAGTCGTTGTTTAGTTAGAATAAACATTGTATATGTCTTTGTGCAATAGATCTAATGGTACACATATTTATATGTGAGTATATTTGTTTTAAAGTTTTGTGAGATTTTTCAAGACACATCCATATAACAGACACTAATATATATATATATATATACACACACGTATCTACTATTCTACAGCCTACGCGTTGGTTAATAATTAACGCCTCGGCGGAGCCACGACGGAGTGCAGTCGTGTCCGACGATAACCACAAGTAATTAAAAAATTAGGTGACTACACATATATTTATTACCATACGCAATTAATTGAGTAATATCGTGCATGTTCATCGGTAAACCTCGCAGAGCATTTAGGCTCGCTGATTTGTCGTCCATGTCCTGACTGGATTTATAACTGCACCCTCCGTTGTCGCTAACCCTTGTCATCCCCTCCTCGCTCCACATCGCCGTATCCCTTCTCCGTGGCTTCCCTCGTCATGGCGGCGGTGGCCTCTCCGTGCCTCCCCTCCACACGATGGCGGCGACTTCCCTCGGCCGTGGGATCTCGCTGGGCATCGGTGCTCTGGCCAAGACTGACGTGACGACGCACCTTTCTCCCCATGGATCGGCGACAACGCAGCTTACATCGCGACAACACCACTGGCAACGATGCGGATCTCGGTCGTGCCCACGGCGTGGCGTGGCCCACCCCGTGCGGATGGAAGCCCCGGTGGTTGCATAGCCCGCGCCTGCAGCTGCTCCCGACAGCAGCCCGCCCGTATCGCGTATGGCTCCTCTAACAACGGCAGCGAGCGCTATTCCTCACATCGGTACGTAACACATCCTCGTCCTTCTTCCGTTATTCCTCTTGTCGTTGATGATATGTATTCTCTGTCAATCACAGCTAGCATCTACGATTTGTAACTCCAGCAACGCAACTCCACTCCTCCCCTCACGGTCGTGCATGGATGGCAATGTGTTGGTGGCGTTGTCACTCTCATCAGGTCGAAGACGACAGCTGACCGAGGATATGATTTAGCAACTTTACCAGCTGTGACAAGCCCGTGCTCGCATGGATGGCACCCTCACTCCATCTTAACTGAATTTATTTCCAAATGTGCAAATGGTATTTTTGTGAATCTGTGGATGGATTTGATCATTCTGTCATTTGGATCGCGAGTGATTTTGTAATATAATTCCTTGCAAAAGTGATGTTCTATAATTACTACTGGGATTTATATAATTTGATTTGTGTAATGACATAGATATTTTCTAGATATTATTTACAGACCCAAATGACACTATTGGCAAAAAAAACCTTATCCGATCTAATTATTACAGGAAAAGTAAAAGGAGAACAAAATACCACGATAATACCTCTATATCGTGTACAATGTTTTTGCTAACTTTATATGTTTTATACTATTAGTAATAAAAATTACCGATTATTATTAGAATCAAATTCACCGTTCACATGTTAGGACGAAATTAAAAGAGGAACATAATACCACGATAATACCTCTATGTTATGTATAATATTTTTGCTCATTTTATGTATTTTTAGACCGTTAGTAACAAAAATTAGTGTGACTGGAGATCGGACATACCGGTTATTATCACAATCAAATTTACCATGCACAATAAAAAAATATTGATAGATCCAAATGTTAATATTAGTATGACAAAATACCTTCACAGAGACCGTACTCCTTAAAGTTTGTGATAACCAAATTTACTATTCGTATGTCATGATAAAATTATTTATAGAAGGAAATTATTAATAAAAGGTTTGAACAGTGTGGTGATTGACGCATGCAAATTTATCTTTGATTGGTGAGGACCGAATTATTATATTACCAAAATGTTATTATAAGTAATAAAAAAAGACCGAACTACGACCGGACGACCTGTCAATATTCAAGGGTTTTGATATAATTATTTTCTCGGCTAGATGATACAATCAGTAATTAAAAAATTCCGAAGTGAATTTCCATTTCACGCAATTTGATGGAATTATTTACATGGGTAGATGATAAATTCAGTAATAAAAAAAAATCACAGAGGCGGGAATTTGCCGCTCGTAAGCCAGGACAAAATTATTTTATTAGCTATATGATATTATTAGTATTATTAGAAGTCAGGATGAAATTATTTTATTAGTGAAATGATATCATCAGTAATAAAAAAAAGGTCTGATCATTTAAAAGAAGTTGATGTAATTATTTTCTCAGCTAGATGATAGAATCAGTAACAAAAAAATTCCAGCATGTGATGAGCACAAGTGAATTTACATCTCACTATACATGAAATAATTAATTTCTTCCCTAATATATTCAGCCAGTAATAAAAAAGAAGTCCGACCAATGAGAGGTATATCCTATTGATTATGGAATGCAAATATACCTCTCAATGGACATGGCGTAATTATTTTCTTACCATAATGATTATATCAGTAATAAAAAGATGTTTGATAATTGCCCCGATGTTGCGGTGACTAGGACAAGTGAAATTATCTTTCACAAGTTTTTGATACAACTATTTTCTCGGCTAGATGATACAATAAGTAATTAAAAATTCTGAAGTGAGAGAAGATGTAGTGAATTTACACCTCAATGTACATGCCAGATTAAAACATTTGCTCCATTTTCATAATTTCAATGAACTAAAAGTGTCAGATTGTTATCGCTCAGGATACTAGCAAAGAAATATGGCAAAAAAAAACATATAAACAAGACACTAAGGTCAATATTTTTTTTCAAAATTCAGATATAATTACTCATCATATAGTCTAACCAAGTAAATAATTGTATGTAGAAAAATATTTTTCAAATATTTTTTATTACATGAGATAGGTGAACTAATATTTTCTGAATCGTGGCAATTTCTTAATTACTGGTTGTATCAATTAGCAAAGAAAATAATTATTTCACACAAGCTAAGGTGCCGAATTCACTACATCCCACTACAATTCGTTATTTTTATTAACGGTCGTATATGTTTGACTAGAAAATAATTCTGCCGTGCCATGTGAGCAATAAATTATCCTGTTTTGTTTATTAAAAAGTCAGCACATGTGAATTTACGATATCAATAATTAAAAAATTACTAACTATTGTGTTTGGTAGTGAATTTACACCTTATCATACGGTAAGTAATTAATTCATTCGCTAATTGATGCTCTAAGTAATAAAAAAATGTCCCACCAACGAGAAAAATCACATGTGCTTATCTTTTTTAATAATTTTGATATAATTAGTCATCGTATATTCTAATTGAGTTAATAATTTTATAATGCAAAATATTTTTCAATTTTTTTTATTACATGACATAGGTGAACTAATATTTTATGAATCGTGGCCCTTTCTTAATTACTGGTTGTATCAATTAGCAAATGAAATAATTATTTCATGCAAACTATGGTATAAATTCGCTACATCCCACTATTTTTTTATTAACGTTCGTACATTCTTGATTACAATTTAATTCAGCCATGCCCTATGAGCAATAAATTATCATGTTTTGTTTATTGAAAAGTCAGCACATGTGAATTTACCACATCAGTAATTAAAAATTACTAACTAAATTGTTTGGTAGTGAATTTACACCTTAACATACGTTAAGTAATTAATTCATTCGCTAATTGATGCAATCAGTAATAAAAAATGTCCCACCCACAAGAATTTTTATCTAACCCAACAGTAATTTAAAAATGCCATGTGATTATCTTTTTATAGAATTTTGGATTTAATTACTCAACGTATAGTATAACCGAGTTAGCTTGAATTTTGTTTATAAATAAAGTCAACACATGTGAATTTACGCCCTCATTAATTAAAAAATTACTAACTATGATTAAAATATTACAGATTTCGCCGCAGCAAAATATTGAGTCGCACAATTATTCAAGAAAAATAATCTCATGCAATATTTTGGAACATTCAAATCGATTAGTTTATTCACAGTATTAAAATCTGGGTAGCTACATTTCAATTATTACTCCTTCATGCATCGCTGGAATTAAAATAGACATGCATGTGACCGTCGGGTAATCAAAAAACTCAGCACACATGCAGTATACCGGATCGTACGCCACCACCATGCACACCTACCACCATTAAATGGTGAACAGTTATTGACAGTAAAATCGGATGCACGTTCACTCTTTTTTATTCCATAGCGCCTCGTCGGGGATTAAATGGAGTTGTGTCTCCGGCCGCCGATGTGTTGAATAATATTTAGAACCCAGGCTGCTAAATAGTGTAATCCTATATATATAATCCTGGTTGCATGAATGGATGAGTGTTGTAGAAAAGCAGAAGCAAGAGTGCTAGATCGATGCGAGTACGACGTAGAATCATACATGTATCATCAGCACTACGCATATATGGTGGGTATCCTCACACTTGCCTACGCTAGGGAGGCAACAGTTGCGCATATATTGCTCCGGCTACTGCAGTTGCTTCTTCTCTCTTGTGAGCTCAGGTCGGTAATTCAGCGGGCGGTCATGAATTTCTTCAGTACTGGTCGGGCCAGAGGAAGGCACCCATGGCGAACTTTCTCTTGCTGTCGAGGTCGCCGTCGACGGGGAGGCGGTACTCGCGGAGCAGGCAGTCGACGCGCCACTCCGGCATCGCCTCGTAGTCCGCCTTCTTGTACCGCGGGTAGTGCAACGGCATCTGGAAGGCGTAGCTACTGCAGTTCATCTTGGGGCCTTCTGCTTTCTGCTGATCGGCGACAGCAACAACGCCGTTCTTAGCACCAACGCTGGCTGCCTTCGCCATGTTCATGCTGCTAATGGTGCTTGGGCCTAGCGAACCCATGCTTTATGTTTGTTTGTTTGTGCGTGTGTGTGTTTCTTGTGTGTAAGATGGTGGATGTGGGGGCCTTTTTTATAGGGGAAAGGAAGAACGATGTGGAGGATGCTAGAATGTTAACGTGGAGGGAGCTAGTTGATGAGAATGTTGTTGTGCGGGTCTTTGCTTGCAAGTTGGCATTCATGTGGATCACCCATTCATTTGCAGTATTGCAATCATATACCCGCTCTTATCGTTTATCAAATCATCTAGACCAATTTAATTAATTAATCAATCCTTCAATAACATTGAGCCGTGCGTGATTGAACGGATATAACACAACGATACTTGATAAAATTGAATGATATTTCCTCCGTTCTTACATGCAGGTATCAAAGATTTAACACTTTTTCTATATTAGAGCATCTCCGATATATAGTTCCTAAAAAGAAATTGATAAATCAATATTCTTTTCAAGTCAAAACAAACTTGGGAACATATCTGTGGTCTTTCACAGATAATTTCCAATACCTTACACCTAAAAGCTAGAAAAAAAATTCAATCATAAATTTTATATTATTTTTAATTCACTCTAGCTACTTTGATGTTTTCTTTCTTTCTCTCTTATATTTGTATTTAGTGTCCTTTTCTTCTCCCACGTTCAGTTCCACCTTTGAACCAACTGATAGATACACGTATATACTTACATGCGATTGGATTGATTCTTTTCAAGTGCAAAAACCATGAGTTTTTTTTAAGAAACTTAAGAGTGTCTGGTATGTGATACATATCAAGGAAAACAATAGCTTGTACAACTTAACATGAAATGATCTCTAAAAAATCAAAATAGTATCTTTTTCCTTTATTGATCAGCCATTTTCACAGAATGAAGAACACACTGGAAAGACACAAAAGGAAAGGGATACATGCGAATACCGTCGCCATAAAAGTCACTGAGTTACTCTCATTTGGGTGGATTCTTGTGGTGCCCGCGTAGTGGGTTAGGCTTGTGATTGCCTATTAGCCACCGAATCACCATTTGAGTAGTCAACACAACGGGGACTAGCTTGCTGGCAACCAAGTGAACCTCGGGAGAAAAACTTCTGTGTCATCTTGTCTCCCGGCTATTCATTGGTTTTCATTGTGATTGGTTCATCCTATTGACATCCAAACATCACAAGACATCGGTATAACAATCACCTCCTATCATGCATTTACTTTCTTCCTTATCTTGTTTAGTTAGCTTGCTAGTTAGTTTCTCTTGTTAGTTGTTCTAGCTAGCTTGAGCTAAGTGCCTTAGGTTTTTGCTATTGTGTGATAGGCACTTAGTTAACTAGAATTGCTTGGATAGGTAGCTTTGCACCCCTAGTAGAGCTAGAGCAAAAAGTTTCGCTTAAGTGTTTTTCTAACCTTTGCTCTAGTGGTTTGTAGAATTTTTATTAGGCTATTCACCCCCCTCTAGCCATTTAGGACCTTTCAAGTGGTATCGGAGCCGTGGTCACCGCTATTATCAAGGCTTAACAACCTTCGGTGTTAGTGATGGCTCAACTACAATTCAACCATGTTGGAAGCAAACCACCAATGTTTGATGGCACATCCTTTGATTATTGGAAGAGGAAGATGAAGATGCATCTAGGCTCAATACATGAGAAGGTGTGGAGTGTGACCAAACATGACTTTGTAATTCTTGATGAAGTCGCCCACACCTAGAGAGCAAGAGAACTGGCAATGCAACACTATGGCTCTCAATGTGATCTACAATGACATTGATTCCAAGGTGTTTGAGCAAATCAAAGATCTTGAGAAGGCAAGTCAAGTGTGAAAGAGACTTGAAGATACTTATGAAGGCACTTCAACGGTAAAGAATGCCAAGTTGTACATGCTCAAGGATAAGCTATCTCACTTCAAGATGAAGGATGGTGAGTCTATCCCGGAGATGTTCCATAGGCTCTAAGTGATCATCAATGACCTCAAGAGCTTGGGTGAGAAGGTGAAGGATAAAGACTTCTCAAACCGATTTCTTGGTTGTTTGCCCAAGAAATACAAAACCTTGAGGCAAATAATTAGGAGAGACGGTTTGACCAAGATCACTCCCAATGAAGTACTTGGAGAGATCATGACCGAAGAGCAATACAATGAAGAAAGTGAAGAAGAAGAGGTCAAGGAAGAAGAGAAGAAGAAGAAGAAGAGTTTAGCATTCAAGGCTTCATCATCCAAGGGCAAGAGCAAAGAAAGAAAGCAAGAATCAAGTGATGATGAAGATGCAAGTGATATTGATGATGAGATGATGGCCCTCTTTATGCATGAGTTTGGCAAATTCATTAAGAAGAATGGCTATGGTGCTAGGAAGAGAGAGACAACTTCAAGAGCAAGGAGTATGTGAAGAGATGCTACAAGTGCAAGAGCACCGATCACATAATTGCGGATTGTCCCAGTCATAGTGATGATGATGAGAAGAAGAAGAGCAAGCATGACAAGAAGGATAAGAAGCTAGCATTCACCAAGAAGAAGGGTGAATCATATATCGTGACTTGGGATAGTAGTGATTCCTCCGATGATGAATCTAGTGATGATGAGAGGAAGAAGTCCAAGAAGAAGGCATTGGCTAGCATTGCTATCAACAACAAGCCATCCATCTTCGACACTTCATCATGCTTCATGGCTAAGCCATCTAAGGTACAATCTCATGATGATAGTGATAGTGATGATGAGAAGGAGTACTCCAAGGAGGAACTAGTAGACATGATGAAGGAAACTTATGCTTGCTTTGAGACAAAGAGGAAGGAGTACAAATAATTGAACAAGAAGCTTAAGGCTCTTGAACAATCCTTTGATGAGCTCAATGGCTCTCATGAGAGGCTAATGGAAGCCCATAAGAAGCTTGAGAGGACTCACAAGAATCTTGACAAAGCTCACTCCTCTCTCCTTGAACAAAACAAGGATAAGGTTGTTGCATCATGTGATATTGGAGTCACTTGCGATATTCTAGATGAGTCATTTTTCACTCCTATCATTGTTACACCAACCGAAACACAATGTAGCACTTCCACATGGACATCCACTAGTGAGAGCTCAATGGTTGATGCTAAACTAGTGAGTGAAAATGAAAAATTAAAAAATGATGTTAATGAACTCACTCATGTTTTGAGTAAGGCATATGGTGGAGATGCCCGCTTGCTAAAGTGCTTGGGTAGCCAAAGGTTCTCCCTTAGCAAAGAGGGATTGGGCTATACCCCCAAGAAAGGCAAGGCGGCCTTTGTAACTCCAAAGCCTAGCTTTGTAAGAAGCAATGGTCCATTTTGCAATAGTTGCAAGCAAGTGGGACATGTAGACCAATATTAAAAACTTAACATGAGCCAAACCAGGTTTGCTAAATCCACCTCCATGCATTTTGATTCATGTTATATGCTTACCAAAGGAAGAGATGGTGTAATGGCTAAGTATGTTGGCACACCCATTGTTGGCCCAAAGAAGAAGGCAATTTGGCTGCCAAAATCCTTGGTCACTAACTTTGGAGGACCCAAACAAGTGTGGGTACCTAAGACGAACTAATTTTTTTTGTAGATCAATTACAAAGCCGGAGAAGGCATTGGGTGCTTGATAGTGGGTGCACTCAACACATGACCAGGGATTCTAGAATGTTCAAATCAATCAACTCCAAGACCAATGATGGCATTGATAGTATTACTTTTGGTGATAATGGCAAAGGCAATGTCAAGGGTCTTGGTAAGATTGCAATATCCAATGACTTGAGCATATCCAATGTCTTGCTAGTTGAGAGCTTGAACTTCAATTTGCTATTCATGGCTCAATTGTGTGATCTTGGATTCAAGTGCATATTTGGAGTAGATGATGTTGAGATCATTAGTGTAGATGGTTCAAATTTGATCTTCAAAGGTTTTAGATATGAGAACCTCTATCTAGTTGATTTCAATGCTAGTGAGTCTCAATTGTCAACTTTCTTGCTCACTAAATCAAGTATGGGTTGGTTATGGCATAGAAGGCTTGGTCATGTTGGAATGAAGCAATTGAATAGATTTATCAAGCATGACTTAGTTAGAGGCTTAAAAGATGTTGTGTTTGAGAATGACAAACTTTGTAGCTCTTGTCAAGCCGGCAAACAAGATGGTGAAAGGCCCTAGATGGCTAGAGGGGGGTTGAATAGCCTAATAAAAATTCTACAAACCACTAGAGCAAAGGTTAGATTAACACTTAAGCGAAGCTTTTTGCTCTAGCTCTACTGGGGGTGCAAAGCCACCTATCCAAGCAATTCTAGTTATCTAAGTGCCTAACAAGCAATAGCAAGAACCTAAGGCACTCAACTCTATATAGGAAGAACTAATAACAAACTAAACAACCTAGCAAGAGAGCTAACTAAGAAAGATATGAAAGAAAGTAAATGCTAAGAAGAGGGTGATTGTTATACCGATGCCTTGTGATCAAAGGATGTCAATATGAAGAATCAATCACTATGAAACCCAATGAGTAGCCTAGAGACAAGATGACACAAAGATTTTTCTCCCGAGGTTCACTTGGTTGCCACCAAGCTAGTCCCCGTTGTGTCGACTACTCAAATGGTGATTCGGTGGCTAATAGGTGTTTCACAAGCCTAGCCCACTACCCGGGCACCACAAGAATCCACCCAAATGAGAGTAACTCAATGATACGAGCAATTTACTAGAGTTACCCTTTGGCGCTCCGCCGAGGTGGGTAAAAGCCCTCTCACAATCACTGGGATCAACCACGAACAATCACCAACTCGTCTTGACTCCTCCTTCTTGCTCCAAGCCGTCTAGGTGTTGGCAAACACCAAGAATAACAAGAAAATCCGCAGCAAGAACGATCACCAAGTGCTTCTAGATGCAAATCACTAATCAATGCACTTGAATGCACTCTATCTCTTTTGGAATGAGCAAAGAATCAAAGAGATGAGTGGGAGAGGTGCTTGAGAGCTCACAAGAGTGTATGACAAGTGAAAGATTCGAGAGAGGGAGCTCCAACTGGCCACAAGCCTTTAAATAGGCTCCCCTCAAAAACTAGCCGTTATTGCCTGTGTCATGGGCGTCGGACACTCTTCAAGTTTGCGTCGGATGCTCCGTCGCCAGCGTCCGTCGCGCATGCAGAGAGTATCCAGAGAGCTCCTGAAGCCGTCGGACGTGTCTATTGCCTTGTCGTCGAATGCTCGGCATCGTCCGTCGCTTGTGTCAGTGAGTTCCTCAATCCGGTGGACGCATCTTTGTCTCTGGCTCAGCGTCCGTTGCGTTTTTCATAGCGTCCGTCGACATCGTCTGTCAGGCGAGCAGAGAGCATCCAGAGAGCTCCCAAAACCAACGGACGCGTCTGTCGCCTTGTCGACAGATGCTCTTCAGCGTCTGTCGCACTTTCTGTACTGAGGCTGAGTTAGGGCTTGCCGTCGGACGCGTCCGTCGCCTAGAGACAGCGTCTGGCGCCAGCGTCCGTCGCCCTTAACTTGCTTCTGTCTTGTTTCTTTCTTTTCCAACCTTGCTCCATTGTGCCAAACACTTATGGTACTTCCTTAGAGCAGATGTTTAGCATATATTTTATGTCTTTTAGCAAGGCTTTGTTACTAGGTTAATTAATGCACATGCAAGAATGACCACACCTAGTAGCACTTGATAACCGCAATTGATACGAATTTTCCCTTCTTGATAGTACGGCTATCTATCCTAAAGGTGATCACACTCTCTATAGTGTCTTGATCACTAAACCAAAAATGGCCCTATGATATACCTTTGCCTTGAGCTCATTTTTGTTTTTCTCTTTCTTCTTTTCCTTAGTCATGGAGCACTTGATCAATCATGATCCTTCATCTAGCTCCACTTGTCAAATTGGATCACCCTATCTTGAATATACACTTAGCAATAGGGTTAGTCCATAGGTTTCATCAATTAACCAAAACCAAACTTGGGCTTTCAGTTGGTAACACCCATCCCAAGAAGAGCATGATGAGCACTAGTAGAGCATTTGAGTTGTTGCACATGGACTTGTTTGGACCTACAACATAAACAAGTATTGGAGGCAACAAGTATGGCTTTGTGATAGTGGATGATCTTATAAGATACACTTGGGTATTCTTTCTCAATGACAAGAGTGATACATTTGCCACATTCAAATCCTTTGTCAAGAGATGTCACAATGAGTTTGAGATCACCATCAAGAAAGTAAGAAGTGACAATGATAGTGAATTCAAGAATACAAGAGTTGAAGAGCTATGTGATGAGCTTGAAATCAAGCATCAATTCTCGGTCAAGTACACTCCACAATCAAATGGTCTTGTTGAGAGGAAGAATAGAACATTGATTGATATGGCAAGGTCTATGCTTAGTGAGTACAATGTGAGTCATACCTTTTGGGCCGAAGCTATCAACACCGCTTGCTACTCTAGCAACCGGTTGTATTGTCACCTATTGATGGAAAAGAAACCATACGAGCTATTGAATGGAAGAAAGCCCAAAATTGCATACTTTAGAGTGTTTGGTTGTAAATGCTATATCTTGAAGAAAGGCACAAGACTTGGGAAATTTGACAAGAAATGTGATGAAGGGTTCTTACTCGGTTACTCAACCACAAGCAAAGCCTATAGAGTGTGGAATTAGGCTAGTGGTGTGCTTGAGGAGGTTCATGATGTTGAATTTGATGAAACCAATGTCTCTCAAGTTGAAAATGAGAATCTTGAAGATGTGAGTGGACCTCAATTGTCAAAGGCTATGAAGAACATGGATATTGGTGATATTAGGCCAAGACAAGTGATTGACATTGAAGATGACAAAGATCAAGTGCTCAACTCACCTAATGTGCAAGCTAGTGGTTCTCAAATGCAAGATCAACAAGTTGCTAGTTCATCTCAACCAAGCTCAAGCAATCAAGCCCCTATTCTTCAACCGACCAACATTGCAAGAGATCACCCCATTGATCAAATAGTTGGTGATATTTCAAGTGGTGTACAAACAAGATCAAGATTGACATCCTTTTGTGAACACTACTCATTTGTATCATCCATAGAGCCAACCAAGATTGAAGAGGCCTTACAAGATGTTGATTGGGTCAATGCAATGCATGAAGAGATCAACAATTTCACAGGAAATCAATTTTGGGAGCTAGTTGAAAGACCCAAGAACTACAATGTGATTGGCACAAGATGAGTATTTAGAAACAAGCAAGATCAAGATGGTATAGTTGTGAGAAACAAAGCAATATTGGTAGCTCAAGATTACACTCAAGTTGAAGGTCTTGACTTTGGAGAAACTTATGCACTAGTTGCAAGATTAGAGGCAATTAGAATTCTATTGGCCTATGCATGTGCACACAACATCAAGCTATAACAAATGGATATGAAAAGTGCTTTCTTGAATGGCTACATCAATGAGCTTGTATATGTTGAGCAACCTCCTGGTTTTGAAGATGACAAGAAACCCAACCATGTGTACAAGTTGAGAAAGGCTTTATATGGCTTGAAGCAAGCACCTAGAGCATAATATGAAAGATTGAGGGATTTCCTCTTATCCAAAGGGTTCATCATGGGGAAGGTTGATACTACTCTCTTCACCAAGAAGCTTGGCAAGGATCTATTTTTGCTCCAAATCTATGTAGATGACATCATATTCGGTTCAACCAATCAAGATTTTTGTGAAGAGTTTGGGAAGATGATGGCAAATGAGTTTGAAATGTCAATGATTGGTGAACTTTGCTACTTCCTTGGACTTCAAATCAAGCAATTGAAGAATGACACCTTTGTGAGTCAAGGCAAGTACATCAAGGACATGATGAAGAAGTTTGGCCTAGAAGAATCAAAAGGCATTAGCACTCCTATGGGCACCAATGGACACTTGGATAGTGATGCTAGTGGCAATATGGTGGATCAAAAGTTGTATTGGTCTATGATTAGAAGCCTACTCTATGTGACCGCTTCAAGGCCGGATGTCATGTTTAGTGTATGCATGTGTGCAAGATTCCAAGCCTCTCCAAGAGAAAGTCACTTGAAGGCTACAAAGAGAATATTGAGGTACTTGAAGCATACACAAGATGTTGGATTATGGTATCCCAAGGGGTCCAACTTTGAGTTGATTGGATATTCGGACTCCGACTATGCGGGATGCAAGGTTGATAGAAATAGCACATCGGGCACATGTTAATTGCTAGGCATGTCACTTGTATCTTGGTCATCAAATAAGCAAAATAGTGTTGCACTCTCTACCGCCGAAGCCGAATACATAAGTGAGGGTAGTTGTTGTGCTCATTTGCTTTGGATGACTTTGGAATCAAATTCAAGCAAGTGCCATTACTATGTGACAATGAAAGTGCGGTGAAGCTAACCAACAATCTGGTCCAACATTCAAGAACCAAGCACATTGACATAAGGCACCACATCATAAGGGACCATCAACAAAAAGGTGATATCACAATTACAAGTGTTGGCACCGATGATCAACTTGCCGACATATTCACCAAACTACTTGATGAGAAGAGATTTTGCAAGCTAAGGAATGAATTGAACATTCTTGATTTCTCAAACATGTGTTGATGCACCCCCATATATGACATGCCTCTCCTTCGAGCTATGCAAGGTAAAAGTTGATTGACATGTCATTCATCCAATATTAGGACTTGTTAGTGCATCTAGACATCCATTCATTAGGCTCATTCATGAAAATCAAATGATTTGATGCTTATATGGTACCACTATTGCTTCTATGCGTGATATGATCTAGTGGTAGCATATGACATGTTTGTAGGCTTGCAATCCTAGTGTTTGATCTAGAATATAAACTTCAAATGTTTAGCTCAACATGGGCAAGATAACCATTCTAGGATGTGTGAACAAGCTTGTCCATGGTTTAAACCGAGTTAAATGCTTTGGGGCAAGTAATCTAGATTGAACCACAACTAAGCTTCTCTCCAATAATCCTAATTTGAGCACATCTTTTTATGATAATAGATGACAAAGGGGGAGAAGTATATGTAGTGAGATCACAAAGAAATATTTTGAAAAATTTAAGCACACAAGTAGGGGGAGCAAGCCTATGAATCAAGTTGTTGCATATTCTTTGTGCATTCATAAGTGCTTGCTTGCATTGTATTTTTTTTAAAAAAATGTTCATGCTTGTGTGGTGAATGCTAGAAACCTATATGATATGGTGCTTGAAGAACTAGCATGCTTAGGTTTTTAAGTTTTCAAGTGGTATCTAGTTCTCTCAAAGTGTTTTCAAGTGGTTTCTAGGCATTCATGGTGCTAAGGATGGTATAAAATGGCACTCCGATTGGTATCACGCTTCAAAGGTCCATTCAGTTATACCTTAGCATCATTTGGTAGCATTCACTCTCCCACAATTCTTATCTATGCATATGTGATCAAAATGAACCAAACTCATATATCACATATGAGGGGGAGCTAATACTACCAAAGTTGAAATTTTCATTTAATATATTTATTTGTGAAAGGTTGTCAGCAATTACCAAAAAGGGGGAGATTGAAAGCCCAAGTTTGGTTTTGGTTAATTGATGAAACCTATGAACTAACCCTATTCCTAAGTGTGTTATCAATCTAGGGTGATTCACCTTAACCTATGGAGCTAGATGGATGACCATGATGGATCAAGTGCTCCATGAACAAGGAAAAGAAGAAAGAGAAAAACAAAATTGGGCCCAAGGCAAAGGTATATCATAGGGCCATTTTTGGTTTAGTGATCAAGACACTATAGAGAGTGTGATCACATTTAGGATAGATAGCCGTACTATCAAGAAGGGAAAACTCATTTCGATTGCGGTTATCATGTGCCACTAGGTTTGCATTGCATGTCTTAAAATGAACCTAAGTGACACTAAAATGAGAAACATTTCCAAGATAATTCTTTGCAAAGGCTAACACTGGAGAACAAGTGTTGGATCACAAGGTGTTAGCACATGAAGATGGAGAAGAAGAAGCAACTCAATTGGACTCGAGACAGAGGTCCGGACTCTTAGGGTGCTAGGTCCGGACAAATGGCGAAAAGTGTCCGGAAGCAAACCCTGCTCTCGGCCTCGGCGCAAAGGAGGTCCGGACGGTGATCGAAGTTTGGACGCTGACTCCGGACACGCGTCCGGAGGTTTGGATGACTCTGGAAGCTCTCTGCAGAGCGTCCGAACGCTAGGTGTTGTCCGGACCAACTCCGGACGAGCGTCCGGAGGTTTTGGTCTCTCTGGACCCTCTCTGCATAGAGTCCAGACACCACTGTGATGAGTCCAGACCCAAACAATTGGGAGCGTCCGGAGCTACGTGTCAACGCCAAAGGAAGGCGCCAACGGCAGATTTCAAATGACAGGCTAACCGGACGCACAGCCATTAGTCCGGATGGCGCTTTGTGCACGTCCGAAGGTAACGTCCGGACTTGAAGACAGAAGCCCTGCAGCTCGGTTGATCAAGGGTCCGGACGCTATCAATGGTCCGGACCCCAGGTGAAAACAGCGTCCGGAGCTATGTAGGAAAGTGTGAAGTTGGGGCAAAACGGCTAGTTGCTTTGTGGAAGCTATATAAGTGTTTTGGCCGGTCTCTTGGGATCTCTCTTGCACCTCCCATTCATTCTCACTCTTTGTGCTTGCTTGAGAAGGCCCCCAACTCATCTTTCTTTGCTTTGCTTCCTAACTCTTGAGAGTTTGAGTGAACCAAGTGCTTTGATCATTGCATTGCATCTTAGTGGCACTTGGTCATCGTCATCGCCGCGGGATTTCTTGTTATTCTTGGTGTTTTCCAACACCTAGACGGCTTGGCGATTGTGGAGAAGCTTTGGCACGTGTTGGTGATTGTTCGTGGCCGGCTTCATCGATTGTGAGAGGGCTTGTACCCACCTCGACGGAGCGTCAAAGGGTAACTCTAGTGGATTGCTCGTGTCATTGAGTTACTCTCATTTGGGTGGATTCTTGTGGCGCCCGGGTAGTGGGCTAGGCTTGTGATTGCCTATTAGCCACCGAATCACCATTTGAGTAGTCGACACAACGGGGACTAGCTTGCTGGCAACCAAGTGAACCTCGGGAGAAAAACCTTTGTGTCATCTTGTCTCCTGGCTATTCATCGGTTTTCATTCTGATTGGTTCATCCTATTGACATCCAAACATCACAAGGAATCGGTATAACAATCACCTCCTATCTTGCATTTACTTTCTTCCTTATCTTGTTTAGTTAGTTTCTCTTGTTAGTTGTTCTAGCTAGCTTGAGCTAAGTGCCTTAGGTTTTTTCTATTGTGTGATAGGCACTTAGTTAACTAGAATTTCTTGGATAGGTGGCTTTGCACCCCTAGTAGAGCTAGAGCAAAAAGCTTCGCTTAAGTGTTTTTCTAACCTTTGCTCTAGTGGTTTGTAGAATTTTTATTAGGCTATTCACCCCCCCCCCCTCTAGCCATCTAGGTAGGACCTTTCACACATGTCCACTTTGTGATTGAGTTCCTTTATTTATATATTATATGATAGTTTTCAATTGATAAATGCAACATAGAAACTAATCATGTCATACTCAAAGGTAGACAGTTAAAAAAATAACAGATTGATGGCTCCTATAACAGCTCACATAGATGAATAAGACAAGTAGCTGGGAAACAGAAAAACCAGAGGCCTCCAAAACATATATAAATCCTTTTTCATCAAAAAACTAAATCATATTTTTAATGAAGAACTCCTTGATATGCTAGTTTGAGGTTGTGGGCATTGCATTGATAAATGCCATGAAGTGGCATGCACCTTCTTGCGAAGGAAATTTGGTATATAAGATGATAGGATGGCTCATGGCTGTAGAGGACTACAATTACATCAACAACACTACTTAAATTTGACGTCATTTTGTCCACAGTGATGATGAATGTAAACCTACAACCTAGGTCACCTCTTGAAAGCTATGAAATCCCTAGGTGCTAGGGTGCTTACCTGACTCAAAATTGGATTTATATGGAGTAGCAAGTGTGTTTATTATTAGTTTTTTCATAATCAAGAGACACACCATGCAGTGATGATGGATGTAAACCTACAACCTAGGTCACCTCTTGAAAGCTATGAAATCCCTAGGTGCTAGGGTGCTTACCTGACTCAAAATTGGATTTATATGGAGTAGCAAGTGTGTTTATGATTAGTTTTTTCATAATCAAGAGACAAACACCATGCAGTGATGATGGATGTAAACCTACAACCTAGGTCACCTCTTGAAAGCTATGAAAGCCCTAGGTGCCAGGGTGCTTACCTGACTCAAAATTGGATTTATATGGAGTAGCAAGTGTGTTTATGATTAGTTTTTTTCATAATCAAGAGGAGACAAACACCATGCATCACAACAGGTGAATGAAACTTATTTTTTTCAAGTAGCTGGTTGTAATCCGTTTTCAACAACCAGCGGTTAGAAAGTTCATGCATTTGTTGATCTGATAAAAGCAGTCAGATTGAAGAACCAACAAAGAGTTGTTGGCGACTGAGAACACTACCAAAATTACATCTGCATGGCTTGATTCATAATTACTAAAATAATGGAGTACAACAACTAGAACTTGAACCAAATGGTAAGACTAATAATTAAGCTCTCATGTTGTACCAGAGACCCTTACCTTTCTACTCTCTTACCTTATAATATGATTTTGGCAATAGAAAAGGTAATCAAGAGTCAGATTGAAATAGAGGTGCTTGTACAAAATGAATGTGGCAAGTAAATTCGGTTGAAAAAAAACAATACAACGAGAAGTTTGAGGATGAAAACTATTTTTCCCCAAAAAAATGGACGAACTCACGAACCCAAAAATAGATCCTGTAAATAGAATGCTATAGGTGCCATTTGTCGCCTGTATTTGCATTTGTTTCACATAGAGCATCTATTTTAGATAGAGCATTTACCTTAAGAAGATTTGGGGTGACAAATTGCGGAAGGACCCTGCCAGCGTGGGGAGCCCGGTGGGAGAGAGTAGGCGATGCAGAGGATGGTGCTCGTGAGACCTTTGGCCAGCGGCTAGGTGGACGTTTGGGCCGGCGACGGGGCAGAGGGCGGTCGGCCGGCCAACAGGGGAAGGTTGTCGGTGGGTGGGCTCGGCTGAGGCGGCGGCGTGTGCAGCAGCATGTGCATCGGCGTGCACCACGGGAGCAAAGAGGCGGCATGAGGAGGGGTAGCGGGAGGAGGGAGGCGTGTGGATTTGTTTTGGTAGGCTTGGTGTGTGAACTAGGGTTTACATCTCAGTGTTGGGCCAAAAATTTTTACGGGACCAGGCAAAAACATCATGCCAAAGGATACTTGTGTTTAGCAACTGATGATTCGACTCGATTAGTAAACAGCAGCGACCGATCTTTCAACTCAAGAAAAATACTTAAAGCAATGAACCATCCATCAAAGTACGGTCCGAGGGAAACATTTAGCAACCGACTATCCAATGGTATTTATTGTCTTTACCATGTGACGTTAGATGTCAGATGTTGTTTATGTGTTATGGTGTAGTTATAGGGGCATGTCTCCATCTGGGTCATTTAAAAATTCAAAAAATTGAATTCAAATTTATGATATTTCAATTTAGACCTTAAATAATTTTAAATGAAAAATTCAAGTATAAAGTTTTAAATCAAATCAATTATAAAACTTTGATAAAAATTTAGCTTCATCTGACTTAAATTTAAAAAGCTATAAATTATTTTTTTGCT
Organism: Microstegium vimineum; assembly: GCA_022036555.1. Taxonomy (NCBI): domain Eukaryota; kingdom Viridiplantae; phylum Streptophyta; class Magnoliopsida; order Poales; family Poaceae; genus Microstegium; species Microstegium vimineum. Next base: position 31,217,124 of record CM039126.1, read on the forward strand.
AGGTATATTGTTAAGCCAACCGCTCCTAGAAAATCGCCCCTCCTATAAGTTAATGTATTTTTTAGAGGTGGTTGACATAAAAAAAACACATAAAAATATAATTGTGTGGGACTGATGATGTATATGCAACCCTGTCTATAGGTAGATTTCTCGGACGGTATTATTAAGGCAACCGGCTCCTGAAAATCAAATCCTATGGGGAACGGTTATCCGACTATCCGCTAGCAGCTCAGCCAAGAGTCAAACAAACTATAGCAAACCGCAAATCCTCCTAGAGCCGCTTCAGTTACTAGACTAGATGACGGTGGGCGCTTGCATCCACTAGATGCGTGGATTTACGTCAGAACTCACAACACTTGTTATGATGCTTCTAGAGACTTCAGCACGGGCCAGATAGCAGGCTATCTTCATGAGCAAGAGCCTGTGGGTGCTGCCGGATGAGAGGCGTTACTTGATCTGCAAAACCATGGCCGGTTTAACTAACCCGGGGCTTTGCATGCTCTGGTTATCGCCATGGGCTCCGTCTGAGTCTTTCCGAAACCCCGCTATGTTATGAATTCATGGATGTGGATCACAGGTTCCTGAAAAAACAGGGTCACAGTCCGGGCCATGGAAAATGGAACCTGGCCACATGTTCACTACAGGAAATCCAGGAGTTGCTGAGTGCTAGGGGCACTTGCTGAGTGTCGCACTCGGCAACTGGTACTCGGCAAACAGCGAGTCAGTAACTAATTTAGTTGTCGAGTGTCAGATTTCGGGCATTCAGTAACTAATTTGCCAATTGTTAATTGATTTGCCGAGTGCCTGGTCAAGCACTCGGCAAAAAAAAATTGGGCCGTCAACCTTGACGGATTTTTTGCCAAGTGCTGACGTGGCTAGCACTCGGCAACTAATTTTTTTTATTTATTTTTAAATAATTAGTTGCCGAGTGTCCGGTGGCTAGCACTCGGCAGATATTTCTTTTTATTTTTTTTTGCCGAAATTAGTTGCCGAGTGTCAGCCACCAGGCACTCGGCAACTAAATTTTTTATTTTTTCTACCAAAATTATTTGCCGAGTGCCTGGTGCCTGGCACTCGGCAACTAAATTTTTTATTTTTTATTTTAATAATTAGTTGCCGAGTGCAATTACCATTGCACTCGGCAACTCTGGGAAACCTAGCAGTTTTAAGCTCTCTGTTTCCTAGAGTTGCCGAGCCTAAAACTGTCAGGTTTCCCAGAGTTGCCGAGTGCAATGACAATTGCACTCGGCAACTAAATTAGTTGTCTAGTGTGACACTCGGTAAATAAATAAAAATTGTTATTTTTTTATTTTATTTTATTTTGCTTTCCAACAATACAGAGATAAAAATAGACACATATATCACATTCACCATTCAAATCACATATATATATCACATCTACCATTCAAATTACATATATATCAGCACATCCATCATTCACAATCCATCATACGCATATAGCATCACAAACACATATATCGTTCATAATATATCACATACACATATGTCGTCCATAAATCCATCACATAGAGTACATAATCCATTACATAGCTATGAATATGTCACAAGTCTAAGTCGAACACAAGTCTAAGTCTAATACAAGTCTGAGGGACATGAAAATAGACAAAGGACAAGTACCTACTGCCATCCTCACCCGTCGGGCCGTGAAGAAGAGCCATCTGGCAATCCGAGGTGTGGAGGAGTGTCAGTTGGCCACCCCTGCTGTGGAGAAGGATCATCGCTTTGAACCGTCGGGTTCGAACTCATAGACACTTGTTGTACAAAGAAGAAGTCAATTCATGAGTACCTGCAGTAAATTCGCACAAGCTAAAGTAATAAACCACCAGATATACTGATTGAAGTCCTGAAAAACAAGAGGCTGTGGAGGAGCCACAGCCACAACTAGGCGGAGAAGCGACTCGGGCACGACCACACCTGGAATTGCACTAAGGCTGACCATGAAGCTGAACATGTCCCGCAACCTCTGCTCCTCGGCCGCCCTCTTGGCTTGTACAACCTCCCTCTCCAACCGTTGGGCCTCCTCCTCCGCCGCCTGCGCCGCCTCCAACCTCCGTATGTTGGCCTGCTCACAGGCCAGCCACAATGTTTAAACAATGCAAATGCAAGATAGATGTGTAAAAGCAATAAACGAGTACTAACCGTGAGATCCGAGATATGTTGCTGTGAGCTCAGCTGCTGAGGGCGTATGGGGAGGGACGAGCTCGTGCTCCTTGCTCGAATCTCTACAAGGTTGGGAACAGAGGCGGAGTCGAGCGTGTTGTTCGCCATCCAGTAGCGACCGTGCTGTTTCCCTCCTCCTAGCCTCATCACGATCTCTGCGTCCAGGGGCTCAGTGGCCGGATCGAAGCCCTCCCCATGGCGCTGGCGAGCCGCCGAGATGTACTCGGTAACCTTTCTGTGGGCGCTGGGGTTGGTGTACAGCTCGGGCCCGTGCGCTGGGTTGTAGGTGTTCGTGGGGTACGTCGCCTTGCCCTTGTGTGCTAGGCTGAACGCCATGAAGTCGTTGCACTCCTAGCCTTGGTGCGATGCGGACTACAAGGAAAACATAAAGATAATTAGAAGTAATGAGAATTGAGAGTTATAATAAAAAAATAAAGATGAAAACACAAAGAAGATTACCCATCTCGAAGCGTACTGGGAGAGGCTCTGGTTGCCCTGGTGGTGTGCGGTCCCAGTCATCTACAGGCGGCACTCACGATGGATCTGACTTTTCTCCATCCACTCGGGCGAAAGCCACCTGTCCACAATACCGTCCCAGCACAGGGGGTGCCTGGTGCACCAATCAGGACATCACTGCATGTCATCAAGTTATTGATACGTCAGAATATACCAATCATGTAGGGTGGTAGTATTGATGTTTCATACTTACCGACTGGTACTGCTCCCTGGTGAGCGTCATGGTCCTGGCCTCGCTCTTCGGTACTTTCTCACCAAGGACGTCGGCGTGGTGGTTGATAATGCACTGGAGCCGCGTCTCGTGGTACAGGTGCGAGAGTCGAGCTCTGCAGACCTTGTCCTGCACTTGCAACGTCTTGTCCTCGTGCCCTGGCTTGGACATGTAGAAGTCCTGCATACAGACATCATGTATATCAAGAACGACCAATGAATGCGTAGTTTTGACAAATTTAGTGCGATGAAGACTCACCCAGAACTCGGCCTTGATCCGCCCCGCAACGGATCTGTGGTCGTTGTTCTTCAGTGGCGTAGAAGTGGGCCCACGTCCAGGGCGGCGTCGTCACCCCGTTGTACTCGACCAGTCCAGGGTAGTGTTGCCGAATCAAAAGGCCAAGAATGTCATTGATGTGACGGCCCTTCTGTCCGGACACAACTACCCAGTAGTTGCTGCAAGAATCATTAACAAAAAATGTTAGTCTGTAGTTCGAATTTCAATACTTCAATGAAATAGTACTGAAATAATAATTACTTGTCGCCCACGGGTCGAATCACCGGGCGGTGGGGAGCTAGGATCGAGCGCGACGGGAGCCTCGCGGGCCCACGCAACCAGACTGTCAACGAGGAGGTAGAGCCCTCTCCTACCGCCTGCTCTGCGGCGTCACCGTCGCTTGTGTGGAGCCCGGCCGCCTGGTCGTCCTCGTCCATGGCCTGTGGGAGCCGACTGCACAGTCAGCCTCGCACGGCCGCCGCGGCTGCCCGGGCCGGGGGGCGGCCGCGAGGTCTCCTCGCTTGCGTCGTGTAGAGCTCCTGGAGTGAACGACGTATAGCCCTTCTACCAGACATTTTGTCAGTGCTTGCAATTTCAAAGAGTAAACCAATTAGCACAGTTAATTACAAATACTTATAAAGATATGCAAAATAAATCAAACATAATTGCAATAATAATAATAATAATAATAATATAGTATTGCATGAATTAGAAACATTCTTCATGATCGGTAGCTGCTGGATCATAGGTGTTGTCATCACTATCATATTGCACCTCTTCTGCTCTTCCTCATCTTCATCGTTGTCATCATTGCCAACGCCTAACTGTAATCGCTCAAGCATTTGTATGTCTTGCACATCTTGCACCTCTTCTCCCTCGTCCTCATCTCTATCGTCCCGATCAATGTTATTGTCAACTTCCATGCCTATCAGCGAAAACATGTCTATGTCAAACCTCCCTTCTAGCCCCTCTAATTGATAGAACTCCTATGCGTTTGGGTCAAAGTGGTAATCCTCATCGTTTGGGACAGGCAATTTACCGTGCGGCGATTCCAACTGCACAAGGTACCCATAAGATTGGGGTTTTTTGGCACACCCATGGGAGGTAATAGACTTGCGTGGCCTGTTGAGCCACAATATAGACATCCTCTCCTTGATAGATAGAATCTTGTCGAATTTCGACTTGTTCAATCTCAGGAGATGTTATCGTGACATTAGGATCAAACCAATGGCATTTGAATACGACTGGATTAGGACCTTTGCGACACTCAAAGGAGAGCTCGTATATGGCTTCTACTATGCCAAAGTAGTCGTGCTCATCGGTGCCGGGCGTACGAACTCTAGTATTTGTGGTTTTCCGATTGGGCCGACTCTGCTCATAGTTTCTTGTGTGAAATCGATAGCCATTCACATCATAAACGTTGAATGTCTTGACCTTATAGGCGAACCCTTTCGCGAGCCCTTTCAATTCAACATTCATTTCCCTATCTTTGCGAGACTGCAAGGTGAGGCCGGATAGATCGTTACATTAGTCGCTCGTAGCAGCAAAGTGAGATGTCAAAGATTCAACCAGGTACCTTCGTATCGAACCAGGAAATGAAATCGGGCACACCATGTTTGAGAAGACTATCTTCTTCTTGAGGGGAAGGAGCCCTACTCCCTTTCCAGTATATATTTAGAAATTCCCTGAAAAAAGAAAAGAAAGGAAGTTGGATACATGGAGGATAGTGACGACGTATGTAACAAGCTCATTGAGGCTTCACTTCGTCAAGGTTCAACAACACATAATGCATGATAATGCGCCACTCATCATTTCTTAAGGTCTTGCTGCTCGGTGCGCTTGCCTTGCCAAGTTGCCCTTTGAAAAGGTTGAGATTCGATGAACTCTCATCCGCGTTGTAACGAGGTGGGGGATTGTGCACAAGTGATATCATATGTGGACTTTGAGGTTTGTGAGCAACGTGCGTGACGACGTGCTCGAAACTTTTTCAAATTTTTACCACAACATACGCACATGAGATCATGACACGTGCACAAGTTTCGTGATTTTCGGAATTTGTTTGCATTTTATATAATTTAAAAACTATAAGCACCGAAGTTGGCGACGTTGCCCCGTGAGCACGTTGATCGAACCTTGGAGACAGGTCATGGATTTAGCCATCATTTGCACTACCAAACAAGGATAACATTTTTCGAACGAAAGAAATCTATTATTTCATGCACCTGCAGTTCAAATGAAGATTAAGCGGGAAAATTGAAGAAAATAAAATAAACTAAGGAAATATACCAAAATGTAATGAAAAGCTTCCAAATTTTAACATATTGTTTTTCATAGTCCAATAAGCACACAAAAAAAATTGGGTGCAAAAAAACAAAAAAAATAATTAAGTTGCCGAGTGTCTAGAGTTGGCACTCGGCAACTTAATTTACTTCCCGAGTGCCTAGGGTTGGCACTCGGCAAATAAATTTAAGTTGTCGAGTGGCTAGGGTGGCACTCGGCAGCTTGAACGGAGTGGGATGGCGTTAGCCCTCATGGTAAAGTGTCGAGTGTATTTTTTTTGCCGAGAGTCGGCACTCGGCAAAAAGAATTAAGTTGTTGAGTGTTTTTTTTTCGAGTACTAGGCACTCGGCATTTAATTAGTTGCGAGTGCAAAATTTTGCCGAGTGTGACACTGGGCAAAAAAATTAGTTGTTGAGTGTCCGATATTTGGCACTCGTCAGATCATCGTTTTCCTGTAGTGGTTTACCGCAATCCAGTTTCTTAAACGTATCAGAGTTTTGTAGCTGGAATAAATAGTTGAGACTCAGAGACATTTTAGGAAAACACTTATGCTCAATGTTTATGTGAAGCCATGAAAAATAAAATCCGGTTCTATACGTTGCATTGAAGTTTGGCTTATGTTAAATACTTATGCTGATTTGTTACGAGAGAAAAACATTATTCGTTCATACAAAAAATAACACTGAAGTAGTGCAACCGAACAAGGGGCTCAGATAGGCATTTCATCATGTCTTCCTGCAACACAACTGAGAGCTTGTGAACATGAAAGCGTGCAAGATGGCAGAATGCCTCATTTCTGACAAAATAAACAACTCTTATTCCATAGCTATACTACTATACAGCGCAGTCCAGCTCCGGTATACTAGAATGTATCATGTCCGGCCGCTACAACTACAAGCAGGATGGTAACTACTAGTCCGAAGTAATTAATTAGTGAGAGTAATAGGATCGAGATGATCAGGTTTGGCTATGTAAAATTGATGCCGCTTGCAGATACAGCTGATCCTCTGGATACGACGAGAGATCACGGCCGGCACGCAGCCCTAGCTGAGCTTGTTTAATTTGGTTGGATCAGTACTGATCGGGCCAGAGGAAGGCGCCCATGGCGAAGCGGCGCTTGCTGTCGAGGTCGCCGTCGGCGGGGAGGCCGTACTCGCGGAGCAGGCAGTCGACGCGCCACTCCGGCATCGCCTCGTAGTCCGCCTTCTTGTAGCGCGGGTAGTGCAGCGGCATCCGGAAGCCGCAGCCGCCGCCACCGAAGACGCCGCCGCACCTGCCGCCGTCCTTCCTGTCCATCTCCGGCTGCTGGCCGCTGGGCTTGGCCATGGTGCTCAAGCTCACGGTGGGGCCCAAGGATCCCATGCGCGCAGAGTGGAAGCTGCTGCTCTGAGCACTCTGCGCGAGGCTGCCGCTCGCTGCCTGGTGGCTTTGAGTGATGCTGCTCGAATGGCCTGGCGTAGAGGTGCTTTTATAGGAGAGTTGTACAGTTGTGAGAGGCGGTTTTATTACCTTGTTGGCACGAATTCTTCAGGGAAAAGAAAAAAGGAAATAAAATCTGTGGGTATCTCTATATTCGTATGAAAAGAAAAGAAAAGAAAAATAATAATAAATAAGTAGAGTATTTTGGGGATGTGGTTAGCTATGATGAGGCTACATGAGTTCGGCGTGCACTGCAGAATGGTTTGCGCTGCAAGCGTTTCTGTTCCACAAAGGATGTGACGTGCTGTGCTGTGGTAGCACTCATCAGTCAGTTGCCGATCTGCGGGCAAGGCGCTGTCTATGGGCGACGCCAAACCAGGGGCATCCAAACGGCAATCCACCTCCTTTGGGCAAATCTGTTTCACGGCTATCTCCTCGTTTCGATTTTGTTGTCTAGCCGAAATGGACATCTCTGCAATCCAAAGCAATTAAAAAGGACAATCTTCAAGGGAAAATCTCACATTAACACATCGACGAAAACAGTCCTTTTCACACGGTGCCGTTCACAAAAGGGTAACAATGTACTACATGGCGAAGAGACCGGTGAAGAGGGGAACCACGCACCGTCCGTCCGAACGAGAGAGCTTGTTACCAGATTCAGTTCAACTTATCGATCAGTCGCCCGCTTCCTTGGTGCACCATATCAGTTGCTAGCTGTCTTCATCTGATGTTTCTGAATTGCAGCATTATACTCTTGCAAACTTAGAACTGCCAACCTTCACGGAAATTTGGCACCAAACGCCCGGGTGCCGTATCAAGCTTCTGATTCCAGCATGAGTTTCTGTTGTGCGCTGCGAAAAGAAGAAATATCTCCACAGGCACACTCTAGAATCTAGATGAAGCGCCTTTTTGCTTAGAAATAAAACTATCAAAGCGGACCCAAAAGGAATATCTAAGGAAAATGCAAGCTGTCTTGCCTGCGCCTCCTTTTTCTGCCATCATTAACTTAAAAATACGAAACTCTAATTCAAGGAGAATATGCAAACTCGCATATGCATCAAGAAATTACTAGAGAAACTAACAGACAATTGATGTCGATCCAAGAATGCTGTACCCAGTGAACAGATTCACCGCATCGTTGAATCTAACTCGTCCTAGTGATACACAGAAGACAGAGAATTGTGCTCAACAAGAAAAGGTGCTCCTCGATTAAGCACTGACCAACCACATGAGAGAATTCAGTAAACATGGCCCCAAACTCAAGCAACGAAACAGGTACTGGCGTACTGTTATATACCAATGAAGCAAACTATTATTGTAGAGACTAAAATGGAGTGATTGAATTTGAATCTCAGAGCAGGCACACTATTCAATAGATTCTGGAAAGCTAGAGCGAACAAATAGTGAGAGGCCAATAAAACCACCTACATCAATAACTATCTCACAGTTGCCTGATACAAGCCATGCCAATCACCAAGATTGCTGCTCAACAACTGCAACAAAATCATTATCCAGTATGCACATTTGGTTATTTATGACATTTTGCAAAGACTTCCATAATCCCTGATGGGGGCTTTTATTCCCTGATGGGGTCTTTTATTCACATTTGGTTATCCAATATGTCATGGAATGTATCTCACAAATTACAATGCATATGCTTCAGATCAAAGGTTGGTAGAGGTGACACACTGCACATACTGAATTCAATAATTTAACAATGCTATGGTTTTCATGAAATTAATCACAGTAACAGTGTTGAGCTTTCTTGTAATTAAATTAAAGAAATAACAGATGCTAGAATGGAAAGCCAGTTCTAACTAATGATGATAAAAAATTAGTATGACTGACGATTTGCTCAATGAGCACATGAGAAAATATAGGGAAATAAGACTGCTGCTGCAGGGAGCAAAATAGTGTACTTTTTTGAAAGGATGCCATAACTCATTCATTGCACTGGTCAGTCTTGTATCAAATCCATTAATGCCAAATTGTGGATACAAGGTGAATGAGTAATTGAGTCCCTTCTCTAGACAACAAGACCAATCAGCCTCCATCTTTTACCTGGATAAAAAATGGAAAGCTTGTACGTGTTATACTTTCAATCCATTGGCATTGGCATTGGCAATAAATATGCTCACTTCACAGTTGATTCACCTTTTCTGCAACATGAAACTAACCTAGCTCCATAGCTGTTGAGATTACAGCCATAAATTTCGATAGTCAATTAACCCTTCAGTCAACAGTGCTCTACCCTCCTGATCAATGGATTAGCTAACAATGCCATGAACCTACTTTGATGTTACAGGCAAAGTTTGTGGCAGTTCAACAAGCATGTGCACAGGCATAAAATACATCTGCAGGGAAATTATACAAATGATAATGCCCAAGAAGAGCTGCAAAAAGAAGGTTAAAGCACGTGAGAACAAATAAGAACTACAAGAACCCCAATGCAACAAGACTACAATACAGCAGAAGTATAGCACCTGAATTGTAGATTTCACACTGAAAAGATAAATAGATATAACCATCGTCAAAAGCATTGCCATTGAAGTTGAGTACACCTATTAAAACAGAGCTCCATGACACAAGTTTTCAATGAAGAAACATGAGGTATAAAATTAAATAGACCACATAACAACATTCAATGATCATCCGATTAAAAAGGACAAGCTCTGACAACATAAATGTACCAAACCAACTCACAATAAATTTCAGAAAAGAAATTTCAAATTTTCAGTAGAGCAAAATTCTTGTGTCGCTATGAACTGCTTCATAAATCCTGTTGTCAGATACATGATGTACATAGTTCACTTAAGGCCAGGACAGTCACATAACCATTATTAAACAAGTACCAACACAGGAACTTGACATAAGAAAAAAAATAGCTTCACTTTGGTATTAGGAACAGACATATGGTCAAAGTTTTTAGCGGTGCATATAAAGTGATAAGACTGCAGGTAAGTTTGTGGTTGTTGTGGTGCAACTTTTTCTAGGCTGCAGCATAAAGTAAACTAAAATACATTGTAACTGTTTTGAAAATTAACCTAATGTTCCATATATTCTTTGTGCCACTGTTGTTTCTGTAATAACTGATCTATGCTTTGAAGCGGTTATATACACACCAAAACTTTTAAAGCGGTTGAAACTACTATCATAATAATAAACCTCAATGGCATAGGGAACAAGAGGGATCTAACCTTGACTATATTGTCAGAATACTTCATCAACCATGATACTAGCAGACCAGTAGATCCTAAATTGAACACTACCATCCATGTTGAGATCAAATAACCATTAAAAAGGCGCTGCCACCATGGACCCAGCTCAAATCCAGCTTTAAAATCACCATAAATTAGCCAGCCCATGTTAAACATAACTCCAAACCTGCACATAAGAGAACACCAAAGAGTTTGTCGTACTTGCTCAAGCATATTGCTGATAAAGATGTATGCACAGCTGAACACATGGTTTCTGGGCATGAGAAATTACTGGCAACAAACCAGTGTATATAGATACCTACGTATATAATTGTACATTTTTCCAGTACAAACTATCATTATTCTTCTTCATCAAGTATTCTGTGTACACACCCGCTAGAGCTGAAAGACAAGCAGAAAGTATTCCAAGCATGTAACCCTGCAATGGTGCTGAGAAAAGAGAATCACATGGTGTGTCTCCACATCCTTTCACCTGTAAGAGACAGTATGTTTAATCTCAGTCAAAATATAATTACTAAACACAAACCACCGCTACAACCAATATAAATATTATATAAGTTAATCCCTACAGTGTTTTATTTGAATGAAAATATCAAATGTTGCAGGCAGAAACCAATTTGCATCGATAGGCTATTACTCTTTCAGTTTCTTTTCAAAAAGCGTACTAGGATCCGGGAAAGTCCTTAGAAATGTACTATGACAACAATATATCATCAGTTCATATCAAAATATATGTGCAATGTAAATCTACCAGCATGACTTTTATCTACTAAGCGTGCATATAGGTTGAATAATTCCTGATCAAAAGTATACCGCTGGTCAACTAAACAAATAGCTTAACAAACTTCTGAAAACATTCAGTAATTATGTGATACTTGTGATTTTAGTGTGAATCTGAAAAATAGATTACCGTATCTACCAATGAAATTATACATTAATGTATATAAGTGCAAATTGTTAAAAAGGAAACTTCGGAGCATATATGTTGTGAGTAGGTCAAAACACCCCAACCCCATAAAAACAAATGGTGTTCCTCACTACATGCTTAGAATTCTTGCTACCATCCATTAAACATAACCTACGAAAGTAATGTCAACTTTAAATACATTTTAGGTAATAAAAACCATATCATCGAGAAATAAGATATATACTCCCTCCATGCCAAATTATAGTCTACTTTGGCATTGTCATAACATTTATAATATCAAATTAGATTCATTACATTCTACATGGATATTGTTTTGATAGTGCATTTATTTGAACTTCTAGATGTTAGGGAGTTTTGGTTTATTTTGCTTGGGCAGGTCGGTCTTCAGGCCCTGTGTCCCCAGCCTACTGATAACTCCTTCATGGATTGGTGGGAGAGAGCTAATAAGGCTACTTTTGACTTGGTGAGGTTAGGGGTTAATTCCTTAATTATTTTGGGGGCCTGGACTCTTTGGAACCATCGCAATCGCTGTGTTTTTTATGGGACGTCTCCAAGTATGGCCGGGGCTTTAGTTATGGCTGGTGAGGAGCGCTGATTGTGGATCACACCAGGGGCTCGAGGGCTTTCCCTCTTGACTGCTCATATCCCAGGCGATTAATTCTTGGGGTCGCTGTTGGTCGCCGTGCTGCCATCTTAGATGCATTTGTGCCCTGGCTGCAGCAGCATGTGTTGTGTGAGTGAGTTGTGTTTGAGGTGTTTTGTAAGTTCTGGGTTCTTATACCCTCTTTTCTTCTTAATACAATGAGACGCAGATCTCCTACGTTTTTCGAGAAAAAAAAATCAAAAACCAGGTTTAAAATAGAAAAGTTTGACTTAGGAGAAAGCCAAAGTGAACAATAGTGAATAGAGAGAGTATGTGATAATATTTACAAACCTGGCTTGTAGTTGTACCAACAGCCAATAAAACAATCGCCATCCATTGTAGATTGGACAACTTCCTTTTTAGAACAAGCCTAGTAGAATTTGCAGAGAACAAAACAAGAACACTAATCAATCGGTGGAAAAAGAATCCATCAATGATAGCAGAGCATACACATTCATTATCATATTGACTCTACTTGTTTCCTGGCAACAAAAATCAAAATAAGTCAGGACACACAAACATAAAGTTACTGAAATAAGCAAGCTCTGGAAGCTCCGCAACAAAGTGTGCAAAAAAAAGTGCAAACATGATGTGAAAAGAATCTTCCATAAATAAAAAAAAAACGAATAGTGCAACAAATAGGCTGGCTGCGATAGGCGGTAGGCGATCTGCTGCTGCGGCCCATGCTAGAACGACAACAAAGGAGACACATCAATAGGATCTGCCGCCTAAACAAGGGCATTGCTCCCGGTGGATCGATCTTTCCGAGGCACGCAATGCGGAAGTGATATCTTGTGTTCGGGCATAATCTTAAAAAACATGATGTATTCAGATTATAAATGGTAGTACATGTGAGGTAACTGCCTAAGGTTATAGTAAAAACAAACCAAAACTCCCCCAATGCTTAAATTATGCTAGCTAACTACTTCCACCATCCTAAATTATAAGATGTTTGACTTTTTTGACCCCAAGTTTGACCACTTGTCTTATTCAAAAATTTAATGTAAATATAGTCAGATTCAAGTTATTTTTTAAAGAACTTTTATTAATAAAGCAGGCCATGACAAAAGAAGTGATATTTTGTATAAATTTTTTAATAAGACGAGTGGTGAAAAAAGTCAAACGTCTTATAATTTGGGATGGAGGAAGTATTTTAAAGTCACTTGTGCACTTAAAGTCTTTGTTTCGCTAACACAAAGAAAATTCCCAAATGGAATTTCATAAGGCATGGTACAGAACAAAATAGGAAATGAAATAGGAATTCTATCATGTGAATGGTATTAAGCATAAAAGAATGAGCATTTCAGTGAGCAGACAAGTTGCACACCTAAACAAAATCCCAGCCGTAACAATTTTAAGGTTTCCCATTATCTGATAGGTAGACGGGTCAACATAGGTCAATGTCGCAAACTGGACATTGTTGTGGATGAGGTATATGACTGAAGGAACAAGATATAGTCGCACGCTCCTCCATTCCTTTGTCATCCTTGGTGGAGATGAAGAATGGCATTCCTTCCACAGGAAGAAGCCTGAGACAGATAACTACATTGAGAACAGGGCAATGTTAGCACAAAAAAAAATGATGAATCGCTGCACTTTCCTATACATGTTTTCATCATTATAATTAAATGGGTATGAGGCTATCAAAAGATTAAATGTAATTTGAATTATGTACCTTGAAGAGCTCTGCTAAAAAAGGAATTGTGGCATAATCATACTTATATTTTCCATTGCTCTGGGAAAGGGTTGTCAATATTCCCTGCACATATAGATAAGCCAATTAGACACATTGGAACTAAAAGAACAAAAACAAGTCATGTGCAACTTTCCATGCCTGTTTAACTACGACTTGATTCTGCCAACAGTCCTCAGGCTCTGGCCTAAACATGATCATGTTCCCTCACTTGAGAGAGATTTTCACAGCACATTCCAGGTCATTTCCCAATCCATAATTCCAACAAATCATCCCCTGTACCTCACCACATAACCAATACCAAACTTCTCAACGACAATCAATCCGCCCATTCCAGGAGTCCAGGGTAACAATCACGAGTCATCTGAACCGCATCTCTCTTCACGAAGGACATAGCGACTCTGCTCCAAAAGACAAACCGACGATCCAGCAACCTACGATGCCTATTCTACCGTGCATCTCATGAAAGAACCAAATGGGAGGCAACCGAAATTATATAGCTAATCCTAGCATGTCGACAGATGGAAGACTATGATGTATTCCAATCAATCAAGCCAAAGGGGGGGGGGGGGGGGGGGAATATGTAGATTTTGGGGATTGCCTGGGAGCTGGTGAGGACGGTGAGGAACGCGGCTACGAAGTACCACTGCATCGTCGTCTCCGCCGCCTCCGTCCAGTTCTCTCACTCTCTTTCTCTTCTACAAGAATACGGGATTGCCCTATTGGCGGCAGGTGGTGAGGCTGGACGAAAAGCTCGATAGCTCGTTCGAATCGGCTCGTTTAAATTTTTCAAACGAGCTGAGCGAGCACTTCATCTCGTTTAGTTAATGAGCTGGAGCTGGCTCGTGAGCCTAATAAGTCAAAGTTATTGAACCTAAACTTTATAAGTCTTATAAGACTTCATATTTTACATTTACAATTAGTTAATGATTCTACTTAAACTTTATAAATTTGAGATTATATGAGTTTATTTTGTTTTTAAATAAATTATGGATAATTAATAATAGATTACGGATACATTATATATAATATAAAGCATATATAATATACTACTATAGTATAGTACTAATAATATATTAATACATATTATTTTTTATTTGATTTAAGACTTATTAATAAACAATTGTTATATTATTACTATTTTTAAAATTTAAATAAAAACATATATTATATTTTTTCTTATCTGGCTCGCGAGCCTAACGAGCCAGCTCGAGCTCACTAACGACCGAGCCGGCTTTCTGGCTCGTTACGATAACGAGCCGAACCGAGCTGGCTCGTAACGAGCCAGAACGAGCCGAGCCTAACGAGCCGAGCTGACTCGTTAGTCCAGCCCTGAGCAGGCGGCAGGCGGTAGGGCAGCAGCACTACCTGACTGGATGAGCGCGATGCGTTAATCTTTTCTCACTTTTTATCCCGGTGCATTTACTTGCATACTTTTGCCAAAACACTGGCAACTCCTCTTTTTTTTATCGGATTTGTCTCCAATAAGACATAACCTGGCAACTTTTCAAGTTTGGTCACGGTTGGGCCTACAGGATCCCGCGCCTCCGTATGACCATAGTCAATGGGTGTTTGAATCTATTAGAGCAAATTTTTTCCGCCGCGCAAGGAGCCGTGCGTGCGAACAATGAGGCGAGGGAACAATCGAGTCTGCAGGTTCGAATAAATCATGCAAGAATCAGGCAAGTAATCAATCGAATAAATCATGCAAGAATCAGGCAAGTAATCAATCGAGTCTGCAGGTGGGGTCCATGGCGGAGGCATCGCCCAGCCGTCAATTTTGACGCACGCAGGGGGAGCAAATCTCGCCTCCATTAATCACGCGCGCAAGACATCGCTATGGATGGATCTCGATGAAGCACGCAGGGGAAAGAAATCCCGCTACCATCAATCACGGTCGCAAGATCTCGCTATGGAAGTCATCATATCTCCCTGTTTGCCCTCGCCAGTCGCCACCCTCGCGACCCTCCTGGGGGACTGGCGCCCGACCTGTACTTGTAGGACCACGCCAGACGTCATACCTTCGCTCGTCGACATCTGTGTGCCAGAAGTAACGGGGACTGCAGGTTAGTCAGAATACATCAATCAATCTATGCAGGAGTAAGTTTGTTCGTGTATGCAAAATGAAAGTATTGCCTGCAAAAACCTATATTACTATCTATCAATCTATGCAGGGTAAGTTTCTCCAGATACGGTACTGGAAGTTTCTTATGTTGTACATTGCCCTAACTTTTCCGTCGATTCAGATAGTTTGTAATTTGTTTCCTGGACTCCAGCTACCGCTGCACCATCACACCAGCAATAGTCCGTCTCCCGGAGGACTCGCACCCGAGTTACCCTGGAAGCAGGGCGACCTCGATCGTTGGCAGGTCGAAGCCCGGCCGCCGTCGTGGTGGCTGTAGGACGTCGTGTCCGCTTAAAGCACTACGCCGACTCCATCGCGTGAACCGAAGCCGTCGTTGCAGAAGCACCGCGTCCCTCGCACAAGGTACATACTGTGTTCCATTCACTTCTAAATCCACCGACCGCTAAATTTGTTGGTTGCACCTGCATGTGTGAGTTTCTTGGGCGCGGCGGTACCCAAGCAGACGACGACCTCCGCCGCCCACAACACAGCAGGCCCTGCCCAGGAAACAACAGGCCAGCAGACAACAACGGCCGTCCGGCAGGCGACAGACACCCTCGGGGACGGCCACACATGGATCAGGCGACAGACACCCTCGGCGACGGCCACACATATGGATCATAAAAAGAATGCAGGGAACAAACAATTCATCATTTTTTATTAAATTATATGCATCTGTAAAAGCTGGATCTATATGTGCTTTTTTAAGCAAATAGGGTTTTATCTTATCGTGCCTAACTGATTTTTTCTGTGTTATAATCTTGAGTCTGGGATAGCAAACCCCCACCCCACTCACGTATGATTGTGCTCTCTTAATTCCTTGTCAACCTTCATCATTTGCTACGTGATTATTCTTAATCCTAAAAGTTTGAACTCAAGGTTATAATAGAACAAGAGTGTGACCAAATGGCAATACATATATATGCATGGTCAGCCTTTCAATAGCTCCATTGGCTAGCCTTTCAAAAACTGTAAACTAAGACGCCAACCCAGCTTTTGCCTGCTTATTGGCATCGACTTTAGTTAATTATAATCAAGTAGTAGTAGATTTAGTATTTCTAAAGTTAGTGTACATGTGGGCCTTTTTCCTAGAGATTCCACGAGCTGTCAGAAGATCTATATTATTCGTGTATTAAGCAAAGAATACCAATACAATTCGAAGAAGCCAAAGATGCATGGATTGAATATACTTGTATCAAATAATTTTTTATCTACCTGTATATTGTCCTATATTAAGGATCTTATTATGGATCTGCTGCATTTTACTTCATGGAGGTCTATAAATCTAAAAAGCAATCCCATAACCTCTAATTATTAGAAGCATTCATGCATATAACCTATGAGTATGTTGGTAGGACATGTACCTTAGTAATCATGCTAGGCCACACAGCATATAGCATCACACTACACGGAAGGTTGACGAAGTCAGCCATGTAGGATTCAGTATACTAGACCAATAGATGTAGACAGAGAACATTGACAGATAAGAAGGCTGTCATTGCATCTTTCACACCACCGCATGCGCCATCACCAACAACCTCCTCACCGCCATGCCTAGGTCTTGCTGTTGTTGTCAGCCTGTCACAGAACTACAGTGAGCTTACTCTATTTTGAATTATAGAATTATGTATGCGTGCTAAAGAACATAACTATGATAACAATATCTTTATAAATAGATTAAACTGTCAAGTATTACTCTACTTTCACAAATAGGTTATGTGGAGATCTAGATGATGTATATAATTTCTTGTCACACCCAATTTTAAGAATAAAACTGAATGCGAATAACTCATGTGTGCCCAGAGATCAATCACACACATAAGCCGACAAATCTTTAAATAGTACCATCATTGAGTGCTTATTACATAACGAATAATATTCTTAAATAAAACAACGGAAATAAAGATAACTCTCGCGACGAAGCTCCACTTCACAGGGAACGCCGACTGGTTGACCACTAGCCTAGTACTCCTCACGGTAGTCTTCAAAACAATCTGAAGGGGTTGAGAAAGCAAGAGTGAGCACTTAAAGTACTCAGCAAGAGTAACATAGGGTTATGAAGCTCAAAGGCTGACACTGTCTGTACTGTGGTTGCTTTTATCTTGGTCAAGTTTTACCAACACTTGGCTTTAGTTATGCATAACCTAATTAATAACCACATGATAAGATTAGTAACCAACATTAGCAATTAAACATTAAACAACATGATCATCTACACGGTGAGTTTTCCAGGCCGCTCGTGACCGTAAGCACGGCTATCATGATAGATTTACACTCTGCAGAGGTTATACACTTTACCCACAAGCCGTGTTGCCCATATGCCCGGGTTAATTACTCCCAAAACACTGTCAAGGTGAGCAGGCAAGGAACACTATGAAGTCTTTCAAAAGCCCTTTCTAGCATGTAGCGGACCCTAAGGACCCAATGCAAAGGGGAATATGGGACACCCCGATGGTACCACCCGTAGCGGTCCCCACACAAGCTATACTCCATAACCAGCTCGGCAAAGGTGCCTTTCACAAACCACAAGCATGCTAGTCCAAACTTCATACTTAACTAAAGTCAGAGCCATTATAGCACTCGTGGTTGCATTTAAATCTCAGCTTTTGCCCTACAGTGGGGTCCTATTCCATGTTGCTACAAAAGCCAATTTTATCTCCTTGTTGCATATATCATTAATCAAAATTTGATTCAATATTCATCATGTAAAGCATAGCAAAGCTACCCATATGCATAGAAACCCATGGTGACAAGGTAAAAGGATAACAAAGCTATGATAAATCTAATAGGAATCAAATTAGACGCATGCAATCATGACTAGATGAGTTAGGGTGAATAGGTAACAAGGATGATCCCATGTTAAACTTGCCCTGATCACAAAGCTCTTGGTGATCCTGATCTGCTGCAAAGAACTCTTGCTCACCGAATATCTCACCGGCTGTACTCGATCAACATCACCACGCAATCATTCGAACAATCATACACGAAGCAATAAATATATGATCAGAACATTACATCATAAACAATAAAGAGGTTTTTAAAAGGTTATAAAATATATCTATATTATACTACGATCACAAAGACACGAGAATCACACTAATCGAATCTAAAACGAATAAACTATAGATTAAACAATATTTTGAAAAGGGCAAGATTAAAGCATTAAAGAATTAATTTACTTTGATTTTAAAAAGTAATTAACATAGATGAAATCTATACTACTGGATAGAGCATAAAATTACGGATCTAACGCAACTTGAACGGATCGATTTGGATTTAAAACGAGCAAATTATAAGCATTTAAAGTTCAGTGGCAAAACTGTAAATAGGGGTTTTTATTTAAAAATTGAATTAAACAAATCTAAAAAGGAAATACACTTTCCAGAAAGAAAAGCGTAAAGGGGAAAGGCGCTTTTAGGACTGCGGGTTTATTCCCCAAAAACCGGGGGTCTCTTTAGAAAGAAAACCCTCGAAGGGGTATCGGCCAATCTGGGTTGACGGATCTAAGATGGATGGATCGGATTAGATGGAGGGAGGGAGAGGGCGGCGCAGTGGCCGGTGTAGGGCAGCGCGCGGCGGGGCGCCATGCCCAACGGCCGAAGCTCGCCGGCGTAGAGCAATCCAGAGCTATGGTGCTCGGTTTTTCAAACCGAAAGCACCGGGAGAACGAGCAGAGTGAGGCGAACTCACCTAGGGCACTGGCAGGGCTTGATGGTGACCGGAGGACGGCCGTCAACGGCGAACAGCGGCGACAGCTCTCTGCAGAACGACGGTGAGGTCAACCCGAGCACAATAGAGAGGGAAAAGAGAGGGGAACGGTGTTCCGCGGACACGCGAATGCGATGCGAGGGTCGGAGAGAGCTTACGGTGGCCGGAATTGCGCGGAACGGCAGCTCGACGGCGTGATCCGTTCGGCGGCGGCGCTGCTGCGGCTTGCGGGACGAGACAAGGACGAGGCGAGGACGAGAGGGGGCGGCGCTATTTATGGCGGCCGGGGACAGAGTCCCACGTGGCTACGGATCGCGGAAACCGCTGAGGAGGCGGTTGCGGACGCGGCGCGTCGCGGCATCGCGGCGGACAGAGTCCGGAGCGGACACGGATGGAGGAAGGGGACGGCTGACACGCGGGCCCGGTGCGTCAGCGGGAGAAAGGAGGGAGGAGAGGCGCGGTGCGGGCCGAGAGAAGCTGGGCCGCGGGGAGGAGGCCGGCCCATGCGGGAGAGAGAGAGAAGGGGGAGGGGAAAGCAGGCCAGGCTGCATGCTGGGCCAGAAAGAGAGAGAGAGGGTTTCACTTTTTCTTTTCTTTTCTTTTTATTTCTTTTTGCAAATTGATTTTCAAAGGGTTTTGAATTTCCTTTTTGGAGATTTTGAAAACCAAGCAACACAGAGAAAATGCAGAGGCATGATATGGACACACATGTTGGATCCTAACATGAGATTTGTTTTAGTTTTATTTATTTAATTCTATGATCACAAAATTATTTGAAATAAAACAAATTTTGAGCAAATTCAAATCTAATTTCTATTTTCAAATTTTAGGGTGTTACAAATCTACCCCCCTTAAAAGAATCTCGCCCCGAGATTCCCAGATTTTACTTACTTAAAGAGTTGAGGGTAGGTTTTTCTTAGATCTTCCTCTCTTTCCCAAGTGGCCTCTTTCTCTGTATACCGATTCCATTGCACCTTGCACATCTTGATGACCTTACTCCTTGTAATTCTTTCAGCTGTTTCCAAAACCTTAACCGGATATTCCTCATAGGTCAAATCTTCCTTAACTGTAAGTTCCTCCAACGGTAACTGTTCTTCGGGTACTCGTAAACACTTCTTGAGCTGAGATACGTGAAACACATCGTGAACCCTGACAAACTTTCTGTTAACTCTAACCGATAAGCAACTTCTCCACGTCTCTCAAGAACCTTGAACGGACCAATAAATCTGGGTGCTAACTTTCCTTTCATATTGAACCGTTTCACACTTCTCATAGGTGACACTTTCAAGTAAACAAAATCACCTACTTCAATAGACAAATCTCTTCTTCGGTTATCAGCGTAACTCTTCTGTCGAGACTGTGCTATCTTTAGATTATCTCTGATTACTTGGACTTGTTCTTCTGCATCTCTCAGAACATCCGGTCCAAACACTTGGGTTTCTCCCGTCTGATTCCAGAACAACAGAGTTCTACTTTTGTCCATACAAAGCTTCAAACGGTGCCATCTTAAGACTTTCTTGATAACTGTTGTTATATGAGAATTCAGCATAGGGCAAACTCTTGTCCCAACTCGTACCATATTGCAAAGCACAAGCTCTCAACATATCTTCTAGCACTTGATTAGTTCTTTCTGTCTGTCCATCTGTCTGAGGGTGATAGGCTGAGCTAAAATTCAACACTGTTCCAAGGGACTCGTGCACTTTCTTCCAAAAGTGCGAAGTGAACTGGGTACCTCTATCTGACACAATCTTCTTTGGAACTCCATGCTGACATACTATCCTTTCCATATACAACTCTGCTAACTATGCTCCCGTATAAGTGGTTCGAACTAGCAAGAAGTGAGCTACCTTAGGCAAGCGTTCAACTATGACCCAGATTGAGTCATAACCTTTCCGAGTAAGCGGTAACCCAACTATGAAATCCATACCAACTTCATCCCACTTCCATTCAGGTATCTTCATCGGTTGCAATAGTCCTGCAGGTCTCTGATGTTCCGCTTTAACCCTCTGACATGTATCACATATTGCTACATATTCTGCCACGTCACGTTTCGATCCAACCCACCAATACTTCTCTTTCAGATCCAGGTACATCTTAGTGCTTCCAGGATGTATTGAGTAGGTTGACTCATGAGCTTCTCGCAGAATCGTCTGTCGAATAGACTTGATGTCGGGGACGTAGATCCTCTTTCCATACCACAATGTACCATTATCGTCTAACCGGAAACCTGGTGATCTTCCTTCCTTCATGTTCTCAACTATTAACTGCAGATTCTTATCCTGCAACTGTCCTTCACGAATCTCCTTCTCTAGTGTAGGCTCCACTACCATCTCCATAGCATTAGCAACAATGCTCAAGTTGAGATGCTCAAGTTTAGCACACCTGCCTTGGATTGGCAGGTTCATCTTGCTTGAGTTCGTTGATCTTGGCCTCCGGGTACTGCTTCCTTTGACGCGTGGCTCGAACTCTTCTTCTCGGTGGTTGTGCCTTAACCTGTTTGTTAAGTTTATAACCATTGAAAGCACATTTTACCTTGTGACTTGGGAATTGAAAGTGGATCTAGCCCGATCCAACGTAGATGACTGCGTTGGTGGTGTTGAGGAAGGGCCTTCCCAAGATGATGGGGACTTCCACGTTAGCTCCCATGTCGAGGATGATGAAGTCGGTGGGGATGTACTCATCTTGGATGTTTACCAAGATATCCCTTGCGAGTCCCTCGGGAAACCGTATGGTTTGATCTGCCATCTACAAGCGAACACATGTAGGGACCAAAGGTCCTCCTAAGAGATTGTCATATGTTACCTTTGACATGATGTTGACGCCCGATCCGAGATCACAGAATGCAGTGTGGAAGGTCTATTGTCCGATTGAGCACTTGATCATCGGATGGCCTGGATCTTCCTTCTTCATGATGGAGGATCGAGAAGATAGCCCCAATAGGAGCGAAGTGGAGGCTTACCTAACCTCGTTGTTACGATGTTAGTATGCTCAATGGAATCTTCTGGTTTCCCAGGGATCTTACCCTATTCTAAAGATGGCATAGCTGCTGCTAGTTGATATAATTGGGTTTCTAACATTTTATTAAAGCTCAATTGTTTTTTCATAGTAGTTGTGAAGCTATCCATTTTCTCACCAAAACTTTCAAGAACTTTATCAGTGGCAATCATTTTCTTATTTATACCATCATTAATCTTAGATTGCCCAAGAACAAGATCTTTTAATGAAGGCTGGTTATTGTAATTATTGTAATTGCTATTACCTCCATTACCTTGGTAGAAGGGGCGCGAATTCCAGCTTCCTTGTTGTTGGGGTCGATACCCGTTGTTGTTGTTGTTGTTGTTGCTGATGAAGTTCACGTCCTCCTTTGACCTCTCGGGGCAATTGTTGCCCGAGTGATCATTTCCTCTGCACACCTCACACCATGGGTCAGCTTCAATGGCTTGTGTGGCGGCAACGGGGTAGATGGCCTCTCGTTCCTTCTTAGAACTCTCGTCTATCTTTTTCATCAAGAGGTCCATCTTGGCAGAGAGCATGTCCAGCTCACTAACGGTGTGCATACCTATCTTATTTGGTTGGAGACGTTCCTCACCCCATCCTTGGTTGGTCACCATCTTCTCGATGAGGTCCTTGGCATTTCTCACAATGTGTTGGAGAAATGCCCCTCCAGCGGCAGCATCAAGGTGACTATGGGCCATGCTGGTCAGCTCGTGGTAGAATCCTTGAATCAGGAGCCAGTCGTCTATCCCATGATGAGGATAGGCTCGAACATACTCCTGGAGACGCTCCCATGCTTCGGGAATCGTCTCGTCAGATTGCTGCTCGAAGCTTGAGATCTTCCCACGAAGGGCATTGGTTTTGCCCATCGGGAAGTACTTCTTGAGGAATGCGTTAGCACACCTCTCCCATGTAGTGGCCTCTAATTTGTGGGCGTAGAATCATTGTTTCGCCTTCCCCAATAGCGAGAATGGGATAAAACGAAGGCGAATGGCATCAGACGCCACTCCCTTGATAGTAAAAGTAACACATAACTCCATGAAGTGTTGGAGATGAGCATTGGCATCCTCATGGGGCTTTCCGTAGAACGGATTGGCCTGCACCATGTGGATCAAGGTGGGCTTCAGCTCGAAGGTGGCATCCCCGAAGGTGACCTCGGGGCCCTGAGCTACGTGGGTAGCTGACGGAGCCGAGAAGTCAGAGATCGCCTTCTGGGCCATAGCTTCCTTGAGTGGTGGTGTAGAGCCTTCTTCCTCGAACGGATTCAGGTTCAAGATGAACCTCTGAGGTGGAACTTGACGACGTCTAGTCCTCCTCAACAGCTGCTCGGGATCTTCTAGGTAGTTTCCCGGCAGTTGGAAACCGCTCATAAAATGTCTAGCTTCACAAGAAAGGAAGACACAGACAGGGGTAAGCCCCTATGACTAATTAATAACTAAGTTAACGATAACCTCTAGATTCAATCTAATTAAAATTTCTAGGCTATGCTTTCCCCGGCAACGACGCCAGAAATGCTTGTTGACATTTCTTAGCGTCGCACTAAAAATAGAGATGAATCCCTATCCCCGGCAACGGCGCCAGAAATTCTTGTTGATATTTCTTATGACTATTGGATAAATCCGCAAGCGCACAGATTATACCGCTGTAGCACTTCACCTAGGAGTATTCCAAGGTATCGTAATTTATTTTATCCCAAGGGAAAGCTAAGCTAGAAATGATAATTAGAGAGAGATTCTAGAGAGTACCTCAACTCAGTACCAACTAGTATAGGGGGGTAAACGATACATGTGATTGGAAGGGTTTGATGAATGAATAAGCCAAGGTAAATGATACTTAGAACAAACTAGGTAGACTAGCTAGGTGGGAGGACAACAAGAGAGTACAAGGGACTCCTAAGCAATTCACTCTACTTCAATATACTTAGCTAATTAACTAGTCTAAATACTATAGTTTGCCTCCTCAATACAAGTATGCTAGGCGAGGGGATAGATCAGTAGGAGGACAAAACTCCTACCGGACCGCGCCCTCTTCTTACGGGGGCCTTACCTTTTAAGAACTTGCCTAGACAACACGTGGTGGAATACAACGACTAGACAAGGCTGTCACCTCTTGCTAGCTACCACAAACAATCCATGCAGCAAGCGGTAACCAAGGATAAGATAATGTATAAGCACCGCGCTTACACATAGCTTATTACTTTGACTATGATCTATAATCAAAGCACCCTAGGACAGGCAATGATCGCATACAGGAAAGGTCACAAGGATAACAGACTATAAATGTAAAGGCTATTAAAGAGCAAAAGCATATAACAATACTATATCTAGTATAGTAATGCTCAAAGTAAATACTAAGTAAAGTAAAGGGAAAGGATAATATATTGAATAAGATAAAGTCTTACAAAGAAGGAAAGATATAAGAGCTATACCAGACTTCCCAGAAGACTACTCCAGAAATCGCGAGTAAGCTCGACTGAACTCTAACTCCCACTCTAGACTAACTACTAGAACAATTCTAAGGAATAGAGCTTGTAGGCTTCTTCACCATGTCTAGAGAGGGCGGTATGACCCTCTATTTATAGTGGGGGAGTGGAGTAGGGGCTACTCCATCGCCACGTCAGCGATCCAGGGCCTTCCATCCTTCACCCTTGGATCAAACCGCCTTAGAACCATCCAAGGGGTGGATGGTGTGGATTTCCACCATGTGCCAAGGTGTATGGCGGTTGGAGGGGTCCAACCGACCCTTAGAGGCGGTCGGCCGACCGTCCCTATGGGCAGTGGGCCCTCCTCTGGCCTCCTGGTGGTGGTCCCACTAGTCAGGGACCAAGTGGACCCTGGTTGGCCCAGATGGGGGGTCGGTCGACCCCCCCTTGGGATGTCTGGCCCACCTCGGTCTTCCCAGCTGCTGGCCCCACCTGTCATGGATGTTGGGTGTTGATTCTGAGATGGTTGTCATGTTTATCTCCTTGGTGTGGGCCCATGGATCCATGTGCTTTGCTTGTGAGCCGTTGAGAGAAAGCACAGAGTGATCCAAGGGTTGGAAATCACTCTGGGATGCTTCTCTTGGATCATGGCTGAGAGGGGAGCCAGGTGGGCCCATAGGGTGGTCGGCCGACCCCCTATGTGGGTCCCACTGGCTCTCATTTGCTTTAATTCTTGATTCCTGCACTCAAACACTCATGGACATGTGGAACTAGTTATTTGATAAACTATGCTCACGATGTGTTTGTTTATACCTGATCTTGAGGTTGGTGGCATCATTTTAAGTATAGAAAAGTTGATCATAATTTGTGCCAACAGCCGGCGAGCTTAGGCCCTGTTCGGCCATGGCACCGCCGTCCCTGCCTGCTGCTCCGGCGGGAGCACCGCCCCTCTCTTCCCCATCTAATCCGATCCATCCATCCTGGATCCAACGGCCCTAAGCGGCCAATACCCCTTTGCGGGTGGTTTTGCTAAAGAGCCCCTGCTGTTTTAGCTAATAAACCCGCAGTCCGTCTAGATCTTTTAATTCCAAATTTTCTGGATTTATTTTAATTTGTTAAAGTTTAACTTATTTACAGATCTACCACTGTTTTCAAATGCTTATAAATTGCTCGTTTTAGATCCAAATCGACCCGTTCAACTTGCGTTAGATCCATAATTTTATGCGCTATCCAGTAGTATAGATTTAATCTATGTTAATCACTATTGAATTAAAAGTTTAGATTAATTCTTTTAATGCTTAAATATTACTTTACAAATTCTGTTTAATCTATAGTTTAATCGTTTTAAATCTGATTAGAGTGAATTTCGCGTGTATGTGATCGTTGTATGTATAGATCTGTTTTATAACCTTTTCAAAACCTCTTTGTTGTTTATGGTGTATTGTTCTAATTAAATCTTTATTGCTTCGTGTATGATTGTTCAGATGATTGTGTGGTGATGTTGATCGAGTTCAGCCGGTGAGATTTTCGGTGATCTAGAGTTCTTTGCTGAAGATTCGGATCCCCAAGAGCTTTCTGACCAAGGAAAGTTTAACATGGGACCATCCTTGTTACCCATTCACCATAATCAAATCTAGTCACGGTGAGATTAAAGTAAAGACGCGATGCATGAACAGTATCGCCATCGAACTACCAAATCTACTGAGTATACCGGATAAAAATTAATCATCAACAAATGTGTGTTCCCCATGCAACCATGATGATAATTAACCCGATAACCTGACCAATCTACTAGAATTGGGGTGTTTCCATGCAGCCATAAAAGTAAACAAACCAAGCCATGTCCAGTATACTTAATAGATCTAACAGATCGGAACGACAAAGTACATGCACCGTATGATTGAAGCATAACCAGATCAGCTATGTCAGCCGATATGGGATCCATGAAGCTTGAACAAGATCCATATATCCGACACCGGACAGATCTAAGTCTGGGCGGACATGACTCAACACGTACAACATTGGGGTTCGTAAGATGCAGTCGTATAGTAGATGTTGAACCAGATCCAACCACACTCAAATCAATCTAATGAGCGGATATATGTCTCGAATCCGCAACATGTGACAACCGCAACTAATGAATTAGCCGATATGATCATAGATCTATTGCCTCTCTGAATGTAAAGAAATAAAGGCAAATAGATCTAGATAGAAATAAAGCGCGGGTCAATCCATTAGATGAGTTGGGCAAGATATTGTAGCAATAGATTAAACAAAGCATAACTGACAATATCGATAACTTAATGAATCTATTAGATCGCCAATCTAATAGAGCCGATAACTAGCCTGAAGCCATGATTCATGTGAGATTGAAGCAATGCATCCCCATGAACAATAGATTCAAACCGATAACTAGCTCATACCGAGCTTCCACAAGTTACACAATAGAGCCGTACAAATGCGACATGAACCAAGGCTAGATTGACAAGTAAAACCGGAGATCAAGTCGATGCAGCCCAATCCGTTGAAAGGTCACCGAAATCTACTCTACTCCTACTCCTAGGGGTGGCCGAAGGCCAGAAACTAAGAACTATGTTGTGTATTTGATTGATTGGATGTCCTTCTTGTTTCTTAACCTTTTCTATTTATAGATCATAGCTTATACCCTAACTGCCCGCCGCACAAGCCCTAATAATAAGGAAACAAATTCTAACTTGGGCCTCAATCATTCTATTGCTAAGAATGTCGTGTGCCGACCGAAAGATCTCTTCGTAATCTCTTATTTCCTTAGTCGATCTTTCGGGTCCATTTTGTGTGCTCCTTCCGAGGGCCTGCCAAGGGCCCATAAGCGTGTATCTAGCCGAACCAAAATATGGTGTCAATTTCGGGATAAACTTGCTTTATTCCGAAATTCCTTCAGAAATCCCAAGAGTCACACCAACAGTCGGCCCGTTTTCCCAAAATATCTCTGCACTGTTGGGAACCGAAGCGGCCGACCCTTCTGCTTCATCCAATGGTCAAGCGGCAGGTACCACATATTTAGTCGTTTTAGTTCTCTAGACTTCCTCTTCATCCACTGATTTGACAGCATTAACGGTGCAACTGGAGAATCTACGCCGCATAGCTTCCAACGCTGCCAACGCTATGAACGCCCAAGGAGAGTTCTGAACCAGCGCCTTCAGGACATCTCGTGCCGGGTCGAGGAGATCGCCCTTCACGGCGTCCACCATGGAGCCGTCATGGCCCTCACCGCTGCTGAAGCCGCCACCGGCTATCGACTCCCAGAGATAGCACCCGGCTTCCCCAGGCAAGAGGGACCTCAAGACCACGAAGATCTCCAAGAATCCTTCCAGGAGCATGGCCAAGCAGTAGTAGATGTAACCCATGCCAAGGATATTGTGAACAAAGTGTTCCTCGACAATTAGTTTGTATCAGGCATGGATTAATATAATGATCTCGAAATGCCTCGTGCACCTCATGACGGTCGTCATAATCTTTATCTCTGTGTGCATATGAATGAGGTCACCACTTTGTGCTTTTGACATCATCGAGCTCGCGAGTTGCGGCCAGCCAATCCATATTTAGCCATCCAAAATCCTGATCGGCTACTTAGCCGATTTCTCCTGTAGCGAACTTTACTTCAATCCACCAAATAGATAATCCCTTTATTTATGCCGGTGTCATAAGTACCGGTCAGACGCCCTTGAAGTGCTATCCAACACATATCTCTTCCTTTCCATCTTCTCCTATAGCTCCTCTAGTAGCGTTTTGCACCCACCACGACATCGACTCTTCAGGTAGGTAGCCATTACCCCCTTGCATAGCTTATTTTACCGGGGCCTGACCGTTTTTCAGCACTGGCAATGATGAATCAAGCTCTGCCCCTACTGTGTCGCTCTCAGATGATGACCTATGGGATCTCTTCCAAGGTAACCTGGCAGACAGGCACCGTCTTCGAGAAGAACGCGAAAGGTCATCCTCCTTAGAGAAGGAGCTAATATCGGCAAAAACCACCATCACGAATACCCTGGCACTCCTGGACTCCCTCAACGCCAAGGCAGGAGGTATGCTTCTGGGCCCCGCAACTTATCGATTGCAGACCCTGATCATCACATATTCAACCGATCAGATCTGTACTAACCACATCGGCTATCTCAATTGACGCACTCTTCTGGTGTTTTAACTAAACTTGCCCGTATTTCTGATGCGATAATTGTGCTGGCGGACTCCCTCCATGCTCCTGGCTCAACTTCAGAAGAACGCCTTGCCTAAATGTCGGCGCGCATTCAGGACCTGGTCTTCCATTCTATTGCCTACGGAGCCACCTTCGCCTTCTCCGGAGCAGAAATCGCCGGTGCGGACGTCTCCGGCGTTGTAGGTCCAAGCTTCACTAGTACTCATACGATGCACGACTTCCCTATGATGATGGGGAGATTCCAACCAATGGGGCAGGTTG
The DNA here is from genome assembly GCA_022036555.1 of Microstegium vimineum. Lineage (NCBI taxonomy): Eukaryota > Viridiplantae > Streptophyta > Magnoliopsida > Poales > Poaceae > Microstegium > Microstegium vimineum. The sequence continues at coordinate 31,246,194 of CM039126.1, forward strand.
TCGCTGAGGCGATGCCCGTAGATGAATTGATCGACTGCTTGTCCTTGGAATAAGAGTCGATCCTTTTCTGTACGCCTCCCCCATCACTGTAGATACCCTTTCCTTTTTACGCGGATAATGTTGTCTCTGGTCATGTTTTGTCCCTGCTTGAACTGCACCTCAATCCTTCTCTTTTTATTGTTGCTTTTTGTTTTTTGTTCTAAAGGAGATACACCGTATCGACTGTTACTAATTCAGAGCAGACCACTTCCATTCCAGAGGCAATATGAGTCATTTCGGCCACTCATCTGGACCGCCCACCGACGTGTCACATGCCGGATCGGTGTTCCTAACAAATCTCCTTCCAGAATTTCATAGACCTTACTCGGGACGCCTCTTGTGACCTAGTCTGGGTCCTCTTTGGTTTGGTCTTTCATCCGCCGTTTTTACTATCCTTAACTCTAATGTGCGAGATTGATCTCCAAACCATGCCCCCGTTTCCTGTTGGTGTTCGCCTTGGTTCTCGGATGCTTGTTTGATGCTGAAACGAGAAAAGTTCTGGCAATAGCCTTCGTTTCAACACCCGTTTTTGCACCTCCGTAGGCCGATCGGTCGACCAATACTCGACTGAAAACTTTTGGGGAGGCTGACACTCGTTTGGTCATCGGCAGTTATTGATTTGACTGGGGAAGCACACCTACCCCCCAAGGTGATGCTGTGATGACTTTGTTGCTTCGGCCCTGCTTGCAAATGATCCCCCGCGGTATGGCGCTGGTGACACACGTCCCTTGAATAGCGAATGGTGGAATCGTCTGCCTATTAGTTGCCCCGAGAGTGCACTTGCGAGGGTCACCCTCGAACCATGTTTCCTTGCTCACTCTATAGTGGTTCTGAGATCTTCAAGGCTCTCTCGGTGCTCCTTGCGTCCTCACCACTTTGTCGCGGGCTCTGCCGACCAATCCTTGGAAGATGTAACTCACCGACCTCTGACAAGTGGTGGCCGGCATTCCCCAATCCGAAGACAAGAACTCCTTTCTTGCACAGTTTCGATGCGTTCGAAGAAATGACTGTCCCCAGCATCACCATTTGTAAACTTGTACTTTGCGGCCTGACGCTATACTAGCACATCAGCCGCCAGCGCCGGGTACTCATCCATTGGGGCAGACTTACTTGCCTCATTCTCTTGTGTACAGGGACTGTGTAGATGATCTGCTCGGCACCTCCAAGTGATCCTTGCTTGTTAAAGCCAAGCGATCCCTTCGCGTCGACCGTGGCTCCGTTTCTCCTGGGTCGCCACCTGTTTTTAGCCGATACCTCCTCCCCGATTGGTAGGTGATGCTCGATCGGCTTTTGGTTCAAACTAGGCATTTCACAATCCCAAACCAAACATTTCTCATGTTTCAGGGCGGTCCTCTTCGAATCTCAGGACTTGGTTTGGTTTTGTCGTGCGCCGGCCTAGGTTTGTGACCATCTGGCTTGTTCTCCGACGTAGACCCCTTGCCCAGTTTGCCCTTATCCTTGCCCGCCACTCCTCATCTAAGTTGACTGCTCGGGTCAGATGTTGACACACAATGTTGAGAGTGGTGAGGTCGTCTTGCAACCTTTTGCCCGAAAAGCAGTCAAAAGCGTAATCCTCCAAAACCCAGTGAGCAGGAACGACAGTTGCTATGGAAATCGAATCATCGGCCGGAATGACCTCTAATTCGTCATTGTCTAGCCACTGCACCGCCATTTGATGCATTGTCGACGGGATGCAGCAGTTGGCATGAATCCAGTCTCTGCCTAGGAGCAGATTGTAGAACTGTCTCCGTCAATGACGAAGAAAGTTGTCAACAGAGTCTTGCTGCCAACTGTCAATTCCACTTGTATAACCCCCTTTGCTTCGGATTTCCTCCCTCCAAAGTCGCCGAGCGATAGATATATGTTGAAGAGCCTCTCAGATTCCAACCCCAGCTTTGGGATGATGTGAGCTAGAATCAAGTAGATAGAGGCACCGCCATCAACTAATATCCTCCCATCAGACCTCTCATTGACACGTCCTTGGATGTACAACGCCTTCAGATGCCTATGCTTGGTGGGCTTGCCGAAGACCACCTGGAACTCACGGGTGAGCGTACCAGTCTATCCTCCAAACTCCAACTCATCGAAGTCGGAATAGACCTCGGCATCCACTGGTGCCCCGAGTTCCACAGGTAGGAAGAAGCCAGCGGTATAACCTTCACGCCGCCGTTGGTTAGCCCTCTGGCGCTGGGATCTCCGATTCTGGGTCTTAGTCATCCTTCTGGGATCTTGGGACGCCTGACGCTCGTTGGGCTGGCATGGACGAGGCCGAGCATGGTCTATGCTGACAACCTCAGTGTTAGGCCAGATACGAACAAAACCCTTAGCGAGACGTTGATTCCCCTCTTCATTTTCCACGCATCCTTGGGTGAATCGGCTACCAGCTTATAGCCTTCTATACTCCTCAAAACATTCATTGCACTCGGGACAATTGTAACTGGTGGGCAATTCTAGGTCCTTGTTGAGGCAATATGCGACGAACAAGCAACCTTCAGGCACGTCGATCGGCTCTACTGCTATGGAATGTTCTGCTATTGGCTACTTTCCTTTGTCTTCCTTGTTCTGGTGCCTCCACCTAGCCTGGGCAGCAGGCAAATACCCCATGCCAGGTCGGTCGATCGTCCCATCCAGAACGAGCAGGGCCTTTTGCTTCTCCATCCTTCGTAGGATCTCCTGAAATTCTTCCTCGATCACTGGGGAATCCAGACCGAGGGCCTTCGACTTCTCATCCTGGGTTGGATACGAAACCTTAGTTTCACCCTTGTCCATGTCTGACGATTGTGGTCCCACCGAGCATGCCAAAATGTGTTGACGCCAAAAATGGGGCTTCTGGCGTCAGCACTACATTGGGCCTGCGGAGACTGTGCAGCAATAGAGCTTGATCTCCTAGACCCCTTAAGCGGCTCAAGCCACTTCGATGATCGATTCTAGGCGTGGCAGTCAATTTGACCTACAATTGACAAGAAGATGAAACGTCAAATTATGGAACCTGCCGGTTGTTGCCAGACAGTTCTATGAGTGTGCGGCTCTCATATAGCCGATGAATGTAGGAGATTGACTAGAGAGTCAGCTCTGAATAGAGTAAAACATAATAATGGTGCACGAATAGTTGTCACAAGATATCAGGTGCATGGTGCGTAAATAGCCGATCGTACGGTCAGATTAAAGTAAAGATGCAATGCATGAACAGTATCGCCATTGAATTACCAAATCTACTGAGTATACGGGATAAAGATTAATCATCAACAGAGGCGTGTTCCCATGCAGCCATGAAGACAATTAACCCGATAACCTGACCAATCTACTAGCATTGGGGTGTTTCCATGTAGCCATATAAGTAAACAAACCAAGTCACGTCCAGTATACTTAATAGATATAACAGATCAGAATGACAAAATACATGCACTGTATGATTGAAGCATAACCAGATCAGCTGTGTCAGCCGATATGGGATCCATGAAACTTGAACAAGATTCATATATCCGATATCGGACGGATCTAAGTCTGGGCGGACATGACTCAACATGTACGACATTGGGGTTCGTAAGATGCAGCTGTATTGTACATGTTGAACTAGATCCAACCACACTCGAATCAATCTAATGACCGGATATATGTCTCGAACCCGCAACATGTGACAACCGTAACTAATGAATTAGCCGATATGATCATAGATCTATTGCCTCTCTGAATGTAAAGAAAGAAAGCAACAAAGGCAAATAGATCTAGATAGAAATAAAGCGCGGGCCAATCCATTAGATGAGATTGGGCAAGATATTGTAACAATAGATTAAACAAAGCATAACAGACAATATCGATAACTTAATGAATCTATTAGATCGCCAATCCAATAGAGCCGATAACTAGCCTGAAGCCACGATTCATATGAGATTGAAGCAATACAGCCCCATGAACAATAGATTCAAACCAATAACTAGCTCATACCGAGCTTGCACGAATTACACAATACAGCCGTACAAACGACACATGAACCAAGGCTAGACTTATAAGCAAAACCGAAGGTCGATCTAGTTGATGCAGCCCAATTTGTCGAAGGTTCACCGGAATCTACTCTACTCCTACTCCTAGGGTGGCCGAAGGTCAGAAACTAAGAACTATGTTGTGTATTTGATTGATTGGATGTCCTTCTTGTTTCCTAACCTTTACTATTTATAGATCATAGCTTATACCCTAACCCGCTGCCGCACAAGCCCTAATAATAAGGAAACAAATTCTGACTTGGGCCTTAATCCATTCTATTGCTGAGAATGCCGTGTGCTGGCCAAAAGAGCTCTTCGTAATCTCTTATTTCCTTAGTCGATCTTTCGGGTCCATTTTGTGTGCTCCTTCCGAAGGCCTACTAAGGGCCCATAAGCGCGTATCTGGCCGAACCAAAATATGGTGTTAACAGCTTCATAACCCTGTGTTACTCTTGCTGAGTACTTTAAGTGCTCACCCTTGCTTTATCAACCTCATCAGATGGCTATGAAGACTACCGTGAAGAGTACTTGGCTAGTGGTCAACCAGTCGGCGTTCCCTATGAAGTGGAGCTTCGTCGCGAGAGTTATCTTTATTTTCCGCTATTTTGATTAAGACTATTATTCGTTATGTAGTAAGCACTCTGTGATGAAATTATTTAAAGATTTGTCGGCTTATGTGTGTGATTGATCTCTGGGGCGCACATAAGTATTCATATTCAATTTTATCCTTAAAATTGGGTGTGACAAATTGGTATCAAAGCAAGTGTTGACTGTAGGACGCAAGTCTAGTTAGAATGTTCTTCTTATCTTATCTTTACCCTCACCTTTCATGCTTTAATTCTTGGCCTTATAGTTTCTAAAACTGTTTATGCTTCTCGCCTGGCTTAATCTATTGTGAAAATTTTGTTTCTAATCTATCTCTATCTTTGTCATGTCAAGATGACTAACCCTCGTCAGTCAGCCTGCATCAGCACCAGTGGACGTGCTCCCCGGAGCCAGCTCGCCCCTCGTGAACCTCAAGAGCTAGAGGTGGAACCTCAAGAAGAGCCAAAGGAGGAGATCCAGGAAATCTCCAGTGCAGAGGAGGGCAACGTGGTTGAGAGCCCTCATGCCCCAGTTGCTGTTGATGAGTCGCTTGAGAACCCTTCTTCTCCCGTTGTTGCTGGAGGAGAGCTGCCTAAAGATGTGGGATGGATCCGCACCAAATACGTCCAAGGAGGAGATAATAACAACTATGCTCACTACCATATGGTGGATCTTCTTCTGAAAATCGAACCTGGACCAGTGATTGCGACGTTGTACTCTTGCAAGGAGTACAAGCACCTGATTGCAGGCACTTATTGGAAGGCCAAGATACATATCTATGAAAGGGATGTTGGGAAACAGGCTGATTGCTTGGACTACACCTTCCGTGGTGTTGTTGCTCATGCCACGATGGAGGAAAGCATGGCGGATGCTGCTTTTAACGCCTATGTAGCCCTTTCCAACAAGTTCTATGAGAAGATCACCAACACCGAGCGCCGCTTCGTCCCTCGTTATGATGATGTGCAAGGTTGGCTGATCACTCAACCTGACGAGGATGAAAGCTCCATCGTGAAGAAGTTGGTCTACTTCGTGCAGGAGATGATGCGCAAGTATGATTATCTTCAAGAAGAAGAGAGGGGGCTATGCAAGGATCTTAAACGCAGCCATGAAAAGCAAGATGAACTTCGTGAAGACTCGGGTCTGCTAATGCTCTTCAAGAAGTTTAAGAAGAATTATGATTAGGAGTCCCCGTTTATAGTTTATTCGCTAGATTGTGAGTCGTGTGTGCTTGTGTTCCTCTAAGTGTTTAGTTGCTTGTGTTTTTGCTAGTGTTTTTTTTATCTCTGGGTGCACATAAGTATTCGTATTCAATTCTATCCTTAAAATTGGGTGTGACAGCCGTGTCGGCAATTACCAGGAGGACTGGGTCAGACAGTTCTACGCCTCGTTGTGGGTCTCTCCAGACCATGAGTTCATTCACTTTGGGTTCAGAGGTCGAGACGTTAGGATCTACGCCATCAGGTTCAGGGAGATCTTCCTCTTGGAGGCCTCGGGCACTCGTATTTACACCCTGTGCTATGGTGACAAGGAGGGCCCTCGACATCCTCACGATGGAGAGGTGTCGTCTACGTACTTTGTACGTCCTTGCTTTCTTCAGCAGTTCAGAGATGGGTCCAGTCACTGCCCGCTGACCTCACACCAACTTCTCGTGTTCTGAACGAGGTACTTAGGCGTACTCTCCTTCCTAGAGTTGGAGCCCGAGAGACACTGACACGACTATAGTTGTGGCTCCTAGCTCACTTGGTTCAGATGGAGAAGTTTGATATTTGGGATTTGATTGTCAGTGAGATGGAGGATATCTTATCTGAGGGATTTAGAGGCCACAGACAGCTTCAGTATGCTCACTGGATCTCTTTCCTGATGATTGCTCATAGTGAGTCAGCAGTGCTTCTTACCACTCTTACCCGGTCAGCCACAGTGTTTCCTGAATACATCATGAGTCAGTTGGTTACTCACAGTGGCAGAGGATGTGGCAGACGCATACAGGGTCCTCACACTCGACGGATCAACATCTTGCTGGATATGGAGGAGCAGTAGGACGCTGCAGTCCAGGGGATAGCTGAGTCCGAGCTCGCGGACCTTGACGCCCATCCAGAGGGTGATTCTGATGCTTATCAAGAAAATCCACCTTTAGACAACTCAGGCGATGACTACCAGCTGATTCCAAAGAACGCACCTTGGTCACACGACCACGAGGCCGATGGGTCTAGTTCAGCTCCAGCTCCAGCCTCAGGCTCTTCAGAAGCCACATGCCTCACTATTCTTACGAGGATGCGGGAGGAGCAGGCACGACAGGTAGAGGAGCAAAGGAGACAGGTAGAGGAGGTCCGGACGCTTGCAGCGCAGCAGCTTGCAGCCCAGGCTCAGTCACAGGCTAGGCAGGACGAGTTCCAGCTTCAGTTCCTTGCCTACTAGAGGTAGCAGACTAAGATTCAGAGAAAGCAGACAGAGATACTCATTCGTCTTCTCAGCTCTAGCTTCGGACCCTCACACACACCATAGCTTGGACTACCCAGCTCTTCTCAGTTTACCAGTCAGACAGGTCCTTCTCCAGTGGTGGTTCCGACTCCTGTCTTACCGTCCGGTGGATATCAGAGTCAGCCACCAGCTTCACCGGTCTACCAGACACCAATGACACAGGTGTCATCTTGGTTAGCCTTCCCGGGTGAGTTTCAGATAGGCTTCACACCTTCTCGGGGCGCTACCATTGAGGAGGCCACTCGTGACCTTACTGCCTCCTACCGTGAGTTGACTGGAGCGATTTCCCTGTCGGACCAGAGATTGAGACTCAGCCTTTAAAGGTTCCTCCACCGGCGATGGGCACCCACCTTTCCTCAGTTGCCTCATCGGAGGTTGGACCAGACTATTCTGCTCAGACAGTGACCACCCCTCCTCTAGTTATTGTTACTATAGATGCTATGGCCATTGTCTCAGAGGCAGAGCAGCCACAAGTTTCAGTTGAGCCTCAGGGTCAGCCGGTAGAGGTTACAGCAGCAGCGACACTTGCAGAGCTAGCAGTGACTCCAGTGTCCTAGCCTCGTGTTTACACTCGTCGGATCGTTGAGACTCCTTCTACTGAGGCAGGACCGTCAGAGGCTCTAGTTCAGACAGTCACAACTTCAGAGCCTCAGGGGGAGTTAGGAGAGTCAGAGTCCCTCATGTGTTTGGTTTTGAGCAATTGATGAAACCTACCTAAGTGTACTAACCTTGCTATCTAAGTGCATATGATGAGATAGGTTGGTACATGCCATGTGATGGAAGTGGATATCAATGGCTCTAGCATGGAATGTGAAAAGAAATGGAAAATGAATTCAAGGCAAAGGTGAAATAGTAATTCTTTTTCGGTTTAGTGATCAAGACACCAAAGAGGGTGTGATCACATTTAGGATAGATAGCTGTACTATCAAGGAGGGAGCTCTTGTGTTTAATTGCGGTTATCATGTGCCACTAGGTCATTGCATTGCATTTAAAAATCTAATGAACTAGTTAGGAGAACCAACCTAATTCCAAGAAAATGTGAACTAAAAGCTAACACACGTGCACAAGTGCTTGAATCACTTAGTGTTAGCCCTTGGAAGCTTGGAAGAAGTTGGAGAAGTGTTTGGGCAGAGAAAGGAGGTCCAGATGCTAGGGCTTGGCGTGTTCGGACCATCAGTGATGGGTCCGGAGGCAAACCCTAGGGGTGTTTTTTTGCTGAGTGCAGTGGTCCGGACGCTTGTTGGGGTCCGGACAGGAGCTCGGACAAGTGTCCGGAGTGCTGACCCTCTCTGTTGCTCTTTGGGAGAAGGTCTGGATGCAGTGTGCTATCTGGACAGGAGACTCCGAACACGGCGTCCAAAGTTAAAGTGCTCTCGGGTGGTTTCGGTCGAAATCTGGAAGAGTTCCGGACGCTGTTGCGCATTGGTCTGGAGTGTCGTCCAGACGCGTCCGGAGACATGTGGCGAGCAGCAGTGAATGCGGGAAAGAACTGTTTGAAAGGGAGGCTCGACCAGACCCATGGCCATTGGTACAGACGGCATGTCTCGCGCGTCCGGAGTAAAGACAGAGGAGTTGTTTGTACTGGTGAGGGGCGTCCGGACGCTGTCTTTGGTCCGGACCCTCACTGTTGGGTGCATCCGGAGTCGGTGCAGGAAGCCTGTTTTTGGGAGAAAACTACTAGCTTGTGAGTGAGGGGATATATAAGTGTTTTGGCCGGCCCTTTGGGGTATCTCTTGCACTCTCACTTCACTCACACACTTGTGCTTGCTTGATATTGCAACACCCACTCATCCTCTTGACATAATTGCAAATTTCATGAGAGATTGAGTGAACCAAGTGCATTGCTTCTTCGATTGCATTCTAGAGGAACTTGGTGATCGTCGTCATCGTGGGAGCTCTTGTTATTCTTGGAGTTTGCCAACTCCTAGACGGCTTGGTGCGACGAGGATCGTTGAGTGGAGGAAGGTGTTTGTCTTTGGCTCCGATCGGTGGATTGTGAGGGGTTCTTGAGCCTTCCCCGCGGGAGTTCACGAAAGGTATCTCTAGTGGATTGTGAGTAACTTGTGGATCCCTATCTTGTGTTAGTTTTGCAGCACCTAGTTGTGGGTTTGGTGTGTGATACCAATTAGCGCATGAACCTCCAAGTAGGTGTATCACTACAGCGAGGACTAGCTTGTTGGCAAACAAGTGAACCTCGGTAAAAAATATTGTGTCTCATTGTCCCTCTACCGAGGATTCATCTTATGATTGATTGATTGGCTCTACTCTTCGCAACGGTATAACCCTCATTAACGGTCTGTATACCTCTCCTCTTTGGCAGGAGACGTTCCTCACCCCATACTTGGTTGATTACCATCTTCTCGATGAGGTCCTTGGCATTTCTCACTATGTGTTGAAGGAATGGCCCTCTAGCGGCAGCATCAAGGTGACTACGGGCCATACTAGTCAGCTCATGGTAGAATCCTTGAATCAAGAGCTAGTTGTCTATCCCATGATGAGGACAGGCACGAATGTACTCCTGGAGACGTTCCCATGCTTCGGGAATCGTCTCGTCAGACTGTTGTCGGAAGCTTGAGATCTTTCCATGAAGAGCATTGGTTTTGCCCGTCGGGAAGAACTTCTTGAGGAATGCGTTAGCACACCTCTCCCATGTAGTGGCTTCTTCTTTGTGGGCATAGAACCATTGCTTCGCCTTTCCTAATAACAAGAATGGGAAAAGACAAAGGCGAATGGCGTCAGATGCCACACCCTTGATAGTGAAAGTGCCACATAACTCCATGAAGTGCTGGAGATGAGCATTGGCATCCTCATGGGGCTTCCCGCAAAACCGATTGGCCTGCACCATGTGGATAAAGGCGGCCTTTAGCTCGAAGGTGGCATCCCCAAAGTTGACCTCGGGACCCTGAGCTACGTGGGTAGCTGACGGAGCCAAGAAGTCAGAGATCGCCTTCTGGGCCATAGCTTCCTTGAGTGATGGTGTAGAGCCTCCTTCCTCAAACGGATTTAGGGTCGAGATGATCCTCTAAGGAGGAACTTGTTGACGTCTAGTTCTCCTCAACACCTGCTCGGGATCTTCTAGGTAGTTTCCCGGCAGTTGGAAACCGCTCATACACTGTTTGGCTTCACAAGAAAGGAAGACAGACAGGGGTAAGCCCCTATGACTAATTGATAGCTAAGTTAACGAGAATCTCTGGATTCAATCTAATTAAAATTTTTAGGCTAAGCTTTCCCCGGCAACGGTGCCAGAAATGTTTGTTGGTATTTCTTATGACTATTGGATAAATCCGCAAGCGCACAGATTATACCGCTGTAGCACTTCACCAAGGAGTATTTCAAGGTATCGTAATTTATATTTTCCCAAGGGAAAGCTGGGCTAGAAATGATAATTAGAGAGAAATCCTAGAGAGCACCTCAACTCAGTACCAACTAGTATAGAGGGGTAAACGATAAATGTGATAGAAAGGGGTTGATGAATGAAGAAGTTATGGTAAAAGATACTTAGAACGGACTAGGTAAGATAGCTAGGTGGGAGGACAACGAGAGAGTAAAAGGACTCCTAAGCAATTCACTTTACTTCAATATACATAGCTAATTAACTAGTCTAAACACTATAGTTTGCCTCCTCAATACAAGTATGCTAGGCGAGGGGATAGATCAGTAGGACAAAACTCCTACCGGACCGCGCCCTCGTTTTACGGGGGCCTTACCTTTTAAGAACTTGCCTAAAAACACGTGGTGGAATACAACGACTAGACAAGGCTGTCACCTCTTGCTAGCTACTGTAACACCTCAAGTGTTAAGCTTCATTAAAACATTCTTAATTAACATTAAAGCACTCATCCCATAAAGCATTCATGCATAGCATCATCATTTCATGTGTTAATTCCTTTTTGCTTTAATCTTTGATTGTTTAATATGTTTAATCTTGAACCATCCTGTTAATTGCAACCTTGAGTCTAATGCTTTATTTGAGTTATGAAAATAAGTTTAATTCCTAAATTTAATTTGGCTTTAGCAATATTAGAAATAATAATTCTTTAGGCTTTAATTTGAGTTTGATTTTCTAGTTTAAAAATAAACCGAATTTGGCTATAATGTTTAAAGCAATTTTGTGTAGTTTAAAATTCTAAGCAACATTTTTTTGCACCAAAACCTAAAAAATATTTTAAATTGGTCAAAATGTGTTTTGAAACAAAAATTTGAAAAAGAAAATGAAAAGGAAAAATGAAAAAGGCTTACCTGGCTTAAGTGAGCCGGCGGCTCCCTTTCGGCCCAGCGGCTGAAGCCGGCCCGAGCCCGCGCCTGCGCCGCGCGCCTGTTCCCGCGCACCGAGCGCGAAAGCGCTGCGCCGCCCGCCAGCCTGCGTGTGCCACGCGGCCGCCGGTCTACGGCCGGCCGGGGCGGTGGCCGCTTCGACCGAGCGCCCAAAACCCGCTCTGCCTAGCTCTCCCTCACTCTCGCTCTCTCGCCCTCGCCGTAGTAGAAGCAGCAGCGTAGCACAGTGAGCCGCACGCGCCGTCGTCACCTCCAGCGCCGGCAGCCGCGCCGTTCCCGCCCGTCCGCTCCACGCCGCCGACCTCTTGGCGCGCTCAAGCTCCGCCTCGCCATCCCGCCTCCGCGACGCCGCTCAACCGCCATAGTAAGGCCACAACCGGCGCTAGTGGAGCGCCGCCGCGCCGCGGCCGTCGAGCTCGGCTCCAAGCGGCGCTGCGCCGTTACCCTGACCTCGCTAGCTGCTTGGCGTGCTCCGCCGTCGCGCCGCGGACGCCGATCACTGCACCGCGCGCCGTGCCACAGCCGCAGCCGCGCTGCCACCGCGAACCGCCGCCGTCGTGCCGCCATGTCCGGCGAGGAGCCCGCCGCGAGCATGCGCTCATCAAGCCGAGGCCACCGTCGGCTTCGTCTCGCCGAGGCGAAGCCGATGGTGCCCTCCCCGTCGCTGGAGACCTCGTCGGCGACGAGCAGAGCCGCCGTCGTGTGTGCCTGTGCGCGTGTGGTTGACGTGTGGGCCTGAGGCCCCACCTGTCGGCAACCGTTGAGTGTGTCTGTGTGTGTTCCCGGGTGCGCATAGCAGTTAGGGTTTAATCAGCAAAGAAAAAGGGTTTTCTTTATTTCATTTTGAATCTTGTAAAATGCATATCAATTCACAGAAAAATGCTAAAAATGTCAAACTCGTTTTGTTAGATTTCTTTTGTTCAGATATACAGTTTGGTGTATTTTGCATGATTTATTGTATAAGTTTTCTATGTAGATTTATTTAATCTTGTTTAAGGCTGCAACTTGGGAAATGCATAATTAATGTTTTATAGCTCCTAAAAATGTGAAACTTGTTTTGTTAGGTTTCTGTAGCAGAGAGGTACCTAAGAAAAATATGAGCTACCCTATGTTCTGTTTAGAAAATCTATGTAGGGTTAAAAATGTGATAAATAACTATGTTAATGAATTTTAATAATTGTTTTATGCCATATAAATATTTGATACTTTTTCTGAGGTATCTTGGTATTTACTAGTATTAAATAAAAATGCTTGTTGTACTGTTTGATGCTTTTCATAGTAAAACTTTATTTTCAAGTGTTATCTTATCCATGTTTAGGAGAGGTTATTTAGTTAACCTTGCTTGCTTAATTGGTTAATTATGATACTCAACTCACACCTCTGTTATGTGTCCTGGAATTTATTAAGTGTTACATGCAACACTTCTCATCCATAATCATCTCATCATATTCTCATTGCATCACAACCGCTTATATATGCTCGCATCGCATCATACAGGATTGCAGGACGAGAACCCGGAGAACGTGCCGCAGGAGCAGGAGCCAGCCACTCAGGAGGTGCAGCCCGAGGAGCTCGGTGAGGAGGACCAGCTGCAGGAGTGCCCGAACCACGTCGCTAGCATCTTTGAGCAAGGCAAGCCAGAGCATTCTCCCGGTTTGCAAAAGTCTAACATTTAATATTCCTGCTTTATTGATGCATTAAGTATAGGAGTTGAGTGCAACCGTTGATGCATACTACCTTGTTATCCTATCTATACCTTTACCTTGTTACCTAAAGTTCGATCGTGGCAGTCATATGCTTAGTTGGCTTAGTTCGGTAGAAGTCGGGTGATTTCATTACCTGCGAGATATATGATATATCCTCATCACATGATATGGGTTATCTTGGAATGATAGCCAAAATGGTTAATGGAACTAAGATTGGCGGGAAACTCCCTATACTTTGGATGGGGGTGACTCGATCGTGTCAACTAAGGACTGTTTTTGTTGTCGTTCGTCTGGTCGTGTTGAACGCATGCCATACACTTAACTGGAAGGATAACTCGTTCCGACCGTGAAGCCGGTACACTATTTGGGCCGGGTTTGGATTGCGACGCATCGTGCTGGTACGAGGCGGGGATCCGGACACAGGGGCGCGATCTAAGACCTTCATACGTACTGGCTTTCGGGTGGCCCTTGGGTGTCGGTGCTCCCTGTCCATCCCGCGACTTTACCCGAATAGTGTCTTCGGTGACCTGTAACTCACGTGGCTTGTGAGTGGGGTTTGTGTAGGGAATACCCCCCTCAACTGAGTAGGAATCCGATTCGAATCGTCATCGCTCCTCGTTAGAGAGCACTTGATTAGGGTGATGACAACATTTACACGACTATGAAACTAATGTTGGTTATCCGGTTTATGGAAAGCCTGGAATGATGATGGATCCTCTGGTATGCTTAATTCCAACATGTTTGGCATAGACTAGTAGCTAATGTAGATGATAGGTAATCTTACTAAAAGCTTGCTGCTATATCTTTACTAAAACTTGAAAGGTTAGTCACATGCTTTTCCGCAAAAGAGTCAGCTAAAACACCATAATCCTTCATCCTCCTTGGAGTCTTTATTTCGTTTATGACGGTTAAGTCTCGCTGAGTACCCTCTTGTACACAGGGTTTTATCCCATGTTGTTTTGCAGATGGTCAGCTCCTGCATGGTTATTGTGTTAACTGTCTCTACCCCGTTGGGGATGACATCTAGACCATGGGCTTGGTCACTTGCAGACTCTTCTTTTGCTGTTGCGGGATATGTCCCTAGTCTGGCACTTTATTAAGAACTACTTTGGAGATTATCGTGTTTAAAGGACTTCCGCTTCTATTTCAATTTGAACCATGGGTTGTAATACTTGTTGAGTCTTCACACTCCGATACTATTTTATTATATTGAACTTTATATCGTGTGAATAGTGCTACTGAAGTATCTCGATCTTGGCTGTATTGTGGAAATGTTTTAAATCCTTCGAGATTTCACGGACTACCAGGACTATATGGGCTCAAGTGCTCTTAAGTGGCAGTTAATTCGGCTACTTTAGTACTTGATCTCTTATAATTTGGACGGTTCTATTATAGCTACCACAAACAATCCATGCAGCAAGCGGTAACCAAGGGTAAGATAATGTATAAGCACCACGCTTACACACAACTTACTACTTTGACTACGATCTATAATCAAAGCACCCTATGACAGGCAATGATCGCATACAGGAAAGGTCACAAGGATCACAGACTATGAATGTAAAGGCTATTAAAGAGCAAAAGCATATAACAATACTATATCTAGTATATTAATGCTCAAAGTAAATACTAAGTAAAGTAAAGAGAAAAGATAATATATTGATAAAGGTAAAGTCTTACAAAGAAGGAAAGATACAAGAGCTATACCAGACTTCCCAGAAGACAACTCCAGAAATCCCGAGCAAGCTCGACTCAACTCTAACTCCCACTCTAGACTAACTCCTAGAACAATCTAAGGAATAGAACTTGTAGGCTTCTTCACCATGTCTAGAGAGGGGGGTATGGCCCTCTATTTATAGTGGGAGGTGGAGTAGGGGCTACTCCATCGCCACGTCAGCGATCAAGGGCCTTCCATTCTCCACCCTTGGATCCAACCGACCCTTGAACCGACCAAGGGTGGATGGTGGTGATCTTGCACATGTGTGGAGTGATACGGCGGTTGGAGGGAGCCAACCGACCTAAGGGGGTGGTCGGCCGACCCCCCCTATGGCCAGTGGGCCACCTCTTGACCTCCAGGGTGTGGTCCCACTGGTCAGGAACTATTTGAGGGCCAGGTGGGCCCTATGGATGGTCGGCCAACCCCCCTTAGGGGTCACTAGCCCACCTCTTCCTCCCTGGTGCTGGTCCCACTCGTCATAGGTGTTGGTTGTCGGTTCTGAGGTGGTTGTCACGTTTATCTCTTTGGTGTGGCCCCATGAATCCTTGTGCTATGCTTGTGAACTGTTGAGAGAAAGCACAGAGTGATCCAAGGGTTGGAAATCACTCTGGGATGCTTCTCTTGGATCATGGCCGAGAGGGGAGAGATGGTGGGCCCATAGGGTGGTCGGTCGACCCCCTATGTGTGCCCATCTGGCTCTCCTTTTCTCCATTTCTTCATTTCTGCACTTAAACACTCATGGACATGTGGAACTAGTTATTTGATAAATTATGCTCATGATGTGTTTGTTTATCCCTGATCCTGAAGTTGGTGGCAACATTTTAGCTATGTAAAAGTTGATCATAATTTGTGCCAACAGATGCCAAAGGGGGAGAGGGTTCGAGTATTAGAGATAGGGGGAGGGATTTGATTTTGTGTGTGCTTATATTCCCCGTACTCATGCATCATGTTTTCTTTCATGCATTCATACTTGTGTGATATGACACTCTTGTGAGATTTTATGGTTGTGTGTGTGTCAAACTCCTGTTTTTCACTAATACATGTTTGTGAGTTGTCACATTTGGTTCATGATGTGTCTATGCTCTATTGATTGTGCTTCTGCGACATACTCTGATGTATCCTTTGAGCATATAATGAGGTACTCATGTTCTTTATTTCATATCTTTGAGTACATGTTGTGGCTTGGCTGGGATGAGCAAGTATCATTCACTCTTATTCTCTAACCCTTGCTCACCCTAACCAAGTCACTTGAAATCCTAACCATATCTTTCAAATCTTATATACTCGAGGAATATTGTCGTCAATCACCAAAAAGGGGGAGATTGAAGAATCATGGCCCTATTGGTTTCAGTGATTAACGACAAGTGGATGTTATTATGGCTAATGTGTGTTTTGCAGAGGCTATGCGTAGCTTAGCCATAGTGACAATTGTGAATGGGCATCAAATGGTTATCTATAGCCCCCAAGATGGATATCGTTTCAGATTTCAAAGAGATATGACGAAGACCCTAGAGTAATAGGTCTAAGTGCCATAAGGAGATGAAGGGCACTTAGTATAGATAGGGCTTTATTTGATCTTTGACCATACTATCAAGGGGGGTTTGGATTAGTAGCTTGACTTAGGTGTGGTGCATACTTAACATCCTTTGCTCTAAGCAAGCCTATGGTGACCGTAAGATAGCCTAGAACATCTTCCATATTCATCGTACGAGTTTCGAAGTTGAGAGAGCCCTTCTCTAGGCATCGGACGCTAGAGTCCTAGGCGATGGACGTTGTCTATCGCGACAGACGCAGGCGTCGGACGCTAGGGTTTGACCCTCAGAGCGTCCGTTGGGCTTACAGAGAGTTCCAGAGAGGCTCATCTTGCAACGGGCACGTCCGTTGGCAAGCCATCGGACGCTGTGCACCGTCCGTTGATTTTATTTAAATGAATTTTTCGGTTTCCCAAGAGCAAAGAGTTTGCATCGGATGCTGAGGGCCAGCGCCCGTTGCCTTGCAACGGAGCGTCCATTGGCCGGGAGTTTGAACAACAACTAGCCGTTGGGCAGGGCATCGGAGCGTCCATTGCCTAGACATCAGAGCGTCCGATGCCAACTTAAACTGTCTATTTTCTTAGCCCGTGGGCTGGTTGTGTGTGGGGGTATTTATACTCCATCACTTGCCTTCCCAACCTGCCTTTTCTCAGTTGGATAGCTGAGAAACACCTTGTGAGGTTTGGGAAGAGAGCAAGATCCCTAGTGAGAGAGATTTGCGAATCCATCCATCAATCCTCTCTCTAATTCATCCAAGAGTTCAACTGTGCATCCACTCGAGTTGTGAAGCTTGATTGAGTCAAGTGAAGATCCAAGCTTGTTACTCTTGGTGATCGACATCACCTAGACGGTCCGGTGATGCTTGGAGGAAGGTGATAGCCAGAAGGATTGTCAGCGGCCCTTCTCCATCGACTTGTGCATCGGTTGTGGGCGGTTCACTGAGCCGGAGTGGCGAAGAACCAGCCCATAAAGAGCACTCAATCCTCATGTTGGATTGAGGGGGAGCAATACCTTGCGAGGTGCTCCAATGAGGACTAGGGGGAGTGTCGATTCCTTGATACCTCGGCAAAACATCATCGTCTCAAGAATCTCTAACTCTAGCTCCTTACATTCCGCACTTGTTCTTACATTCCATACTAGAATTGTGTAGGGTGTTCTTCCTTTGGAACTAGAATTGTTTAGGGTGTTCTTCCTTTCTATGCCTTGCTACCACTTTCTAGCTATGACACACTACCGGTAGGCACTAGGGGGTGATTGGCATTTGTTTAGGATTTCATATTTGCTTTAGAAATTTGAAATAAGCCCAATTCACCCCCCTTCTTGGGCATCTTGATCCTTTCACTAACTTACTTCTTGATTTTTTAAAGTTTTAAATATCTTTTAGCATCAATATTAGTAGAAATTACCATGTCTAGATTTGCACCTGATCTAGAACAATCACTTGATTAAAGCATCACAATAGTAATGATATCCAGTTTGGCATGTAAACCATATAACCATCTTTTGGTTACTTATTAGGGTTCAAGTTTCTACAATGGTCGGTGGATCTTTCAAGTTTCTCACTGGCGGGGAGAGACTGCGTTTTGAATCGAATTTCTATCCAGCTGGAGGTTTATTCCTCAATCACACCCAAGCCTCCCCCATCGGGGTGACTTTGATGGGTTACCTTCAGTATAATTTGGGTGTTGCTGTGGATCCCCGTCTACAGGCATAAGTAGCGACTCACGGTAGCCAGGTTGCTCAAGCCGATTCTGCCCACGGTAGGATGCCAGGTAGCTTAGGTCGCACTTGCTCACGACTAGTATTTCGCTCACGGTCTTCATGACCCAAGTATGCGGGGATTCTGGCCCGAACTACAAAGTTAGGCTTCGCGGTCAAAACGAGTTATTCGGCCAACTATGAAGGAGGTATGCATTCAATCTCGGCAGATGTCCAACCATGGTCCAGTGCCTAACGACACAGGCGGAAAAAACCCGCTCACAATACCTCCAAGTCAAGTGGCTCACACACACCGTGTCCGCCCGACCTCGATTTATTACTACCACATGGTTATTTTCCACGATAGCAAATATAGCCAACTATGACCAGTATCAACCTATCAGCGTGGGTGATGGCAGTCCACCCACTCTACCTATCTAAGCATGGCTAAGCATATGTTTCAATTCTGGGCCTACAAGGTTCTTTAATTGGACAAGGAAGATATTATGCAACAAGGGTTTCATTCAACTCCTACTAACTTAATGCACAAACAAGATTATAACTTGTAAGTAAATACTTTGAAATAGAGTAAGAAAGGTATTTGATGCTCTGGGGCTTGCCTTTCAGGAAGGTGGAAGGCTGGTGGTTAAGGCACTCAGGCAGTTCGAGGGCCTATTCACCTCCTTCAGGAGCTTCTGGAGCTTGTATCTCCTGAGGGATCCCATCTTCTATCTCCCCGAATTCTAGTAAAGTCACTCCCTCTGGCGATCATGTATGCATGTATACATGTATGACAATCCAAGGCATATGATAAAATCATATACAAGAAGGAGACATGCCTAATGCATATGTATTATGCAACATTTCATTCGTTGACTGAGTAGGTGCATATTTCTTCTCCTGTAGAGAAGCTAACACTTACCCTTTTTCAATAACTTTAAGTAAAGCTCTTCATCTCCCATGAGCTTTCTAACACCTGCAACTAACCATATTATTATTAGGCCATTTGCTTAATTAGTTGTCAAGCTTTTATTAACTAAAAACTATTTGCAACGACAAGCAAGGCACTCAAAACAGCAGCTGAAAGAAAAGATCATAACTGGAGCTACAAAATCCCAGAACTAGCAAACTTAGACTTTCTAGAAACCTTATGAAATTGTCTATAAAAACTTTATAACACTCTCCATCTAAATCTAAACTTAAATTAGCTTAACATGCACTTTCATTACAGCTGATTAGTGAAAACAGGAAAATCACAGATTTGATACTCAACTTATAAAATGCATAGAACACCAACCAAACAAGTTATGGCTGTGAGAATTAATCACAAGATAGATTAGCAAGTTATCTACAACATTGCTATTGATTGCTACTGTTGAAACCATTTTTAAACAAGTCAAACTAAGCAAGCAATTAAACTTGTTTTTGTTGTGCAACAGTTATGAGCAGTTACTTAGAACAGTTGTACAACTTAAACCATTACACCCAAAATCATGATAAAATAGGACAAGCAAGGTTACATAATTAGCTACTACTTTGGTATTTAACACATTCCTAGAAAACACATGCTTAAAGTAGTTAAGACTATTACTTTGAAATGGACTAGACAACATGCATGTTTTATACATAAAACCTTCTTATAATTTGAAAAGTGATAAACAATAGATTTCATATTTTTCTTAGCGCACACTAAGCATATAAAACTTGTATAAGAATTACCAAGCATAGAACAGGTTTGCTTTTCAAATGGCAAAATAGCAGTTTTGGCCCTTTAACTATCACCGAAGGCTCAAATTGGCCCCTGAACTATCAAAACGGCCACTTTGACCCCTCAACTATCTCCGAAGGCTCAAATTGGCCTCTGAACTATCAAAACGACCACTTTGGCCCTTAAACTTATGTTTTTCGTCTCAATTTCATCCATTATCCCTGATCCATGGACACTTGGACTATGAAAAGGTCAAAACTGCCCTTTATTATTTTCATTACTTGTTGGCCGCTCATGACGTTTTCAACCTCGCCGTTTATTTTAAAAATACCAAAAAATATGATTTAATGTTAGAAAATTCATAAAAAAAAATTATTTTAACTTAGAAAAATCAATGAGCATAGATATTTGAAGGTACATAGTAGAGAATAATCTCTCTAAACAAATATAGTACAAAACATATAACCTGGATGCAAATTTGAGGAGTTACTCTTCATGAGGAGCTATCCACATGAGACACGGTCTTGCTAGTCGGCGTTGTCCTCCGTGTGGGTCATGTAGCATAGATCATTGTCGCCAGCAATGTATGATGGTGTACCGTGGCATGATTTTACAAAACACATGAAGTTTACCTGGTTAAACTAGACTAGAATTTACCTCCATTTGCATACACTGTTTCACTTTAACCTAGTTTTGAATTTGATGAGATCATATAAGCTTGAAATATTCTAAGCAAGTAAAAAAAGGTATATCATGATTGTAGTAAAACAAATTTTGGTAAAACAAAACTGGTTTCGAACATTAAATTTTGGTAAACTGGTGCTTAAATTAACAGCAAGGGTATGACAAAACTAGCCTACCACAACTAAAATCACATTTTTAGCACCTTCCAAACTCTAGATATGAATTTAACAAGTTAAATAGACACATAAAGGCATGTTATTCAAACTGAATTTATCAGCACACAAAAACAGTTCAAACATGCCATTGCATATTTTTCTCAGGTAAAGGATTTCATAGAAAGCCAAATAAATTTTGGTTCACATTATTTGGACACTCCTAGATTTAACTATGAGTTTTTAAAGTTAGCAATTAAATCTGCAAAACAAGTAAAAGAGCAAAGCACTACACAGACACTGACACGTGGGTCCCACGATTCAGCGACTCACGGCCAGCAATAGCACGCCTAGGAGGTGTTTGACCAGCGGCAACTCACCAGCGACGAGGTTTCCGACCAAACCAACCCCACGAACATGATCCTTGTAACATCCTGCACCTATACATCTACTTGGTTGTAACCCTAGACCACCGGAGCAAGCTTGACGACGTCCATGGCGACACGACGGCGCTGTGCTTCTTGCACCGGCCATCTCAGGGCTTCACCGCTCCATCTAGCGGTGCTATGAGCTTCATTGAACCCTAGCGAACCTATCTAGCTCGAATCGAAGCCATGAGCTAGCGCCGGTTAGCTCGGCCACATGCATAGCGGCACGACGGCGAGTTCACGGCAGAGCTACGCATCTGTTCTAGCGCCTGCAAGGCGAGGTTGCTTCAACCAACACTGGTACCATGTGTACGTGCTCCTAGGCTAACCCTAACACTATTTAGACGAGCGAGAAAGACACCGAGAACCCTGGAGTAACCCTCGTCGGAGTTGCGGGTGCAGAGAGCACGCTCGCGGTGGAGCTGGCGTTTTGGCCTGACGGAACCCTAATCAGTTCAACCGACAAGATGGTGAGCTTCTACGTGACCTAGGTGACCTCGTATGTGAGCTAGGAGAAGGATAAAGGGGGTGGATCGCTCTGGCCAGGGTGGCGCAAGCTCGGTGGAGCTTTGGCGAACATGGCGAGCACAGCGGGGCTCGTTCGCGCTTACCTAGACCTCGATATCTTCAACCCAGCGGTGGAGGAGGTGTAGCGGAGCAAGGCGAAGCTGTGGGTGAGTTTTTGTGGCCAATATAGTGGTGTGCTGCGCAGACGAGCTTGGCGACGGCGGGCGGAGCTCGGTGCAGCAATAGCGCTGCACTGTAGGTGTGCGAGTGAAGGCCAAAGAGGGAGAGAGCGAGTGAGGCGAGTGCGTTGTGCCCGTGGCTTGTGCAGGTATCCAAACCAGAGGCCGCGCGCGTCGACATCATCGTATGGCCACCAAATGTCGCGCGCCGCCTGGCTCGGTCGGCCACTTCCGCGACGTCGGCCCTTACGAAATCGACACCTTGAGCAACTGACATAGAGTTTTGGTGCGTGATTAACTCCCTAATTCGGTCATTTCAATCAAGTACACCATTAGCTATAGCTAAGTGAGATCTTCAACAATGTTACACTGAGCCCAAGCTAGTTTGGCTTAGATTTCAAACTACAAGCTTTCAAACAGAGTGTGCGTGCATGTTGAGCATCTGCGTTGTACTGTGTTGTCGGTGTTATGACCCGGGGGTCAAGACCACCAACTAGTAAATTTGTATATTGCGTGCTCCCTCTCCCAGACGTGATGCAAGAAGGACACAAGATTTATCCTGGTTCGGGCAAACAAGGCCCTACGTCTAGCGGGGGAGGATGACTTGTATTATCTCGCACCCAAAGTGCTCGTACAGGGGGTACAAGCTGAGTTACACGGGGATGCTCATAGTGAGTTGGAGCCTAAGGCTAGCAGGGCTACCCTAGGCGGTTGGTTTGTTGCTCGATGGGTCGATCAAGCAACGGGGTGTGTGAAGTGTGGGTGTGGAGTCATCTGGAAATCCAAAGATCTCAAGACAGTCGGCCCAAGAGAGTCGGATCGGATTGGAGATCCCTTTCTTCTACCTCGGCGTCCCCTTTTATAGATAAGGGAGGCCCGAGGGTACAGGGTCCTAAACTGTAGTAGCATGGGCAGCGTGTCTGCAGCATAGTGTTGACGAAGGGACGTCGAGCACTGTGGCGGTATGGTCTTTCCGTCCTTCCGGTGCTCTGGGTCGTGGGGACAGTAGAAGTCATCGCGGCATGTCGTGGCACGGCAGGGTTGTCCTTCCGTAGACTGGCGTGAGTCCCACAGTTGAAGCGGGATGGGGCGGATGGGACCGGGCCCATACCGGAGTGGTTGGAGGTAGGGGTCGAGCCCCCCGGTCGAGGGGTGAGGTCGAGACCAGGGTGGCCCTGTCGTATTCCCGAAGACATCGTCGAGGGCTGTACTGTTCACATCTCGAGTGGCGCTTCTGGAGTCCGTACTCGCGATGTGGCGACAGTGGCAGCACAGTTGACGGGAGTCAGGAACATGGCAGTGAGTTGACGGATTTGACTGCGGTCGTGGGCGCCCATGGCGTTAGGCGGGTTCTCTTTAACCCATACCGGGAGCAGTTGGGCTGATCGAGCTTCCTGTTGAGGGGTCGTTCGTTCGACCCCGGGTCCGTCACTCGGCGTCGAGGTGGGGTCGGGGCAGAGGCGGAGTCGGAAAGGTCGAGGCGGAGGCGGAGGGGTCGTTCGATCGATCCCTCGTTCGTCACCCAGTGTCGAGGCAGGAGCCGAGGGGTCGTTGGATTGACCGTCGGTCCGTCACCCGGGTCGAGGTGGAGGCGGCGGGGTCGTTCGTTCGACCCCTCGTCCGTCACCCGGGGTCGAGGTAGGGTCGGAGCAGAGGCGGAGTCGGAGAGATCGCGGTAGGGGCCGAGGGGTCGTTCGAACGACCCTCAGTCCGTCAGTTGACGTCGAGGGGGAGGCCGAGGGGTCGTTCGTTCGACCCCCGGTCCGTCATTCGGCGTCGAGGTGGAGGCCGAGGGGTCGTTCGTTCGACCCTCGTTCCGTCATTCTTCCAGGAGCAGGCCAGCCCACGACTGGTTGATGTCGCCGACGCAGGGGGACTTTGTGTGATGGGCCCTTCCTTACTGACTTGAGCAGTGAGTTGGTTCCTTTCTTAAAAATGGTTGCTATGTTTAGCGTTAAATTATCGAAGGGTTTAGGGTACCCCTTACCTTCGTACCTGACAGTAGCCCCCGAGGCCCCAGAGGAGTGATTCAGAACTCCTCTGGGGGCTATGATATGTGTAAGGATTACCCGGAGCTTCTGCTCTTGGCCTGCAGGGTTAGTAAGAGATACGATTCTCCGTGGGGTGCGCGCGAGCGCACCCCACGGGGGTATTCCCCGAGGCCCCAGAGGAGTGATTAAGAACTCCTCTGGGGGCTATGATATGTTGTATCGAGGGGATTTGAAGGGTACCGGAGGCGTGGCGCCCTACCGAGGGGTCGATTTTGTTTGCCAAACTATGGGCATTCCCTTCCCGGAGAAGAGAGGTGCTTGAGGGCGGCTATCGAACCCTACGGAGGATCATTCTACTTCACTATCATATTCATGTAGACAAAACATAATAGCGAACAACAAAAGTAGAATAAAATGAGAATCACATTCACACATAGTGACTTGGTATGGCCCTTTAAATAATGGTGATCTCCATCTCCATCATCTTGCCCATCATGGTGATCTCCATCTCCATGATCTTGCCCATCATGGTGATCTCCATCTCCATGATCCACGTGTGACATTCTTCTTGTGATAAGTCCTCCAAGAACTATCTTACCGCAAGCTATACTAATTACATAGTCGCAAGATCACAAGATGGCACGCAGACCAATACATCAAAAGGCAACACATATGGCTCCAGCCGTGTTGCTTACATGTCACGAAGGGCATGAAAATTACATACAATCTCATAGGCCATACCAACCACATCAACTCCTGCAAAAACAAGTTAGGCGTAGAACGATTCTAGGCGCTATAGCAGGTAGCAACGGCGGTCCCACTATGAAATCACTATGAAAATCTCATCGGACTAATCTCATCAGCCCAAAAATTTACTGGGATTACATAGATCGCATCTATTCCCGACGCGCATCACATGCGCCCGGCTTCTGACCTAGGTTTCAATTCGATCAATCTAATTGATCTCCAACTCGCCCTGACTGGATTTACTTGCATCTGTTAACTCGGATGGCGGAATTCCGACCGGTACGAGTAGGCTGATACAATACCATCGCAGCAAGACATGAACCAAAGTCTGAGATTCATCATAAAACCCGCATATCACCATATGCCAAGATCTAAACCAATAACGAGGCAGTAACGGCTCTGATACCACTGTAGGAATACGAGGTTGCTATGCTAGCCGGAAAACAAAACTTTTCGACCTCATAAACCAGGATCTACTGCTAGTTACAGGTTACGGGATTACCACTAGACGCGCAGGTGCAGCGGAAGACGACTTGATGTAGTCGTGCACGTCGCAGCAGGCAGTGTAGTTGCGTGGTCGTCTGTCTCAACGTCCCCTTCGCGCAGTTCGTTCTTGTGCTCCAGATGCAGCACCTCCGAGGAATCCCACACGTGCTGGAAGGAAGCGTTGCGCCTCCGGACTGCTAGGTCCGCGAGGAGCAAAAGGCGCGAGCGTGGGGAGGCGACGGCGGCTGCCAAAAAGCGTGGATCAATTCGCCCCGCGCCCACCCCTTGCTTATATAGGCGTCCTAACGAGCTCCCACGGTGGAGGCCCATTAGAAACCCTAAACCTAGTCTAATTCGGGTCCAACCCGAATTAGGCTTCCAGCCCCTTAAGCGTGCGACCCTATGGGCTCACGCATACATAGACATGGCCCAAGTACTCTTACTCGACCAATAGTTGATAGCGGCCTCTAGCAAGGCGTGTCAACTCCTATGCATACGCTATGATCATATCAGACGAACCACTATGACTATGTACAAGTTATTCCCTTCGCCACTCGATATATGGTTCAACTCGTGGGTTAACACTTAACCCAAGCATGGCCATGCATTTGTTGATCCAATCACATGAGTGATCCAGTGATATCTCTCTCACGAAGAGAGGGGCAAATTCCATCTTGATTGTCTATGTCTCACAGCATGTTTCCCGACCACCCAAGGGCCACCTTTATAACTACCCAATTACGGAGTAGCGTTTGATAGTCTCTAAGTAGATCGTTTCACATCTTGAGTACATACCACAATCTCAGGTCTAAGGACATAACGTACATGACATGAATAGAGACTTTCTCTTGTTGGGTCAGTCCAGCCTACATGTCTCACATGTGCCCACATTATTAGTTTGACATCTCCATGTCTATGACTTGTGAAACATAGCCATCAACTAATACATGTGCTGGTCTAATATTCAAGTGTGCTCTTACAAGAATGCCTACCAGGGACAACTATTAGAATAACCATTCAAGTAATTGAGTTCCACAAACAATTCACATAATCGTCAATCAATACTAGTTGTCTATAATGGATA
Organism: Microstegium vimineum; assembly: GCA_022036555.1. Classification (NCBI taxonomy): domain Eukaryota; kingdom Viridiplantae; phylum Streptophyta; class Magnoliopsida; order Poales; family Poaceae; genus Microstegium; species Microstegium vimineum. The sequence continues at coordinate 31,272,170 of CM039126.1, forward strand.
TTCAAAGAACACTTTATTAATCATGGATACAATCGGAATATAATCATCTACATGATTAGCTTTAGGGCATATTCCCAACAGTCTCCCACTTGCACTAGAGTTAATCTCTTAGATGTCTAATCCCCATAGACCTCAAGTGTGCCTCATGCTTAGGCTGTGGAAGAGCCTTTGTCAAAGGATCTGCAACATTCAAATCCGTATGTATCTTGCACATTTTGATCTCATCTCGACCGACGAACTCTCGGATAAGATAAAACTTCCGCAGTACATGTTTGTTCTTTTGGTGATTCCTTGGCTCCCTAGCCTGCGCTATCGCCCCATTGTTGTCACAATGTATATTCAATGGGTCGGACGCATTTGGAAACACACCAAGTTCAATGAGGAACCTCCTCATCCAAACACCTTCCATTGCAGCGGCAGAAGCTGCAATGTACTCGGCTTCTGTTGTAGAATCAGTCACCGTCTCCTGCTTGGAACTTTTCCAACTTACAGCACCACCATTAATTGTGAACACAAAACCTGATTGAGACTGTGAATCATCTATGTCAGTCTGGAAGCTAGCATCGGTGTAACCATTTACAACGAGCTGCTCATTACCTCCATAGATTAGGAACACATCTTTAGTCCTTCTCAAGTACTTAAGAATGTTTTTAACAAGCGTCTAGTGACTCTCACCTGGATTGGCTTGGTACCTGCTCGCAACACTTAGAGCATATGAAACATCTGGGCGAGTACATATCATGGTATATATGATGGAACCAACTGCCGAAGCATATGGAACTTTACCCATTCGTTTCCGCTCATCAGCTGTCGAAGGACATTGCTTCTCGCTGAAACGTATACCATGTGACATAGGCAAGAACCCTTTCTTGGATTGTTCCATGTTGAACCGTTTCAACACCTTGTCAATGTATGTCTCTTGACTTAAACCTATAAGCCTCTTTGATCTATCTCTATAGATTTTGATGCCCAAAATGTATGTTGCTTCTCCTAGATCCTTCATAGAAAAACTATTATTCAGTGAAGTCTTTACAGATTGCAACATAGGAATGTCATTCCCAATCAATAGTATGTCATCCACATACAAGATTAGAAATACAACAGCGCTCCCACTTTCTTTCTTGTAAACACAAGGTTCTTCTTCATTCTGACGAAAGCCAAACCCTTTGATCACTTTATCAAAACGAATATTCCAACTCCGAGATGCTTGCTTTAATCCATAAATGGATTTCTGTAGCTTGCATATTTTTCCAGCATTTTTAGGATCAACAAAACCTTCGGGCTGTATCATATACACGTCCTCTTCCAAATTTCCATTTAGAAAGGCTGTTTTAACATCCATCTGCCAAATCTCATAATCGAAATAAGCAGCAATTGCTAGAATGATCTGGATAGATTTAAGCATCGTTACCGGCGAGAATGTCTCGTCGTAGTCAACTCCTTGAACTTGCCGAAAACCCTTTGCAACAAGTCGAGCTTTATAGACGTGAACGTTTCCATCCATATCCTTTTTCTTTTTATAGACCCATTTGCACTCAATAGGTTTAACCCCATCAGGCGGGTCAACCAAGTTCCAAACTTGATTGTCTCCCATGGAATCTATCTCGAATCTCATGGCACTTTGCCATTTCTCGGAATCTGGGTCCATCATTGCTTCCGCGTACATTGCAGGTTCGTCATCGTCTAACAACAACACTTCCCCACGTGCCTCACGGATTCTTGCTGACCTTCGTGGTTGTGGTGGTGTTTCTCTTGCCACAGGTATCTCAACTTGTTCTGCTACATTAGCATCACTCGTAGAGTTATCTCCTATTGGCTCATCTTGAACTTCTTCAAGATACACCTTCTCTACACTTTTCTCTTTGTTGAGAAACTCTTTCTCTAAGAAAACACCATTCCGAGCAACAAACACTTTGCCCTCTGATCGGTTGTAGAAGTAATACCCTAAAGTTTCCTTTGGATATCCCACGAAAAAGCATTTGTCCGACTTGGGTGTAAGTTTATCTGGCATAAGTCGTTTGACATAAACTTCACAACCCCAAATCTTTAGAAAAGACAAACTGGGACTCTTACCAGTCCATATCTCATATGGTGTCTTGACCACGGATTTAGACGGTACCCTATTCAATGTGAAAGCGGCTGTTTCTAGAGCGTATCCCCAAAATGAGAGTGGTAGGTCTGACTGGCTCATCATAGACCGAACCATGTCCAACAAAGTCCGATTACGTCGCTCGGACACGCCGTTTCTCTGAGGCGTTCCAGGTGGCGTAAGCTGTGGAACAATTCCGCAACTCTTTAGATGATTGCTAAACTCATGGCTCAAATATTCGCCTCCTCGATCAGATCGCAAGGCTTTAATTTTCTTGCCACGTTGATTCTCTACTTCATTCTGAAATTCTTTGAACTTTTCAAATGTTTCAGACTTATGCTTCATTAGGTAAACATATCCATATCTACTAAAGTCATCAGTAAAAGTTATGAAGTATTGAAATCCACCTCTAGCTGTCGTGCTCATTGGTCCACATACATCAGTATGTACGAGTTCCAACAAGTCAGACGCCCTCTCAGGAAATCCTTTGAATGGCGCCTTGGTCATCTTGCCTAGTAGGCAAGCCTCACATGTCTCGTATGATTCAAAATCAAACGAAGCTAGAAGACCATCATCATGGAGCCTCTTCATGCGATTCTCACTTATATGACCCAAACGACAATGCCACAAATATGTAGAACTTAACTCATTAAGCCGAGGCCTTTTAGCATTTACATTACAGATAGGTGTATCATCAAGATTTAAAATGAACAATCCATTCACAATGGATGCAAAAGCCACAAACATGTCATTCTTTGAGATCACACAACCATTGTCTTTACTCGCAAATGAATAACCATCCTTCATCAAACATGAAGGTGACACAATGTTTCGACTTAAACTAGGAACGAAATAACAATTATTCAATTCCATGATAAATCCTGACGGGAGGTGAAGTTGCATCGTCCCAACGCTCAACGCAGCAACTCTTGCATTGTTGCCCACCGGAAATCAACTTCGCCTCTTCTCGTGCTTCTACTTCTTACCATTCCCTGCATCGTATTGCAAATATGAGCAACCGATCCGGTATCAAATACCCAGGAGTTAATGTAAGAATCAGCGAGAAAAATATCTGTAACATAAATGACAAGTGTACAAGCAGCGGGAGTACCTTTACTACCGCCATCCTTCTTTAAGGACTCCAAGTACAGCTTGCAGTTTCTCTTCCAGTGACCTTTCCCCTTACAATGAAAGCATATTGCTTCAGCAGCTGGTCCATTGGCAGGAGGAGGGTTTGGCTTAGAGACCTCATCTTTAGCCTTCGCCTTCTTCTTCCACCCAGCCCTCCTTTTAAAGTTAGGCTTGTTTTGGACCGCCATCACATGGCTAGTGCCTGCTGCCTTCTTGATATCAGCTTCTGCTGTTTTAAGCATGCCACACAATTCATTCAAGCCCTTCTCCACCCCATGCATATGGTAGTTCGAGATGAAGTTTCCATAACTGGGTGGAAGAGACGCAAGAATGAAATCAGTTGCCAACTCTTGGCCAATTGCGAAGCCTAGCTTCTCCAACCTCTGAGTGTAACCAACCATCTTGATTACATGTGGCCCTACAGGAGCGCCCTCAGCCAGCTTGGTTTCTGCAAGCGCCTTAGAGACATTGAACCTTTCAGTCTGCGCTTAAGTTTGGAACATATCTTCAAGCGCCACGATCATATCGTTCGCTGAATGATTGTTGTCGAACTGCATCTGTAGATCAGGTTCCATACAAGCAAGCATGAGGCAACCCACTTCAAGATCAGCATCACATGCTTTCTTGTAAGCGGTTTTCTCTGCAGTAGGTGCATTATCATCAGGTTCATCTGGTAATGGGGTGTCTAGAATATCTTCCTTTTTCTCAGCCCTGAGAACAATTCTCAGGCTGCGGATCCAATCCGCATAATTTGTTCCATTCAACTTATATTTCTCAAGAATTGATCGCAAAGTAAATGGTTGATTACTGGGAGCCATCTACAACAAAAGTAATGCAAAATACTAAGACAATGTATCCATGAAGGAGTAAGTTATATCAAAATAAAACATACTCCCACTAAAATCAATATCCCTCAATTGATACTTAGTGATTCAAGACCCACAACTAACAAGTCAACTAGTGAGCTTTAGCATCACCGCTAGAAGACATGGTAGATCGGTAAGCAACACTTTGCTAATCATATCACATATGACTCTTGTTGTTGGGCAGCATCTCTATGCTACGCTCAACCTCCCCATTCTTCAAGGTCCCTAACCGTTAGGATAACCTTGTTCAAGTAACCAAACCTTCTGCTAGTAAGTGTCCGACACGAACCTGTCTAGTCAAGGAAGATCAGTGGCACCCTAATTTCATAGACCCACCACCAATCGTACAAGACACGTGACAGTGCAAGGTTTGGGGAAGCATACAACTTAAACATTGCTGAGGGATCATTCTACTTTACTATCATATTCATGTAGACAAAACATAATAGCGAACAACAAAAGTAGAATAAAATGAGAATCACATTCACACATAGTGACTTGGTATGGCCCTTTAAATAATGGTGATCTCCATCTCCATCATCTTGCCCATCATGGTGATCTCCATCTCCATGATCTTGCCCATCATGGTGATCTCCATCTCCATGATCCACGTGTGACATCCTTCTTGTGATAAGTCCTCCAAGAACTATCTTACCGCAAGCTATACTAATTACATAGTCGCAAGATCACAAGATGGCACGCAGGCCAATACATCAAAAGGCAACACATATGGCTCCAGCCGTGTTGCTTACATGTCACGCAAGGCATGAAAATTACATACAATCTCATAGGCCATACCAACCACATCAACTCCTGCAAAAACAAGTTAGGCGTAGAACGATTCTAGGCGCTATAGCAGGTAGCAACGGCGGTCCCGCTATGAAATCACTATGAAAATCTCATCGGACTAATCTCATCAGCCCAAAAATTTACTGGGATTACATAGATCGCATCTATTCCCGACGCGCATCACATGCGCCCAGCTTCTGACCTAGGTTTCAATTCGATCAATCTAATTGATCTCCAACTCGCCCTGACTGGATTTACTTGCATCTGTTAACTCGGGTGGCGGAATTCCGACCGGTACGAGAAGGCTGATACAATACCATCGCAGCAAGACATGAACCAAAGTCTGAGATTCATCATAAAACCCGCATATCACCATATGCCAAGATCTAAACCAATAACGAGGCAGTAACGGCTCCGATACCACTGTAGGAATACGAGGTTGCTACGCTAGCCGGAAAACAAAACTTTTCGACCTCATAAACCAGGATCTACTGCTAGTTACAGGTTACGGGATTACCACTAGACGCGCAGGTGCAGCGGAAGACGACTTGATGTAGTCGTGCGCGTCGCAGCAGGCAGTGCAGTTGCATGGTCGTCCGTCTCAACGTCCCCTTCGCGCAGTTCGTCCTTGTGCTCCAGATGCAGCACCTCCGAGGAATCCCACACGTGCAGGGAGGAAGCGTTGCGCCTCCGGACTGCTAGGTCCGCGAGGAGCAAAAGGCGCGAGCGTGGGGAGGCGACGGCGGCTGCAAAAAAGCGTGGATCAATTCGCCCCGCGCCCACCCCTTGCTTATATAGGCGTCCTAACGAGCTCCTACGGTGGAGGCCCATTAGAAACCCTAAACCTAGTCTAATTCGGGTCCAACCCGAATTAGGCTTCCAGCCCCTTAAGCGTGCGACCCTATGGGCTCACGCATACATAGACATGGCCCAAGTACTCTTACTCGACCAATAGTTGATAGCGGCCTCTAGCAAGGCGTGTCAACTCCTATGCATACGCTATGATCATATCAGACGAACCACTATGACTATGTACAAGTTATTCCCTTCGCCACTCGATATATGGTTCAACTCGTGGGTTAACACTTAACCCAAGCATGGCCATGCATTTGTTGATCCAATCACATGAGTGATCCAGTGATATCTCTCTCACGAAGAGAGGGGCAAATTCCATCTTGATTGTCTATGTCTCACAGCATGTTTCCCGACCACCCAAGGGCCACCTTTATAACTACCCAATTACGGAGTAGCGTTTGATAGTCTCTAAGTAGATCGTTTCACATCTTGAGTACATACCACAATCTCAGGTCTAAGGACATAACGTACATGACATGAATAGAGACTTTCTCTTGTTGGGTCAGTCCAGCCTACATGTCTCACATGTGCCCACATTATTAGTTTGACATCTCCATGTCTATGACTTGTGAAACATAGCCATCAACTAATACATGTGCTGGTCTAATATTCAAGTGTGCTCTTACAAGAATGCCGACCAGGGACAACTATTAGAATAACCATTCAAGTAATTGAGTTCCACAAACAATTCACATAATCGTCAATCAATACTAGTTGTCTATAATGGATATTCAAAGAACACTTTATTAATCATGGATACAATCGGAATATAATCATCTACATGATTAGCTCTAGGGCATATTCCCAACACGAGCGCGTTAGCCTCCCTGCTCCCATGGCCAGGTACAGCCTTGTTCGTCCCGATGACTAGCTCGCATCTTCGGCGACCACTGCGCACCTTGGTGACCTGGTGGAGAGCCGCCTCCTCCGGCCCGTCACCTCCGTCGACCGGCCGGAGTGGGTGGTACCGCCGTTGGACCACGCCGAGCCCAATCCGCCGGCGGGCTACGTGGTGAGCTTCGAGGTCTTCCATCAGGCGGGGCTAGGCACCCCTCCCAGTCGTCTTCTGCGCGCAATCCTCCACCACTACGGCGTGGAGCTTCAGCACCTCACCCCCAACGGAATCTGTCACGCGGCGGTCTTCGCCGCCATGTGCGAGGGCTACCTCGGGATTGAGCCACACTGGGAGCTGTGGCTACATCTCTTTGAGGCGAACATCTTCCACGCGTCGGTCGTCAAAGGCACCCGCAAGACGGTCAGGGTCGGGTGCTGCAGCATCGCCCTCAAGCGATCGGATTGCTGGATCCTGGCGAATCTTTCGTCGAGCCACTCTGGATGGCATTCCGGGTGGTTTTACTTGAGGAATGACGACAACCTGCTCCCTGCCTACACCGGGAGGACGATCAACACGAAACCCGACTGCTGGAGGTACGGCGTCGTGCAGAGGAAGCAGCGCCGCCTCACCAACCCACTGGACGCGGTCGAGCGTCTGAAGAAGGAGGGACTTATGGCGGCGATCGTCGCGTCGGCTTTTCATCAGCGGCGGGTCATCCCGCTGATGGCCCGTCCCCTACGCCTCAACGAGATGTGCCCGGGAGTCGACCTCTCGGGGTGTCACCTCCTGGGGGACGAGCTACCCCCCGAGAGGGTGGTCCGCCGCGTACGTCTCTTCTTCTCGGGTGGGTTCGAGGTCAAGAGTGTTGCCTGCATCCCCATGAGGCCGGACGAGGGTACGTCCAGCTGGTAAGGCTCCCTTCCTCAGTTAGTGTCCTCTTTTTTGCCTTGTTCTTCTTCCTTTTTTGTTTGCGTTTTGACTGTCTTGTGTTCCTCAGGGGAACATTTCCTTCCAGAGGTCGCTACCATTGGTGAAGGAAGAGCAGGGTGACGCCCAGGCAAGGCACCTCCAAGCTGAAAAGGACAAGAAGGCCAAGGACAAGGCCAAGAAGGACAAGGGCAAGAGGGCCCGAGAGAGGCAGGAGCGGGAGCAGCGCCGGGCCCGGCAGAGGCGGGATGGCCTTCCCGAAGAGGAATCACCCTCGGAGAGGAGGACGAGGAGGAGGAGGGGAGCAGCGATAGCGAGGTCGAGGAGGACTGGAGCGAGGAGGAACAAACGGCGCCCGAACCGAGGGCGGCCGTCGGAACCGGAGGAGGGGAGGGGTCGACGTCGAGGTGGGCCCCTACCGGCGAGGTCGAGTCGCAGGAGGAGCGCCCCGCGGCTCCTGAAGATGAAGTGCCGCGGCAGATGCGCGGGCGGTCGTCGCGATCCCCGTCGGGGGGTCGATCGGGCGTGCCCTCGATGCTTGCCCGGTCGAGCGCACGGGCGCCGGGCCCGTCGGTGCAGGAGGAAACCAGCAGGGGGCCAACGGGAGCGTCGTCGGCCCCGGCCCAGGAGACAGCGCCGAGGGCGGCCTCGACCCCCGCGGCGGACCACGGGAGGAGTGCCCCCCGGCGCGTTGCGTTCAAGCCCTCGAGCGGCTCGAAGTCCGTCAGCCAGAAACGCATGGCCCCTAAGGGGTAAGTTACTTTTCGGTTGATCGAGGGCACTTACTATGTTTTCTTTTTTGCTGCTGACGACTCGTGCTTACCGTTGCGCGCGGGCCTCTTTTTTAGGTCGAAGCGCCTGCGGGAGGACGCGTCACTTGCCCCTGCCAAGAAGCTGAGGATGGGGGCTGCAGTTGAGGCGGCCGTCCAGGCCAGTCCCGCTGCTCCGTCCCCTTCGACGCTTACCCCAGAGGCAGCGTGGGCGGCCAGGGCCCGGGAGGCGATGGCGTGAGGGGCGGCGCAGGTTGCCTCGACGGTGGCCCCAGAGGTGGGAAAGGAGACGAGCCTGTCCGTCCTGCCGGCGAGGGCCGCCAAAGTGGCGGGCGAAGCCACGCCCGCCCATCCGTCGGAGGGGGGAGCACCCAGCGCCTCGGAAGGTGCGGGACCCGCGTCGACGGTGGTTGCGACCGAGGGGGTCGAGCCCCAAGTCGCCGCTGAGGTGGAGGTGGTCGAGCCCCAAGTCACCACGGACGAGGAGGAAACCCCGGCTCGCCCGACGCCGGGGCGGTGGCCCGAGAGCCTCGCTTAGTTGGAGGCGCGTCTGCGGCTCGAGCGAGAGGGCACGTTCGCTGCCGCGTCTGAGGGCCCGTCGCCGACGTCGGAGGTCGAGGAGGGGGGTCGGGCCGAGTAGCCCGAGGCGACACCCGCGGCGAAGAAGGCGGGGATGTTGATGATGTCCACTGCCGAAGAGGTGGCCGAGATGGTGGCCGAGCTAGTGGGCTCGGCGGAGGTTGCCGTTGTCTCAGCCCCTCGGGCGGAACCGGAGGTGGCTCGGCCTCGCTTCGACATCGGGTCGTCGACGTCTTGAGGTATTACGTCCTTCGACTTGGTCGACTTGTAGCGGATTCGTGGTGCCAGGTACTAATTGCTTGGCTTATTTCACCACGCAGGGCCGTTCTCCCGGCCGGGACTTCCCCTGCCCCGGGGTGATGGCTCGGCGGGGCCGTTGACATCTTCGCAGGGTGGCCCTGAGGCCGGGAGAGCCTAGCTGGAGGGGTTTTCTCCCTTCTTCGCCTGGGTGGAGGACGTGGAACGCCGCGGGGGTGCTGCTGAAGTGCGCCAGGGCGTCATGCGGGAGGTCCGAGATAGGATCGACCGCCGGAGCGCGTACTGGGGGCAAGAAGTCCTCGAGCTGGCGGACCCTCGAGACCCCAAGCGGCCCTTCCTCACGCTCGACGACCAGGCCGAGCTCCACACGTGGGAGCACCTGGAGGAGTACCGGGCCTGGTTCGAGCACTCGGTGCACCTTGCCGCGGAGGTTGCTGCCGTGGATATATGTCGGGGGATGGAGGTGAGTTTCGTCCTTACTCTGACTTTGCTCGGATTGCCTGACTGTTCTTTTCTAATGATCTTCCTTTTCACCTTCGTCAGGAGCTGAGGTCGAGGTCTTACGACAAGTCCCAGTTCATCCTCCGGGTGCAGGAGCAGCTCCCCGCCCTCCGCGCTTTGCTGGAGAGGGCGAGGGCCGAGACCGTCCAGGCGAGAGCCGAGGCGGCAACCACACGGGAGGAGGCTGAGTCCAAGGTTGCCCACGCAAGGGCCGGGGTGATGGCCGTGCAGGAAGCAGCCCGGGCCGCCCAGGAGACGGCGCAGTCGAGGATCGACGACGCCCTCCAGTCGACAATCAAGGTTGGGGAGGAATGGGACGCTGGAGGAGGGGGCCGCCCGGCTGAAGAAGGAGCTGGCCCGGGCGACGGAGAGCATCCGGGGGCTCCGGGGCGACCTCGACGCCGTCTCCCGGGAACGCGATACGCTGGCCGCCGCGGAGGAGAAGGCTCGGAGCCACGTGGCCTCTCTGGGGGTGGTGGCGACCCACCAGAAGAGAGCCCTCGAAAACGCTGGCAAGGCCATCAAGGGTCTCAAGGCTAAGGTCAACGGCCAGGCCACCGACCTTGTCAACGTCCGCCGCCAACTTGAGGAGACCAAGCTGGGCTACGCCACCTTGGAGGCGCATGCCAACGGTAAGTTTCTTGAGAGTGTTGCTGAGTCTGCCCGGTCTCGACCCTTTTTCTGCAATTTTGGTTTTGACCGGGTTTTGTGCCTGCTTTGACAGAGCTTGCAGCAGACAAGGACCTGACCAGCCTTCATGGCCTCCTCGGGACGGAGGCGAGCCTTAACGCGAGGCTCGAGGGCGCTATCTCCACCTTCTGCGATGACCTCTTGGTTGAGCCGGAGCCGGAGGTCGAGGGCGACGCTCGAGGAGATTCCCTGCTGCGCTGCTTCTACTCCATGACGTAGGAGGTGACGGAGCATGTTCGTGCTGCCCTGCATGTGGGCGTGAAGCGGGCCCTCGTGGTCGTCAGCTCGGCCTACAATTATGACCTCAACGATGTCGCCAACGGGTTCGCCACCGATCCGAGGCTGACTGACGAAGAGAACGACGCGATGTGCCAGAAGCTGATGGATCTTGCAGAGGTGCCCGGAGGCGAGCTGGCGAAGCTCTTCGAGCCCGAAGTGGTCCCCTCGGCGGACGGTGATGGCGCCGAGTAGCCCTCGGATGTTGTCGATGAGCTTCTGCAAATTCTTCACCTTCCGATGTGGCCAACGCGTGATGCCCAGTTTCCTGCATTGCTTCTTGAGGTCGGTGACCCTCTCGCTGAGTAGCCCTAGGCCTGCGAGCCAAAATCTGGACAGGAAGGTCCATGTAACAGTTAGGCTTTTGTAATGATACAATGCCGAGCCCCCGAGGGCTTCTTATATCTAATGCATTTTGTTCGAGATGCATATTGTTATTTTTGTTTCTCGAGCTCTCTCTGCTTTTCTTTGCCAGAGTCATCACTTGTGGACTTAAGCGTTCGACGCACGCTCGTTTCCCTGGAAAGGGGGGAGCGAGCGGGGATACCGTAGCCCTAGGGCGTAGGAGAGTCCCTGGCTCGATGGCCCGCGACCCTTAGGGAGGTCGAGGCGTCTTTACTCAGTCATGAAGCGTACTCGGGGCAAAGATCGAGAGGGAGAGCCATGTTTCGAAAAAATGCTCGAGTTTTTCGGGGACTTAGGAGGGGGGTCCCCCCTGTTAGCCACCGAGGGAGGCTCGACTTTGCCAGAGCAGAGTCGAGGCTACCTTTTTGACCATGAGCGGTGATCTCTCGAGCCATTCTTACTTCCACCGTCCTTGGTGCTCCACTTTTTGGCGCAGTTGTTGGACACACGCCCGAGGCCCTTGAGGGGGGGAGCGAGCGGGAGTACCTTAGCCCGGGGGCGTAGGAGAGTTCCTGGCTCGGCACCCCTCGACCCTTGTGGGTCTCAAGCGCGTATCCTACCCTGCGCTAAGCGCGCTTCAAGGGGTAGAAGAAAGAGAGGCGTTGAGGGGTAGAGCAAATCTACCTCGAGTCACGAATGAAGATGAAAACGCTAGGATCGCGGATTTTCTGTTCATTCGAGAATTTGTACATAAATGCGAAAATGTACGAGGCATCGAGGCCTCAGGGATAGAAATGACGTAGCTATTCGATGTTCCACGCGTTGGTGAGGATCTCGCCCTTCTCGTTCTTCAGCTTGTAAGTGTCGGGCTTCAGTACCTCTGCCACGATGAAGGGTCCCTCCGAAGGTGGCGTCAGCTTGTGACGTCCCTTGCTGCTTTGTCGACGGCGCAGAACGAGGTCGCCGACGTCGAGGTCCCTTTTGCGCACATTTTTGTCGTGGTAGCGCCGCAGCGTCTGCTGGTACTTTGCTGACTTGAAGAGGGCCACATCTCGGGCTTCCTCGAGCTGGTCGAGGGAGTCCTCTCGGGCTGCTATGTTAGCTTGCTCGTTGTAGGCCTTTAGTCGAGGGGACCCGTACTCGAGGTCGGTGGGGAGGACGGCCTTAGACCCATAGACCAAGAAGAACAGAGAGAACCCCGTGGCTCGACTTGGTGTCGTTCGGAAACTCCATAGGACAGCGGGCAGCTCATCGACCCATCTCCTGCCATGCCTGTTCAGCCGATCGAAGATCCTTGGCTTGAGGCCCTGCAAAACCATACCATTGGCGCGCTCGACCTAGCCATTAGTTCGAGGGTGGGCGACTGTAGACCAATTCACCCTGATGTGGTGGTGGTCACAGAAGTCCAGGAACTTTTGGCCGGTGAATTGCGTGCCGTTGTCGGTGATGATGACATTGGGGACCCCGAAGCGGTGGATGATGTCGGTGAAGAATAGCACGGCTTGTCCAGACTGAATGTTGGCGATGGGTCGAGCCTCGATCCACTTTGAGAACTTGTCTATGGCCACGAGGAGGTGGGTGTGGCCACCCTTGGTTCTTTTCAGGGGGCCGACCATGTCGAGCCCCCATACTACGAACGGCCAGGTTATAGGTATCATCTGAAGAGCTTGGGCGGGTAGGTGGGTCTGCCTGGCGATGAATTGGCATCCCTTGCAAGATCGGACGAGTTTGGTGGCGTCGGTGACAGCTATCGGCCAGTAGAAGCCTTGTCGAAAGGCACTTCCTACCAGCGTTCTTGGTGCCGCGTGGTGGCCGCAATCCCCCGAGTGTAGATCCTTCAGCAATGCCCTCCCCTCCTCGAGGGTGAGGCAGTGTTGAAGTACCCCAGAAGGGCTACGTCGATATAGCTCGCGGCCGTCCCGTACAAGACATAGGTTTTGGCACATTGGGCTACACGACGGGCCTCCGTGCGGTCCTCTGGGAGTTTGCCCCGTGTCAGGTACTCGAGGTAGGGTGCGCGCCAATCCGTCGGAGGGGTTGGCGCCGCGGCAGCCCTGTCGATCTCCATGACTTCTTCCCCGTTCGAGGGGGGTCAGTCGAGGGGGGAGGATCGACCCTTGGCTCGAGGGCGGGAGCCCCGAGCCTAGGTCGACGGATGGCTCGTGAAGGTCCCCCGAGAAGACGTCGGGAGGAACCGTACCTCGAGTAGACGTGATTTTGGCCAGCTCGTCGGCAGCTTCGTTGTACCGGCGGGCGATGTGGTTCAGCTCGAGACCGTAGAATTTGTCCTCGAGTTTTCGGACCTCCTTGCAGTAGGCTTCCATCTTGGGGTCGTGGCAGCTCGAATCTTTCATCACTTGGTCGATTACCAACTGCGAGTCCCCCCGCACGTCGAGGCGTCGAACCCCGAGCTCGATGGCGATGCCCAAGCCGTTGACGAGGGCCTCGTACTTGGCGACGTTGTTGGAGGCGGGGAAGTGGAGGCGGATGACGTAGCACATGTGGACCCCTGAGGGTGATATGAATAGCAATCCGACGCCTGCCCCCGTCTTCATCAACGATCCGTCGAAGTACATGGTCCAGAGCTCGGCCTAAACTTGCGCCGGGGGTAGTTGGGTGTCGGTCCATTCTACAATGAAATCTGCCAATACTTGAGACTTGATGGCCTTCCGAGGGGCATAGGAGAGGGTTTCCCCCATGAGCTCGGCCGACCACTTGGCGATTCTTCCCGATGCCTCCCGGTTCTGGACTATTTCTCCGAGGGGGAAAGATGAGATCACAGTAACCGGATGACCCAGGAAATAGTGCTGGAGCTTGCGCCGAGTGAGGACGATCGCGTACAACAGCTTCTGGATGTGGGGGTATCTCGTCTTGGTCTTGGAAAGCACCTCGCTCACGAAGTAGACAGGCCTCTGTACAGGCAGGGCGTGTCCCTCTTCCGCCCTCTCGACCACTATGGCAGCGCTGACTACCTGGGTAGTTGCTGCGACATAGAGTAAGAGGGGCTCAGCCGGACTCGGGGGTACCAAGACAAGCGGCGAGGTGAGCAAGGCTTTGAGCTTCGAGAGCGACTCCTCGGCCTCGGCAGTCCATGCGAAGTGTTCCATTTTCTTCAGGAGGCGGTAAAGGGGCAGTGCCTTCTCTCCGATCCTCGAGATGAACCGGCTGAGGGCGGCAAGGCACCCCGTGATCCTTTGTACGCTCTTGAGGTCGTTGATCGGGCCCATCCTTATGATTGCGGTTACCTTATCAGGATTGGCCTCGATCCCGCGTTGGGAAACTATGTACCTCAAGAGCATGCCTCGGGGAACCCCGAAGACACATTTCTCAGGGTTTAGTTTTATGTGATTCGCTCGGAGGCACCCAAACGCGATTTCGAGATCTCCGACCAGGTTTCCAACTGTCTTGGACTTGACCACGATGTCATCGACGTAGGCCTCGACGGTTGGCCCTATATGTTTCCCGAAGACGTGGAGCATGCATCGCTGGTAGGTGGCCCCGGCGTTTCGCAAACCGAAAGGCATGGTGACGTAGCAAAACATGCCAAAGGGGGTGATGAAGGAGGTCGCGAGCTGATCGGGCTCCTTCATCTTTATTTGGTGGTAGCCGGAGTATGCGTCAAGGAAGCAGAGGGTTTCACATCCCACAGTGGAATCCACTATTTGGTCGATACGTGGTAGTGGGAAAGGAACCTTGGGACAGGCTTTATTTAAACTGGTGTAGTCTACACACATCCTATCCTTCCCATTCTTTTTCTTAACAAGTACAGGATTAGCTAACCACTCGGGATGATGTACCTCCTTGATGAATCCGGCCCTTAAAAGCTTATCGACCTCCTCCCCGATGATCCTGCGCTTCTCCTCGTCGAAGCAGCGCAGGCGTTGCTTCACCGTTTTGGACCCGGCTCGGACATCCAAGGAGTGCTCGGGGACTTCCCTCGGAATGCCCGGCATATCCAAGGGACTCCATGCAAACACGTCGGCATTCGCATGGAGAAAGTCGACGAGCACTGCTTCCTATTTGGGCTCAAGGGTGGCGCTGATCGTCAGCACCTTCTCGTCCGCGAGGCTAGGGTCGAGCGGGACGGTCTTGGTGTCTTTCGCCGGCTTGAAGTTGCCGGCGTGTCGCTTGGGGTCGAGGGTCTCCCCGGACAAGTCGTCGAGGGCCGTGAGGATGGCCGACTCCTCGACAGCTTCGGCTTTTTCCACGCACTCGACGTCGCAGTCGTATGCGTGCTCGTAGGAGGTGTCGATGGTGATGACCCCTGTGGGCCCTGACATCTTCAGCTTGAGGTAGGTGTAGTTTGGGACTGCCATGAACTTGGCGTACCCTGGTCGACCGATGATGGTGTGGTAGGTGCCTCGGAACGCAACCACCTCGAAGGTGAGTTCTTCCTTTCGGAAGTTTGAGGGGACGCCGAAGCAAACGGGTAGCTTGACGCGGCCGATCGGGGGTGCCTTCTTCCCTGGAACGATCCCGTGGAATCCCCCCGCGCTGGGCAGGAGCATGGTCCTCGGGATCCTCAGGAGGTCGAGGGTCTCGGCGTAGATGATGTTGAGGCTGCTCCCCCCATCCATGCGCACCTTTGTGAGGTGGGTGTTGAGTATGATCGGGTCGACGACGAGCGGGTAGACCCTTGCGTTGGGGACGTGCTCGGGGTGGTCGTCCTAGTCGAAGGTGATCGGCGTGTGTGACCAGTCGAGGTACCGAGGAGCCTGGGCTCGAACGGAGAAGACCTCTCGACGCTCCCTCTTGCACTGGCGCGTGGTGAGTCGAGTCAAGGTTCCCCCGTAGATCATGTAGCAGTCGTGGACTTCGGGGAAGCCCCCTTTCTTGGCATCGCCCTTGACGTGGAGGTCGCAAGGTGGGTCTTCCCTGCCATCATCTTTCTTGAAGCCGGGAGGGATGAAGTGCTTTCAAAGCATGCGACAGTCCTCGAGACGGTGGCTGGCCGGCCCCATATGATAGGGATAGGGCTCCTTCAGCATCTTGTCGAAGACGCCCCCGTCGGGAGGGGGCCCTCGAGGCTTCTTCTTGTCTCCTACAACGACAAGATCGTCGGGCTCGACGTCCGGCTCGACGTTGCGTCGGCCCGGCTGGTTCTTCTTTTTCTTCTTCCTGCCGCCGTTGCTGTTGTTGTTCCTTCTGGGCCCATTGTTCTTCTTGGGCCCGTTGTCCGAGCCCCGGGCTCGTCCGCCTCGCCCTTCCCCTTGTCCTGAGGGATCTGGAAGAACGCGCCAACGGCTTCTTCGCCAGCTGCGTAGTTGGCGATGATATCCATGAGCTCGTTGGCGGTCTTGGGGGTGTTTCGTCCCAGCTCCCGCACCAACTCCTTGCAGGTCATTCCGGCGATGAACGCCGTGATGACCTCGTGGTCGGAGATATGGGTTTAGTGTGGTACGCTGCCTCGAGAACCGTCGGGTGAAGGCGCGGAGGGTCTCCCCTGGCTTCTGCTTGTAGCTGCGGAGATCCCAAAGGTTGCCTGGCCGCTCGTAGGTGCCTTTGAAGTTTCCCTCGAAGATCCTGACCCGGTCGGGCCAGTCTTGGATCAAGTCCGGGGTTAGCTCCTCGAGCCATCTGCGAGCGGTGTTAGATAGGAACAGTGGGAGTTGCCGAATGATGACGTGGTCGTTGTCGGCCCCTCCAAGCTGACATGCCAGCCTGAAATCGGCAAGCCAGAGCTCTGGCTTGGTTTCACCATTGTACTTGACCAGGCTGGTGGGTGGACGGAAACGGATGGGCAGGGCGGTTCGCCGGATGGTTCTGCCGAAGACTCGGGGCCCCGGTGGCTCCGGAGACCAACATCGATCTTCGTCGCTGTCGTAGCGCCCACCTCGGTGTGCGCTGTAGCCTCGAGCCTCGGCGTCACCGTACCGGCATCGATTGTTTACCCGCGACGGTCGATCGTCGACGAGGCGTTCCCGAACTGGTCGTCGCTCGACTTGGCCTTGGGGTGCTTTGTCCTGGTGGACGGATACCTCTCGATTTTGTCAAGGGGGTACTTCCTGACGCTCGGAGGCAGCCCCTCGATGCCTCGAGGCTGAGCTTCCGCCTGCTGCACGGCCGCAGTTTGGAGAAGCCCCTGCATCTCGTTCCTGATGCGCCGTGCTTGGGGTGTCGATGGCGCCGGCATGTCGCGGAGCAGCATTGCGGCTGCCACGACGTTTTGGCTGGCGCGGTTGTAGACTCGAGGTTCGTTCGCCCCCTCCTCGACGATTTGCCGGTGGACTTCCCGGGCCCGCTCGCGAGCTACTCCACCCTGTGGGCGCCCTCGATCCCGCTCGAGGGCGTGCTCGAGTTGCTGAAGTCACAGGCGCTCCTCCTCGAGCTTACCGAGAAGCTCTCGGACTTGCGTGATCTGGACGTCTGGGGGTGGACCGGCTCTGTCAGGACTCGGGGGGTTGGCATCTCGTGCCGGTGTAGCGTTGCCCCCTCCTCCTTCATCTGTGGCCGCGGTGTCGTCGACATCGTCCTGGGGGTCGGCTTGCTCGTCGAGGTGGAAGCATTCCCGGGTGGGATCGTAATCCTCGCCGGGAGAGTCCGAGTCGGGGTCGGCGTGGTAGAAGTGGGGAAAAGCTCCCCTGCGCTCTTCTGCCAGGCATTGCCACAACGTGCCCCAGGTCGGGGGTTGTCTTGGCTCCGGGTGCTCGCCCGGTGGAGAGGTGGTGACGTGGTTGACCGTTGCGCGTGGCGGGGTCCCTGCAGACCCGCGACGCGTCTGTATCTGCAAACCTGAGAGGGCAGAACAGATTCTTGCGCTGTTGTGAAGCCCATATGGAAACGGGTTGCGTGGTGGTGGCGGGGTCGAGTGTGTCAGAGAGGCCACGGGGACCCCCAGGGACGACGATATGGCAGAGCCAAGGTCCCGCTCAGAGAGGTGTCCGCCCCCGATCCGCGAGCATGGGTCAAACAGGCTCCCGAGAGGAGGGGCTGTGTCGCCAGCTGGGGCCGGGGAAACGGCATCCGGCATCTCGGAGTCCGCACGGTGACGAGCGCGTCGGAGTCGCTCGTGCCTCCTCCTGATCGCAGGCTAGAGGCGCAAGCGGAGGGACCGTCGCCTGGTCCTTGTTGGCCCCGGCATACCGGAGCTGCTGCTGTCCAGGCCACGAACAAAGGGAAAGACCATGTAGTGGCCCTGGCCCATGGATATGAACCCTAGACTGCCGAACCAGACGACGGTGGTGAATGGGAGTGATGGGATCGTGGAATCCATCTGAGAGAATAGTTCGGAGTTGATCGACACGCAATTCCCCCTACCTGGCGCGTCAACTGTCGGTGTTATGACCCGGGGGTCAAGACCACCAACTAGTAAATTTGTATATTGCGTGCTCCCTCTCCCAGACGTGATGCAAGAAGGACACAAGATTTATCCTGGTTCGGGCAAACAAGGCCCTACGTCTAGCGGGGGAGGATGACTTGTATTATCTCGCACCCAAAGTGCTCGTACAGGGGGGTACAAGCTGAGTTACACGGGGATGCTCATAGTGAGCTGGAGCCTAAGGCTAGCAGGGCTACCCTAGGCGGTTGGTTTGTTGCTCGATGGGTCGATCAAGCAACGGGGTGTGTGAAGTGTGGGTGTGGAGTCATCTGGAAATCCAAAGATCTCAAGACAGTCGGCCCAAGAGAGTCGGATCGGATCGGAGATCCCTTTCTTCTACCTCGGCGTCCCCTTTTATAGATAAGGGGAGGCCCGAGGGTACAGGGTCCTAAACTGTAGTAGCATGGGCAGCGTGTCTGCAGCATAGTGTTGACGAAGGGACGTCGAGCACTATGGCGGTATGGTCTTTCCGTCCTTCCGGTGCTCTGGGTCGTGGGGACAGTAGAAGTCATCGCGGCATGTCGTGGCACGGCAGGGTTGTCCTTCCGTAGACTGGCGTGAGTCCCACAGTTGAAGCGGGATGGGGCGGATGGGACCGGGCCCATACCGGAGTGGTTGGAGGTAGGGGTCGAGCCCCCGGTCGAGGGGTGAGGTCGAGACCAGGGTGGCCCTGTCGTATTCCCGAAGACATCGTCGAGGGCTGTACTGTTCACATCTCGAGTGGCGCTTCTGGAGTCCGTACTCGCGATGTGGCGACAGTGGCAGCACAGTTGACGGGAGTCAGGAACATGGCAGTGAGTTGACGGATTTGACTGCGGTCGTGGGCGCCCATGGCGTTAGGCGGGTTCTCTTTAACCCATACCGGGAGCAGTTGGGCTGATCGAGCTTCCTGTTGAGGGGTCGTTCGTTCGACCCGGGTCCGTCACTCGGCGTCGAGGTGGGGTCGGGGCAGAGGCGGAGTCGGAAAGGTCGAGGCGGAGGCGGAGGGGTCGTTCGATCGATCCCTCGTTCGTCACCCAGTGTCGAGGCAGGAGCCGAGGGGTCGTTGGATTGACCGTCGGTCCGTCACCCGGGGTCGAGGTGGAGGCGGCGGGGTCGTTCGTTCGACCCCTCGTCCGTCACCCGGGGTCGAGGTAGGGTCGGAGCAGAGGCGGAGTCGGAGAGATCGCGGTAGGGGCCGAGGGGTCGTTCGAACGACCCTCAGTCCGTCAGTTGACGTCGAGGGGGAGGCCGAGGGGTCGTTCGTTCGACCCCCGGTCCGTCATTCGGCGTCGAGGTGGAGGCCGAGGGGTCGTTCGTTCGACCCTCGTTCCGTCATTCTTCCAGAAGCAGGCCAGCCCACGACTGGTTGATGTCGCCGACGCAGGGGGACTTTGTGTGATGGGCCCTTCCTTACTGACTTGAGCAGTGGGCTGGTTCCTGTCTTAAAAATGGTTGCTATGTTTAGCGTTAAATTATCGAAGGGTTTAGGGTACCCCTTACCTTCGTACCCGACATGTGTAATTCTAAAAAAAAGTATATGCACTTTGGAAATGAAAGTCAGTTTATGACTTAGCAAAATTTGAATGCCCCAAACAGCCTCCAATTCTGCCTTAGGGGCCAAATTACGGCATGTTAGGGTCCAAATAATGATTAGGTTGTTACACAAAGTTTGTTGCTTATAAAATTCTCTACCACTTTGCTTAAGCAAGCTCAGCCATGCAAGGTCATTAACAAAGTCAATTTGTTTGGTCAAGCAAAAGAGCTCCTAGGGTCAATACTAGTGCTTAAATCCTAGTTAACCTAATTAGGCAAGGTCACCAACATAAACTTAGTTCCATTTGCATTCCTAAGTACTTCTAAGTGATTCTTAGTGATCAATTCATCAAACACTTGATTAAGCAAGCATAGAGTACACATATACACACATGTAGCAACATAGAACAAAGAAAGGAATGAGTTTCATTTTAACTTATCATTTCATGATACCTACAAATGCATGAATGAATGGATGCTCATGAAATGATATGCAAGAATGCAAGCTTAACACCTAGGGTGTTACATAAATCTATGCATTTCTTAGTGGATGCTTGGACTTGGGATGGAATTGGGCTAGAGTGTTGGTGGTATTTCCTTGTGTTGTCTTCTGATTAGGAGCCAAAAAAATTTCTTTTTATTATGTTGTAAGACGACTGGCCAAAAGACATTTATTCAAGTTCAATTACGGTTGCATTTGATTCTGCCAAGTTCCGATTTTGTACTGTGAAGTACTTATCTCTGCTATGCTGCCACTAGCAATAGGGGAAATGCTAGTTTCGATTATTTCATTGCCACAGTTGTGACTTCACACAATCTTTCTTACCCTCCATAGTCCATAGACATATTTTGCCAACCTTGCCTTATGCGTGGTGAGCTACAACCAGTTGTGGGGGTTATGGTACAGGTACAGTCAAGTCATTAATTCAGTTGATGTGTCATGTGACCTAATGTTCAAATACTTGCTTGTTCATGTTCTTAGCATGTACAGGAAATAGTCATTGTTCTTTCTATGTGCAACTTTTGGCTTTGATCAGTAGGTTATTTATTGATATTTATACTAGCACTAGGCCTTTGATGGTGTACTTTGGGTTCTCAATTTGAGAAGTGAGCATCACTTTCAGAAAACAACGGATGGGATATGGCAGAAACCTTTGGACTAACGATTGGAACCTTCTTTGTAATTTTAGGTCAACACAACGTGGGGAATAGGTCTCATTATTGGTTCTGCTCTTGGAGGCTACCTTGCAACTCGATTTCAGCTAACTCAATTTTTGAAAGGTATGTTTTCACATAGAAAAACTAGATAATTATGAAATAATTCACTCACAGAGTACTTTGAATGGGAATTTGTCAGGTTCCCATATTTCTTTCCATGCTTATGCACATCAATCTTTGTTGATGTTGTTATCATAAGATGATTTTTAGCAATCAATCAAAACACTAAGTATTTGCATATGAACGAACATGAATTTAGTACAGTACATCGTTTATGTCTGAACACACATCATTCAATCCATGTGGACTGTGGAATTTTTGAGAGGTGGGTAGGGTACCTATGTATCCCTGTATTAGTTAGGACTTGGGAGAAAGTATTTTGTCCACTAATACAAGGAAATATATGGTGCTTACTTAGTAACAGCTAGCTTATGAGAAGGTCCAGATAATTACTCTGATGTCAAATGGTAATGTAATCTGGTACCACGCATAAACACATAGTTCAATACATCGTTTAGGTCTGAACACACATCATTCAATCCATGTGGACAAATTAAACAACAAATATAGCTTACTAAAAGGGCTTAAAAGGGTTGGTCTGTTGTGGCCCTGGAAGCCTGGCCCGTTGAACTCGTTTAGCGATAGATTCCCTATCGAATTCATCTATGATAGCAGGAGGAGTATTGACAACTATTCTCTTTGGTGGTCGTCCTCTTTTCAACTCCTGTTCCTTTTTTTAGCTCTCGTTCCTTTCGTACATTTCCCTCCTTTCGTGCTGGCCTCAGGGGTTGGAGTTGTAGTGTCTACTATCTGCACATTGCTTGCATTTTCAGCCTATTTGTGTTGGCGTTGTTTGTCCGGATTGTTCTCATAGTACTCTTCCTCCTAAGAATCATCAAGAAAAATGTTAGACCTAGTTATTTTATACAATCTGGTGGTATAAGTTGTTTCAACTAGAACAATTTCAATATGAATTAAAAGTTCAAGCCATGATAGGATATTGGTTTGACTGTTGGCGTCTCATGTTACGGTCAAAAAGGAGCAACCTCATGCATTTCTCCGTTTAAATCCTTGCATTTGTGTCTATACAAGTGAAAATAGTGCACGTCATGCATACAACAATTATTGAATGAGTCTATAGCAATTTGGAATGAACAAGGATTCTAAGACTCACATCTGTGAAATGATAGGCCATTTGTTGTCCACCCCATGCCAGCATATAAAATATTATGAATGTCCCGCATGAATGACTGCAATGGAAGATAAGAATAAGTAATTGAAGTAGAAATTAATATAGACAAGAGAAAAAGAGTACATATCTTTTTGTTGCGGTATATTATGATAAGGAATTGTTTTCTAGACGCGCAAGTTAACGAAGGCATCCTTGACCGAAGAATCAATGCATGATTGTATGCTTTCCACCTAGTGTTTGGTGACATAGATATTAAATTTGATCAAACTATATAGCTGTAGTTGAATATGTGCTACAAGGATGTGTTACTTACCAATGCCTTCTCTTTGACTTCATCTCGCATTTTTGGGTTTGAGGCTAAGGAGTTAAGGATGTGAACCTCTTCCTTTATAAAATTCAGCACTAGAAGAGCCCAGTGGTTGTTGTTAATATGCATTGGCACAAAAACCTAAAAACAATAGTAGAAAATTATTGAATACATGTCCTGTTCAATATACCAACAACCAGATTACTAGAAATTTAGTAAACCGTCCTATTTAACAAAACCTTAAAAATATAGTAAATCGGTATTATCCTGAATGCAAATGTCAAGTAATAGTGTCAAAACAAAATTAGTATTTGCATACCAAATGCCTTCAAACACATTTGTCAGCAATTAGCTTTTTGAATATCATACGTTGTCTAGTTTCCAGATTTTTGAAGCCAACTTGCAGGCTTAGAAAGTTGTTATAAATGATGCTTCATCAGTCTCCACGTTGTTGAAACCGACAAAGGCATTTATGACCTACAAAGGTTGGAGTTATTAGTACACAATAGGTGTTTGCATGTTTGTATTATCGACATGGATCTGAAATCATATTATTACCTCATCTAATATGAACTCATCTGTGATAGTAGGGCGTAGCTGTTTGGCAGTAAGAACATGGTCACCTATCTGTACAACCTTAGTGTTGTCGTAACTCAATAATACGAAGGATCCAACTTCTATGTCTATTGCAGTCACATCATAATCGTTGTCGATAATAGGTACCCATTGACGTCAAAAACGGGTCCTAACGTCAGCACTACGCAAGGCCTGCGAAGACCGTGCAGAAGCAGAGTCTTGATCTCCTAAACCTCTTAAGCAGCTAGGCCACTTCGATTGATTCGGTCTCAAGGCGTGCTAGTTAATTTGACCTACAATTCACAAGGGGATAAACTATCAAATTATGGAACTTGTTGGTTGTTGCCAGACAGTTCCATGAACGTGAGGCTCTCAGATAGCCCATGATCAGAGAAAATTGACTAGAGAGTCAACTCCTAGTAGTGTAAAGCATGATAATAAGATGCAAACGGCTATTCATGGTATATCATTAATAAAGCATATAATCAGCCAATCTCATCAGGATATGTATTAAAGATGTGATACATGCAACATCTACTGACCCAAACTATCAGATCTATTAAACATATCAGATAAAGATTAACCATCAACAGAGGTGTGTTCACATGTATCCATGATGACAATTAACCCGATAACTTAGCTTACTCACTAGCATTGGGGTGTTTCCATGTAGTCATAAAAGCAAACAAGCCAAGCCACGTCCAATATACTTAACAGATCTAATCATGTCAAGAAAGTAAAAACACATATATCGTATAAATAAAGCGCAACCAGATCGGTTATTTCAACCGATATGGGGTTCATGAAGCGTGAACAAGATCTATATGTTCAATCACAAATGGATCTGAGATTAGGCGGACGTAATCCAATACACTTAGCAGTGGGGTCCGGTAGATGCAGTCGTACCAAGTGTGTTAAGACAAACCCATCTACTCTTAAATCAATTTGATAACCAAACAAATGTCTCAAACCCACAACATGTAACAATCACGATCAACAAATTAGCCAATAGGATCTTAGATCTATAGCTTTGACGAGTATAAGAGTGAAAGCACATAAAACATTAGATCCACATAGAATTGAAGCTTAAGCATTTCTGCTGATTGAGATTGGGCAAGATATTGTTGCAATAAATAAATAGTGCATAACAAACAATATCGGTAACTTAATGAATCTATTAGATCGTCAATCTAATAGAGCCGATAACTAGCTTGAAACAATGACTCATGTGAGATTGATGCAATGCAGCCCCATGAAACACATATTCAAACAGATAACTAGCTCAGATCGAGCTTGCACGAGTTACACATACAGTCGTACAAACGAGAGATGAATCAAGGCTAGACTTACAAGCAAACCGGAGGTCGATCAAGTCGATGCAGCCTTGTTCGTCGAAGGTTCATCGAAATCTACTCTATTGCTACTCCGAGGGCCGGTGGCCGAAGGGTTGTGTTTGATTTTATTGGATGTCCTCTACCATTCTCTAGGTCTTGCTATTTATAGACCATAGCACATAACCTAATCGGCCGTAACTGAAGTCCTAAAAATAAGGAAACAAAAGTAACTTGGGTCTCAATCCTCCTCTGTAGCGAAAACCAACGTGCACGCTCTATTGTAACCAGTCAAAAAATCCTCCTGCGTGATCTTCTTGATTTGTTACCTTAGCCGATCCTTCGGATCCATCTAAATGGCACTCTTGGAGTCCTACCACAAGGGCCCATATGCAAATATATGGACGCGCCAAAATATGATGTCAACAGTACCCTTTGGTCTGATGTGTGTTGAGGCATCACCTTTGTGCTGTGCAGAGGGGCTGTCCTGCTGCTGCGTGTTCTTAACCATCTTATCTCCTGTTTTAGGGAGTGCTTCAGCATTAATTCTCTCTTGTACATGGGAGACTTCCAGTGGGCCACCTGGTGCTGAATTCATGACTAATGTCTCTGGTGATTCCTTAAGTTCATATTATTTTGTTAAAATCCTAAAATATTGATTCCAACATAAGTCAAACGAAATAAGCCACATTCGAAATAAGTTGATATTATTTTTCTCAGCTTAGCTTGTGGTGAGTTGTTGCATACCTTACCTTTGCATTATTTAACTAATTGGTGAAATGTTGTAGGCCAGCTTCAGGCTATGGAGGCCCAGAGGGAGGCCGATCAGCAGATGATAGAGGCTAGGGAGGCCAGGCGCGTGGCAAAGTCACTTAGGCAGCATCAGGAGCTGCAAAGGACGCAGGAGCAGATGGCAGTCATGTTCTGATACATGCAAGGGCTTGGGCAACACTCGGGTTACAGTCCTCCACCCTCTCTACCGCCACCTCCACCGTTCGAGCATGAGACTCCTGTAAGTAGAGTATGATTGCTCAAGTTTCTATTTTCATGCTTAAGCTTTTGACACATGCAACGTGTTATTCGTTGTGCAGCCTCAATCGGCGGGTTCGAATAATCCGCCTCATTGGGGTACACCCGTAACAATTCCGGTCAGGGTACATCACCGTCTTAGTGGGGAGCTTAGGGACCTGCGTCGTAGTTGTCTTTTCATTTAGGGTTCAGGCATTGATGGACTAGTGATGAACTTGTGGCCTTGGTCTTAGTTATTTGGACTTGTGATGGATTCGTGGACTTGTTTGCATGTATTAGTGAACTTATTGTGGATTTGTGATGGATTGTGTGATGCATATTGTGTTATATGCGATATATGTGATGGATGTGGGATATATGTGATGAATGCGTGATATATGTGATGGATATGGGATACATTTTATTTATTGTGATGGAAAGCAAAAAAAAATCAAGTTTATGGTTAGCTCTCGGCAAAGTGACCAAATAGTCGTTTTGCCGAGAGCCACGCTCGGTATATCTAGAAACAAGGACTCTTTGCTGAGAAGGTAAAGAAGGCTCTCGGCAAAGCTGGTAAACCGAGGCCAGATTCGGCCAGTTTTCCAGCTTTGCTGAGAGTCTGGGCGGAGAACTCTTGGCAAAGATTTTTTTAAAAAAAATAAATATACTTTGCCGAGAGCCTTCTTGGCCAGCTCTCAGCAAAGAATTTCAGAGAAAAAAAATGAAATTACTCTTTGCCGAGAGTCAGGCGGAAGAGCTCTCGACAAAGAAATTCAAGACAAAAAATAAATAAATTATTCTTTGCCGAGAGCCAGGCATATGAGCTCTCGGCAAAGAAATTCAAGAAAAAAAATTATTCTTTGCCGAGAGCCATCTAACAGGGCCCTCGACAAAGGAAACGTCAGAAGAGGACGGCGCCGTCACGTTCCTTTTCTTTGTCAATGGCTAGAAAAGCTCTCGGCAAACTATTTACCGAGTGCCCGATAAAAGGCTCTCGACAAAGAAACCTTTGCCGATGCTTTGTTTGACGACGGATCTTTGCCGAGAGCAACGCTCGGCAAACCTTTTACCAAGAGTTATAGAGGATAAAGTACGCGATTCCGGTAGTGGTGGTGACAAACGGGGCCACATTGAACTAATGTGCTTTTCATATAAGTTCAATGCAATGGCACTGTAGTCTCATTGATCAATAGAAGTTCATTCATTGTCTCCTTGCAGAGTACACAAACGATGGCGCACCAGTTTCATTCATCAACGTACATTAATTATCGTACAAATATGATTAACATGTATATATGTATATATCTTTCACACGTGTACATGCAGATGACTGGGGCTGGGAGCTAATAATAGCCATGCTGGAGAGCTGCCTGATGATGATAGTGTGTAGCTCTCCCTCCTCCCTCTTGGCCGCGACCTTCGGCGCGCAACTCTCCGCGCCACCCAGCACCCACAGAGAGCAAAAAAAAATGAGCGAGAAGACGAGGGGAGGACGCGTGCGAGGAAGGAGGGGTCGAACATGAGTCTTCTCCCCGTCTCCCTCCATTGTGCATGCCTCGCTCCCTCCCCTTGCTCGATCGATCTCCATGGCGTCGTCATCTCTCCTCCTGCGCCTCCTCTTCCTCTTTGCAGCTGCAGCCGCCGACGGCGCTGTCGTCAACCCCCGCCGGTCCCTCGCCGCACAGACGGCGAGATCAGGCAACATGGCGTCCCTGGCGGCTGGGAGCCCGATGGTGGCAGGGTTCATGAACGAACGTCTCAAGGCCCTCACCACCTCCTTTGCGCAGCAGATAGGCAGGGAGTTCCACTACTGCATCAAGAACATGTATGTAATTTAATCAACCATCGCTACTTTGCATTATTGGCTTCCAAATCACTCAATATAATTCTCTCAATGAATGCATGCGGATCATATAATTGATGCATGCTTTGCTTTGCTTTGCTGTGCTATGCTTGCCAAAAAAAAATAATGCAGGGATCGGGAGTGGAACACGG